>CAUJNA010000751.1:75784-78284 GCA_963377175.1 Effrenium voratum
CAACACACACCACACACACACACACACACACACAACACACACCACACACACACACACACACACACACACACACACACACACACACACACACACACACACACACACACACACACACACACACACACACACACACACACACACACACACACACACACACACACACACACACACACACACACACACACACACACAACACACACACACACACACACACACACACACACACACACACACACACACACACACACACACACACACACACACACACACACACACACACACACACACACACACACACACACACACACACACACACACACACACACACACACACACACACACACACACACACACACACACACACACACACACACACACACAAACACACGGATTTTCCAAGGTTATTGTGCACAGCGGCGGCGTCAGCAGCGGCCACTACTACACCTTTGTCCGTATGTGGGATAGCGCCTTGCCAGCATTGATCAATATTTCGTGATCGCACTTGCTTCAGCGTTTTGCAATTCATGCGAAAAGGTCTATGTTTTAAGAAGATACATTGAAGGCTTGACATGAGCAATGGTTTCGTGTTTGGCTGGAGGATGTAAGCACCGTTCATTTGCATTGCTCCTGCCAGTCACACGCACACACACACACACATTCTACCCTGCTTTCTCAAGGCGATGGTAAGACTCAGTGGGTGAAGTTTGATGATGCGGCTCGGCAAATTATTTGGCATCACATGCGCATAGCATGCTTTGTCTTTCCCCAAAAAGCCCTGTGTTCTCGTTTAGTTGTCAAACTGTGAGGGAGCTGGCTTCAAGCATGTCCAGTCGGAACATACCGCGTGATCGCCGCTGGAAGGGAAACGGCTGAACAGGCGGCTTGCCGGCTGAGTTGCTTGCAAGAACGCGCTGGTCTGACGTGTCCGGGAAATCGCCGAATAGGTGGCCGGCCGAATTCCCGCTACCGTCACCGTACTGATGGTGGTGGGCTGTGCCTGCGGAAGTCCGGTGGGACGGCGGTGTGCGCTGGTGAGAGCTTCTTTTGCGCAGACAGCACGGGAGGTGAGGCTGGGGGGCACGAGGCTGTCGCAGTGATTGAGGCGCGGCCGTCCGTGTGCCGCTGGGATGTGGCTTGGCAGACACAGCAAGGATCGAGGTGGCGGTGTCTGTTGGCGGGGCTTGCTTCGGCCGAAGGGTGCGGAGAAAGGTATCGATAGCGAGGTGCGGCCGTCCTTGTGCTGGTGGGATATGGTTGTGAGCGCGAGCACGCGTTCCGTCGTGCTCGTTTTGGCGACTGTCGCGGGGCGCGTGCTGGCTGGGCGCTTTTTGCATGAGTTGAATAAAGGGTGCAGCAGTGTCCTGTGATGTGTCCCTGATGCAGCAACTGCGCTGAACTTGTTCTCTCAGAACGCAATGTCCTCTAACACCATCGCTCGTGGGCAGCGCAGCTGTTGTTGAGCAGTGCTGTCTGCCTTGTGGCAGAATGATGCATTCCGGCTCGATGAGTGCTTAGAAAAGCTTTTTAGCTTCAAGCGCGTGTGCTGGCCTTTGAACCGACCAGCGACCAGCGTGTGCGTTGTGAAAAGATGATTTAGGTGCTGACTAGGGGCATGTAGGCACGAAGCAGAGGGGAAATCCTGCCGGCGCCAGACAACTCTCCTTGATTCCCAAAGCGGTGGGCCCGACGTGAGACAGAACATGCATGTTAGCTTGTCCTCTTGGCTTGTGGGTTCCCTGGCTCTCCCTGTTTTAGTGCAAGCGCAAACGTGCTTTTTCTCTTTTTTTTTAGATGGAGAGGACATGCACTGCCACCAGATAAATTGAGGGCATGCTTATGCTTGAAATTATTTCTTTATAGCCTGCCGAAGCTGAGAGACATTCTGCAGCCGAGGAGTGCGTCACATTCTGCAGCCAGGAGGCAGCAGTGCAGGACAACTACGGTGGTGAGGCTGGAGTGCATGGAATGCCGAGGATTGCATTGTCCACAGGAGCAGTGGCTGCTTAACAGGATTTGAGCTTTGGTTGAATCTGTCGCCTTGCCTGGGAGTGGAGGGCACTCAGCTTGACTCGCAAGCCAGTCTGTTAGTTGGGAAGTTGGCGGTGCTGTTTATATTTAGTTTTTTTCGGAACCACCTAGTGACCTAGTGACAGATATGACTGCTCTCTTTCGCGATCAGTCCTCAACAGCACCTCTCTTCTTCTGTGTTCTCGGCCCATGGCATACGTCAGGACCTGAACGTCACAAACTACTTCAGCTTCCCTCCGCACGAGCTGCGCCAGCGGGATCTACCCTCTGCAGTGCTGGCATGGGCGAGCGACCAGGATGTTTGCGCCTTTCTCATGTGAGTATGGGTCAAAATTAAACCACCAGGATACGGACTGCAGGTTTTAGTCCATGTTTCCATTTGCCAGGGTTCCATTTTGAGCACGCATTTTTGACCCACAGCCATGTGAATCTGCATGTTGCTTGGCCGTGCCAGACTCCTCGCATTCACAAC
>CAUJNA010000751.1:83284-160181 GCA_963377175.1 Effrenium voratum
A
The DNA here is from genome assembly GCA_963377175.1 of Effrenium voratum. Lineage (NCBI taxonomy): Eukaryota > Dinophyceae > Suessiales > Symbiodiniaceae > Effrenium > Effrenium voratum. The sequence continues at coordinate 83,286 of CAUJNA010000751.1, forward strand.
CAACAACAACAGCAGCAAAACCTGCAACAACAGCAACGAAGCCGACAGCAACAACAGTATTAGCAACATCAACAGCAATAACAACAACCGCAGGAACAACAATAACAACAACAACAACAGCAAAATAAGCAACAACAACAACAACAACAACAACAACACCAACAACAACAACACCACCGATAACGACAACGACAACGACACCGACACCGACACCGACAACGACCACGACAACAACACCAGCAGCAACAACAACAGCAACAACAGCAACCGCCGCAACAACAACAATCACAGCAGCAACAACAACAGCAGCAGCAACAACAAAGCAACACCACGACCAACAACAACAACAACAGCAACAACGACAACAACAACAACCACAACGACAACGACAACGACAACGACAACAACAACAATAAGTTAAACACCAACAATAGGGTTAACAACAACGACGCCGACAACGATAACGACGATGGCGACGACGTCGGCCACAACGACCACATCAATGACAACGACGATGACGACAACAACAACAGCAACAACAAGACAACGACAATGACGACGACGACAACAAAAGCAACAACAACAGCAACAATATCGACGGCAACAACAGCAACAGCAACAGCAGCAACAACAGCGACAACAGCAACAACATCGCGAGCAATCACAGCAACCGCAACCGCAACAGCAACAACAACAACAACAACAACAACAACAACAACAGCAGCAGCAGTAGTAGCAAGAACAACAACAAGAACAACATAATCAACAACAACACCTGCTGCTGCTGCTGCTGCTGCTGCTGCTGCTGCTGCTGCTGGTGGTGGTGGTGGTGGTTGGGTTGTGTGAGTGGTGGTGGTGGCTTCTGCGCAGCTCTTAAGGTAAAGCTCATGTTCGAGCGTGACCTCATGAAGATGAAGGCCAGGCACCAGCGGGGCTCGGAAGAATTGCTGTTGGGACAGAGAAGCCGGATGGTACTTGAAAAATGGGCTCATATACTTGACTGGGCTTCATTCATTCCAACTGCCATCAGGGCTTTTGGCCCATGCCCGACGAGTTTCCCATCACCGAGACCATGAAGATCAGCCGAGATGATCACACAGAGGCACTCAGCGGTTGGGATGGCACTCGGACAGATGGCAATGTGCTGCCAGTTCTTTGCCAGCTCTCTTCTTTGGACTTGCCCCCATACTTCTAGGTGAAGCTAGGCCATGGTGATGACTTCTCACCCTGCGTATGCTTTGATGGGAACTCTTTTGCCGGAGGGAAGACAGCCCGGGACACGTACACACGCACACACACACACACGCCTACACAGCTTGCACGTGCTAGGAATTGCTTCGAGATGCCCTGGAGTTACCACCCCTCGCGCAAGCACAAGTGCTGGGCACTCGGTCTTTCTTTGGCTCGCTTCGGATTGTGCAGAAAGTGACATCGAAAGAAGATATGGCTGGTAAGCACATCAGGCAACATTTTGTTCCCCAGTGAACACCTCGTTGAATCTAACTCAGAGTGCATGATAGAAAATCAAGGCAAGAAGAGCACATTGCGCTCTTCGTGCTGACGCAGAGAAAGACTCGACAGCTGCGCCGCGCTTAGCGTGCAAGGAATTTCATCCTATGACTTGACTTCAATCGACGATGCTGTAGTACCTCGGGCCCTCCAGAGCCAACCTGCGCAAATCGCACGAGATGTTGTTTCCACCGCTTACCATTGAGCGACGTTCCAAAGCCACCCGATGAAACATATAGTCATCAACATGCAGTTTGGGCCGCGAAAGGCCACACCACTTATGTACTTGCGAAGGGTTCGTAAAAAGGGGCCTGCTGTCCGTTCATACATTGTAGTGTTCCACTTTTCAGACCCCGCGACGCGAAAGCACTGCGGAGATACTTGCATAGATTGGACTGATTTAGAAGACGCCGAGCCTTGCGGACCGGCAAGAGCACATTCTTGACAAGATGCTGACAGACTCTGATGGGATGGACTGTACACGTCACAAGATGCACTAAATTGGCATTGGTACTTTGCGGCATGTGTGAAGCTTCAACTTGAAGTAAGGGTTGTTCAAGGGCAAGCAGCCAATTTCAGATATCTTCCTTAAAAAAACAAGTTCACACAAGGTCCCTCAAGAACACATCCCCTTTTTGGACAAGCCTCAGGTGATTTCAAGTTCATGGTGCTTCACTTTAAGCGCCGTCGTGCTATAGACACGAGGCGCTTCAAGTATTTGCCGCTCAGCGATGCCTTGAAGTGCCACACCACAGTTGGGGCGCCCATGCCGTTCGCAGAACGTTCCAATCGGGGGGGGGGAAGGGTGAACGTGGGATTGATGTAGGGGGATTCCTGGGATGAAGAAGGTCTTCCAGAGTTTTGCATTGACTTGGAGCATTTCCACTGGACAACTCCTTTCTGCGCTCTTGCTCATGTTGACTTGGCAGATGCATTGCTAGTGCCACAGGGAGACTCAGGACACGCATCTGACGGTGCTGGTCATGGTCTCTCAAGGCGCGCTTCGTGGGATTCGTTTCGCTTTCCATTGCTTGCAAATTGGTTTGAAGAGCTGCTTTTGGAGCGATGAGTCTGATACTTCCCTGTCCGTGCTCGAGTCTGTGCTCGCCTTGCTCGCAAGGCTATGACCCACAGACTCTGGAGCCTGGCGGTGACAGCGAGGAGGTCGGGGCGTTGATCTGAACTGGCTTCAATGGATTGATCTTTCGCTTCATTTGGCAGGTGGGGCTAGATTTTTGGGGGCGCCTTTTGCCAGCGCGGCCTTCTTGCATTAAAAGGCCCCTTGCTTGTTTTCAATGGCCCCAACCGTTGGCCCTGCCGAAAGGTGAGCGAACGAAGGAAAATCACTGGCAATGCTTTCCAGGTACCTCACCAGCTTTCCAATTGGACGGAGGAGCTGATTCTGCTCGTGGTGAAGTGACCTACTGGATTTTGCATGCCCATTTCAAGCAAAACACCTTTGTTCCATTGCCTGCTGGCCATGAAATATGATATTCATGGATTGCAGGAGTGCATCTTGACCAAAGCAATGCAGCGCTGCTCTCTCGGAAACACGAGGTACTTCTGCCCGGTGAAGCAGGTGATCGTAACCTTGGGCCCCGCTCCGAAGAGTTCTCGCCAGGGGTTTTCTTTTTCGCGAGTGGCCGGCAAGTTCTGCGAAGTCCGCCGGGTTTCCTGCGTGAAGTCACCCGCATCGGCGACTTTCCTCGCGTGGCGAATGCCTCAGGTTGCTACTACTCGGAGCTCTCGGAGCCTCTCAAGGCCTGGGGCTCATGTGAGGTGGGTCAAGATCCAAATAGGTTCCAAAATGGGAGGTGAATTCACCACCCCAAAATGGGATCCCATTGGTTTTGACCACAGCCATGTGACGCGATGCCAGCCAAGCAACCGATGGAGGGGGCTGAAGCTTGCGCGCATGAGTGTTGGATCTGTGACGTGGCGAATCGTGATTTCGGTTATTGCTTGGTCAACTGTGAGCTATTTTGGCGGCTCAATCTCGCTGCTCCAAGAGTTTCGAAGGACATGGCAGACACGGATATGTGCAGCACTCTCTCTGCCTTAAGTTTGGAGCCGCCAAGTCGCGTGGCCCTGCGGACGCTGTGCCGTAGAGTCATCGAAGGCGTCTACGAAGCTCGCGAGTTCCAAGCCCAAGGCAAGGATGGGAAAGCGGAGATCGAGGCTGAGCCTAGGCAGACAGAAGGCTCACTGCCTTCACGTGACGCTTATGTTGTTGCAACAGGATCCGGCAAATGCCCTCTCCCACAGGAGAGAGGCAGTAATCCCCACATGCCGGGTTTGCGTGCTCCCTCGGGGGAGCAAGGCGGTCTTCATGCTGTGCAATCCTGCTAGTTGCAATGCACAGGCTGCAAGAGTCAATCGACAAGCCAAATTGTTTTCATCTGTTCCCAGCCCCACTCGAGAGACTCGAGAGCACCCGGCAGCCTTTCCTGCACCGATATGATCTATCTTGGCTTACCATTCAATGATTCGCAATGCTTTGCTAGCTGGCACTGGCCAGGTGCTTGAAATCAGTTCTCTTTTGTCCACAAAGCCTCGCTGACAGGAAGAGTGGGCTTGTTTAGGCATTGAACGTTGACGCATATTCTCTTGTCCGCCACTGCCTGCCTAAGATAGTGCAAGAATGGCACGTATCGGTCAGGCAAAGGATGGGCAGTCGGAGAATTCTTGTGCATTCGCAAGTTTATGTACGTTTTGGAGCAAGGGAAGAAGGGACATGCAGCTGATTTTGTGACTCACTTCATGATTTTGCCCATCCAAGCAGAGAAGCAGCTCCGTTCCCGAAGGCCACCACTTTTTGCAACGAGTGACAGTGGGCGAAGGCTCACCGTCGCACACTAGACCGGATTGGCCGTGCCTCGCTTCATTCTTGATTTAAGTGCACAGCTGAGGGCACAGCGCTGACCTTCTGAAGTTCAGATGGCGGTAAGGGCGGCTGCCTCCCCTTCGTTGCAATGTCCACGTCAGTGTTGCTTCCTTCTGGCTTGATGTTCTGAACACGCACACATTCTTTGACTTTCACATTGTCCCACAGAATTACTCTATGGCCGCGCCAAGAAAGCATTTCCGCTACTGACCGCCGTGTTATCCTCCGGTGGAGGTCGAATCAGGCAAGCTGTAGTCTGTAGGTTGTGGACGTGCGTCAAGCCTTGTGCCAAATCTTTCGTCTCACCCAGTCATCAGCGAGAGCTAGACTGCAACGCCAGCACCGCGCCACCTTTGCTGCTTGAATGTGTTGGGACTTGATGACTGCCCACCCGTTATAGCCAAGCAACTGACCCTTGGCTCCGTCCCAAGGCAATGCTGCATCCGAGTTCTCCTTGGCTAGCACAGCGTCTTCTTCCTTATGTGCAGAGGGGTGAGGCACGTTGCATACCAGAAGCTGGCGTGCCTTCAGTGTTTCAATTGTGGGATGATAGGGAGGCTTGTGAAGCTGAATTTTGGCACATCCGGTCTAGAGTTCCTTGGGGCAGAAGTGACACTTTGGCCTCCGATGCAAGTACTGCCATCAAAAGATGGCTGTGGGTCAAAAGGAATGGTACCATTTTGGGGTAGGTGCACCACCCATTTTAGTGTTTTTTAGTGGGGATTGGGATGTTCACGTGGGGGTACGGGCTTTTGACCCATGGCCACATCAAACGATGACTCTGAGGTCGTGCCCTATCGCCATGCCAGGTGGCTGATCCGCCGGCGACGCAGTGGCAGTGCTGGGAAGAGTGGGGTCGAGCCCCGAAGGAGCGACCCGAATGAGGCCCCTTTCCGAGGGTGGACCTATCGACCTATCTGCTCAGGAGATCAAGCCCCTCAACATCGAGAAAAGCATGAAGGAAGAGGGTCTGTGCTCCCCGCGAGAGAGAGAGAGAGAGTTGTGTGCTAGGGAAGAATTGCCTCCGGCTCAAGCATTGCATCCCTTGCATTGCAATCAACTTTCTGTGACAAATCATGGCCCTCACTCCAAATTTGAGGCTGCACCGGGCACTAGTTGTCAACGGCATTAGCAAGTTTTGAGCGTTCCGGAATTTGGAAATGCGGTCCTCAAGTCAAAGCATCTCTGCTTGGGTTCTGGTTGATGGGGGTGGGGGGACGGAGGTCCAGGGTGGGCCGGCTTAGGCGTGTGGCGTGTGGCGGTGGTGGTGTGGTGGTGCAGAAATTAACCTGGAGCTGCGGAGTGCGAGAGCAGTGCAATGGGCGTCAACAGGATTACTCGTAGAAATGGGAAGAGGTTCGAGATCGGGAGGAGCTGCGAGATTGGTGGCGCGGACGGTGCGAGATCGGGGAAACGGTCTTGGACGTCGCGCGTGATTGGTGACAGTGGTCCTCGCAAGGGTGGCGGGAACGGTCGCGAGGACCGTGCCAAACGCACCAGTTTCTACCGGGGTGGTAGCGAGACTGGGGGAGGACATTGCCTTGCGAGAGCCGTGGCGCAGTCGTGTTTGGCGCCGCGCCGCGGTGGGAGCGAGACACAGGACCACTTGGACTTTGTGCCAGGGCGAGATCGAGACAGGGACAGCATGCTGCACAGACGAACCCGGTGGACTTGGAGACGCGTTGCGGACGGAGCGTGGGATGTGACGCCGGCACGGCAGCTGCGGCTTGTTTCTACATTTGGCATCAAAGCGGCGAGAAGGCCTTTTACGCGTCCAGCCTGAGTCACCTTGAGACGGCGCAGATTTCGATGACTCTTCGAGCCAACTCTGACCAAAACACCGCTTTTCCCGGGTCTGAGCCAAAGCAGCCCGATCCTCGCTCGCCAAAACCGTTGTTTCGGGCAGCGGGCGCATTTGACGACCGCCCCTCGCGCCCCGTGCACGACAGGTTTTTTTGGTAAAGCCTGAGCCACGCAACCACCCTAGCGCCATCTGACTCAAACGGCTCCGCTATGGGGAAAAAGTGGCGCGAAAGTTTCTTCCGGCTAGCGCCGTTTTGACGTCGGAACCGAATCTGACTCCCGCACGGCGGCGGATCGGGGCTGAGAAGCAGACTTTTGAACTTCCGGCAAGGCTGTGGCCCTGCGAGGCCTTATGATTTTTCCTCCGTTTTTGTGCACTGGAGTGCTTGTGCCTGCATCTATTGTCAGTGCTTGGCTGCTTTGGCAGTTTCTTGTTAGCATGGCTCTTTGATGCCTGGTAAGAAGGCAATACCAATGTCGTCATAGCTTTTGTTCTTCGTCTTTGTTGCATAGCGGAGTTAGCAAGTTTGTTTTTCGGCTTTGTTGCCTTCTTGGCTTTTGCATTTTGTGTGCCAGGTACTGCGGTGACGTGGTCATTTGGCAGCCGCTGAGCGCTTGCGGTCCACGAAGACCAGGCGATTGGGGTACCATTCCCAGGTGAGCATTGAACAGAGTTTTCACTCGCATTGACTTGCCTTTGCTTTAGCAGTTTCGGAGAAAAACCGGCTTGCAGCATTGGATTCATACAGTCTACTAGACTTCAGTCGATGGTTTTCCAAACAACGGTCAAATTGCAACCTTACGCACAAGTCCAATGAGCCAATCCAAAGGCCATCTAAGTTGATTTTGACAGCTTGTGAGGACCCTTCTCAGGTCCCAAGGAATCTTTTGGATAGGTCAGCTCTTTCAGCTATGTTCCAGATTTTCTTGGAGTTTACCCAGTGATTTGCGCACTTCCCAATAGCAAGCCTGTTGCTGAGCTAGTTGGCGTGCGATCGCAGTCCACATCATGTCGCCTGGAGAACAGCTGGAATGATATGACAGCAAGCAGGAACGGGCTATTACTGTACGGTCATCCCAGAAGGAGCTTTTGTGGATATCCAGCCAAGAACAACGACTCAGTCTTTAACTCATTCTCAGCAAGCCTCAAACAGGTAGATGAGCTTCCTTTGCATTCCTGGCGAGCTTCAGCGGTTTTTGGCGCGCAAGCTTAACCAGACTTCTCACATACTTCTCATGGGGAAGCTGCATGAAAGACGTTGAGCCAACCGGTGCGGCCCCGAAGGTGCTGACGAGGCAGGGAGAATTTGGTCGCATGAGGCAGAATTCAAGGGAACTCGGCTCCTGCATTCCTTTTGCCGTAAGTCGGGCCGATTTCTGAAAAGCTTCAACTGGAATAGGATGGCAGAGATATCAAGCGACTGGCGGATCGTGGCCAAAAATCACTTGCATTTATGGCCAAAATGTTCTCTCCCAGGTTGCGAAGCACTTTTGCACCTCTGCACGGCGGGGGGAGAAAAGAAGAACTGCCAGAAAGGCTAGAGTCATTGCTTGAGAGCCAGGAGGAGGTGCTTCCGACCGTGCGTGACTTTGCGGAGCTCTGCATGCCAGTCTGGCACGCTTGCCACCTCATTTAATGAGGGTTTCATTCCAACCTGAAAAGGGTGCCCTCAAAAACACAAAGCCATTTCACCCCTGCCAAGGCCGGCTGGCATGGCATATCTCAGCTTTTGTTCCCCACAGGTTTCACTGAGAGTCCTAGCAAGACGCAAGACACGCCAAGGGGGAATGCGTCAGGATCCTCTGACCGCCTGGCCAGGAACCACTTGCGAGTGATGGTCAGATTAATGAGCGCCGAGGCTCGCAAAGTCTGTGAATTTTATTGGGGGACCCCCTGAAAAGTGATTGGTGGAGATAAATCCCCACCTAAATGATGTCCACCAAGGGTCCCGAATTCAAATTCATACCCACATGGGTGTGGCTCAAAATTAAACAGGGGCAAACCACAGGTTTTGGTTTCCATGTTTCCACTTACCAGGGTTCCATTGTGGTAGCTGTTTTTTGACCCACAGCCACATTGATACCTCGAGGGTTCCATGAAGCTCTGCTTACACTTGGGATGCAGCAAGCGGAAAATGCGTACCTCTCGGGTGTGAGTTCTCAGGCACCCCTGTGCCCAGAGGGCATTCCAAGCCAGTTGGAGCTTGGGCAGTCAGGGGCCCCAGTGATGTAAGCAGAGAGGCGAGCGTTAAAATGAACAAAATCAACCTTAGTATAGATATTATATATACATAGGTACATAAATCGCCCCCTCATTCGCAAGAGCTAGGCCCTTGCCAGTATCTCGCGGTTGCTGAGGCCATTGCCGCCGGGCTTGGTGCGCCCAATCTCCGAGGCGCGGAAAATTTCTGAAAGGGACAAACCAGTTTCAGCAGCTATTGTTCAGGGCTCCTTAAAAGATCTCCATTTCGCACATTTGAAACATTGCTTTTTCAACACCAACATAAAGGGAAACCACCATTTACAAGGCAATGTTCAGGTGTATAATGTAAGGATCCCTATTGTTTGTCGTGGTTCTTTGCTGTTGGTTCTTTCTTCTTTGTGGGTTCCTGGTTCCTGGTTCCTGGCAGATCGTTCTTGGTTCTTGGTGGTTGGTTGTTGGTCCAGGCAGGTAGGCCGGCCCCAGAACGCCATGCGATTCAGCAAGAAAAAACACATGAGGCCCAGCAGATCTTTTGCCCCCAACCCACAACCAACATGCTAAGCACAGCACCACAAAAGAACACTCGCAACAGAACGCTCGCCTTTCGGCCGATGATCTTCGTTTGAGGCGCATTTTTCGACACAAGCTGTGCAGTGTCCGAACCAATCCTTTACGGAAGGTATATGTCCAACAAGTGCTTGCCGAAGCAAGGATAGTTTCTGGAACAAGCTCGTTTTCAAGCGATGCTTTCCGAACAAGGGTACGAGCCCAAAACCCAGTTTCTGAAACAGTTCTCGACCCTGCTGAATGCTTCGAGCATCATGCGGCATTCGACATGACACTGTACCTCCCTGAAGACAAACCAACCTCGGAAGTCTCCGCGGGCTCCACGCTCGTTCTTTTGCCAAGGCCACTGAAGGTGCAGAGCTCAGTCTTCTCTGACACGTGGATTTCTCCAACCAAGGTTTCACGGTTTTCCCTTTGCTCTGATCCCAATTGCCGTCTTGCCCAAAAGTTAAACACTCCATGGAGGTTCCAATCCCACGGCATTCCGACCATGGATATGTCCATAGCTCTCGCGAGGTTCGCAGGAGGTCCCGGGCCAGGCTGGGAGCCGCGAAATCTCCGCGCTGGTCGGTCTGAGCTAAGACATGTTCTGGAGGTTTTGCCGTGTCTTAAGGGAAATTCTTGATTGGTGGATGCCAGAGCTGTAGCCAAAAGCTCCAAAAGGACCTGCGCCGAAAACATTGCTCCTGCAATGTGGCTATACATAGGAGATGCTGCGCTTGAACGCCCGCCTCATTGGCTGGCCCCCTCTTCCCAGGTTTGGTCTTAGGCGGGCTTGTTGCCAAAGCGCTCACGCAGTGTGATCTAGAACTCTATTCTGGTATGGGCTGCAACTGCAACTGGGCAGACACAGTCGCCGCGGCCCGTCGCGTCTGGCAGCCTGGGTCGGACTTTCCATCCCGTGCTTTCTTCAGCTCCGGAAATCAATTCGATCTCCATCCAAGTTGCAGTTGCAAACTGATCTTGGAGCTTCAAGTCGTTGGCCAGCTGCGACTTCCCTCGCATGAGACTTCCATCTCCTGGGCCTTGGCTCCTAAGCAGGCCCACGACCTCAGCACACGGCCCTTCGCTGGGCAGATGAGACTCAGATGACTTGAGAGAAGGCGCTGGTATTTCGGATTTGCAATTTTGAACGCAGCTGATTTGGTGGGGGAGCATCGTGATGGCTCTGGATGAACATAATAGTTGGTGCTTGTTTGCGATTTATCGCAAAGAGCTGCAGAAGGAAGAGCCAGGCAAGGGTCACTAAACCCTACACTGGCAGAGCTGCAAGGATGCTGGAAGTCACTTGATGCTCAAAGCTCCGAGGAGTTTTTGATTTGGGCCGAGGGAGGTGGCCAAGTCCATGAAGGGTTTGGTGCATGGAGTCAGTGTGGAAATCAAACATGCTTCAGATCTTGCTGATCGCACAGCTTGGTGCTGAGCTGCAGAATCCTGTTGCAGTGTTGCCTCCGAATCAGGGCGGAAAGCTTGGTTGACAGCATACGGCTGTGGTTATCAAAACCAATTGGATCCCATTTTGGGGGTAGGTGAATTCACCACCCATTTTAGAACCTATTTTAGTGGTTGGATTGAGTCGGATGTTCACCGGGGGACCGGGGTTTCCCATAGCCATAGAACTGGATGGCTGCTGCTCTAGGGTATGAGTCAATGAGGCCGTGGTTCAGGTGTTGCAGCATCGTGCTGGTTGATGTTGCCATAGGTGTCCTTCTTGGTGGTTTGCTAGAAAAATAGACGGGTTTCCCTGGTTTACCTGGTGGTTTAAGCATCTACCAGGGAAACCCAGCTATTTCCCCTATGGTCCTTGCTTCTGATAGCGCCTGGTACGTAGCGGCTTAGCGTCCAGAATTAACTATACAGACTTTGTACAGCGACAGAGTCCCGGAGATTTTAGATTCCTCTCGGAGGATCCATGAAACAAGTAGCCATGACATGATCAAGTTGTTTTTCTTATTCAATTTTCCCATATCAGGTAGATGGCTGCAAGGCATCGCAACTTAGAACATCTTAGAACACATGGCCACAAACAGATACTTCTCCAGCCTTTGTCTGTTTTCGGCGGACCTTCCACAGCTATAGCCAGTCACAGATGCCATGCACCAATTTATTGGACAAATAAGGCTGGACAAATAAGGCTGGACAAATAAGGCTGGACAAATAAGGCTGGACAAGATACACATCATTGTTTGGCTTGACAAACATGGTAAGTGAAAAGGGAGTTTGTCGCGCCCTATATATATATATATATATGTACATCTGCACATGGCAGAGACAGGCCGGCTGCTGCGCCCACGTGGTTCGTTCGCAGGTGACTTGCCTGGAGATGACCATCGACGTGAGATGGCATACTGACCAACTTGCAAGGAAAATCCTTCAGGTGCGGCCCGGGTTGCCGGATGCAGCCACTTTGTACCTCACACAGATCGTTGGGTGAAGGCTTTTGGCTAAGAAACGTGGACTTTGTGGGCTGCCCTTGCTTGGCTTTACTTGCGTTTTCGTGTAGGCGGGCAAGCATATGTGGCCATGTCACAGCTTGCGGCAGGCTTTGCAGCTTGAGCAGGCGCGGTCAATGGGCATTCTGTTGCGGCTGACCCCAAAGTCCAAAAGCAAAGCAAGTGGGATGCAATTGGCTGACGTGTGCCGCCCTGGCGACCCGGATTTCTTGTCCCTCGGATCGCGTAAGGGGGAACCCAGCAATCCTCTCACCAGGCCGAGGGCAAGCGCTTCTGGGTCTTTGACGGCGGCGCACCTTCCGCCAGCCGCAATGCAGCCATGTACCACAGCAAGGACGGCATGCTGTTTGGAACTGGCATGCGGTTGAGAACCTGTTGTCGGAGTCAGGAAGCTCTATTCTTTGGAAGAGCCAAGTCCAAATTGATTAAGGCAGCGACTACCGCCACACTGCTAGGTTTGTTTGTATCATGGCCTGCAAGCCGCCGAAATGAATTACTTCTTTGGGAGTTTGAGCTGTGCTGGTGGCCTGGGTCGCCCACTGATGCCCAGCGTGGGAAAGCTCAGGACAGGGCCCCCTTTCCCTCGCTCACTCAAGTGGGGCTTGGGCTCTCAGGCAAGAGCTTGGGAACGAGGGCCTTCCTGGCACAGAGTGTGGTTTACTCATGAAGATGGCAGTGGAAGGGGTAGACACGCAGCTGCAGTTACTGTGTGAGCCGCTGTATCATATCTATGCCCAGCATTTCTATATTTACGAGTTCCTTCCAAATGCTTTTTAAGCAGATTCGAGAGAATCCATATTTTTCCATCCACGCGCTGGTTGTCATTGTGAACGGGAGGCATTGCTGCACATTTTGCGTTCGCTACATTGTGCTATTGCCTCCAAGCACGGGACAGAAACAGCCATTTCCTCACTTCCAGTTTCATCAAAGCTTGACCAAGGAAGGCTTGGATCGGATGGGTGAATTCTCCCTTCGCATGTGCCAGAGGGGTTGAGGGCTGAGGGCCTCGAAGATTTGAGGCGCTTTGCTCCAAGGTGGAATCGGGCACAGTCGCCTCGGCGCGTCCTGCATGCAGCCCGGAGCATAGAGAGGGGAGACCAGCTCTCGGGACGACTCAGTGGTTTTCTTTCAGAACCAAGCTGGGAGGGTCCCCCATTTCGACCATGGGACGCCTGTATATTTTTTTACCCGACAAATGAGACCCAGGTGACATGGTTGTTGTTGGGAAACATTTTACATTTGGCTTATTGTGGTTTAGTGGGAAATCCCCACTTATCTGCAAAAAAAATAAATTTTGGCTCCCCTTCCAACGTCAACCCAGGTGAAGTCAGAGGCCTTTTCACCTGCCCTAGGTGTTGCTGCCAGATCCGCCGGAGGGTCACTCCGTGGCGGTGCACTTCTTCGACACGGTGCGGGAAGCCGGGCAGCCCAGACCTGCCGGAGGAACGACCCTGACATAAATGGCAGGTATGGGTACGGAAGACAAAAAGAAACAGGACTTAGCTCGGTTTACAATCAGTTTGCCAGTTTCTTCACCACGGTCTGCGGTTGGACGAATTACTCGCACTCTTTTTGGAAGCGAAGCGATCTCATGCGGGAAGCGTCAAAAACTGGATGACTCCGAAGGAAGCCGAAGTCTTCGATCTCAGGTGGGTGCCTGCATACTCACCATGCAGGACTGGGGCTTCCGGGCGTTGGTCTTCGTGGTTCCCAGGCATCCGGTTTCTGAGGGTTTTGTGCTTTTAGTTCGTTGGGTTTCCGTTTAAGCTGGGGATCTGAGGGCCCAGATTTCATCGGTGAGGGGATCAGATGGCCAGTTTGATTGGCGAGAAGGGCAAACTCAGAGGGGTATGCATGCGCGACCTGGCTGGTCGAAAACATAGCTGGTATTCCGCACGATCTTCAATGTCACGACAGATACACCCTTGCGTGTCTCACTTTCAGTTTGATCCCATACGTCGTAAGTTGCAGCGGTCGTGCGGGGGGGTTCTTGGGACTTCGCACGTGGAAGCAGACTGCGATTGACTTGGAATGATGGCCACGGACCGGATAAGAGTTACGGGTGTGATTCAAGCACAAATGCGATTCATCCTTTTGCGCAGCCCTGAGACAATCACACGTCACAGCACTGCGCTTGCTTCCCGCTTGAAGCTGAGAGATGCTGGGAAATACGCACATGGGGCTTGCCAGCTTGATGATGCTGCGGCTGCGGCTGCTGCTTCCGGCTGCTGCTTGCGGCTGCTGCTTGCGGCTGCTGCTGCGGCTGCTGCTGCGGCTGCTGCCGCTGCTGCTGCTCCTGATGATGATGATGATGATGATGATGATGATGATGATGATGATGATGATGATGATGATGATGATGATGATGATGATGACTCTGATGAGGATGATGATGCTGCTGCTGCTGATGATGATGATGATGATGATGGTGATGATGCGGCTGCCTGCAGCAGCGCAGCCGCTGCCGCTGCCGCTGCTGCCGCTGCTGCAGCTGCTGCTGCTGCTGCAGCAGCTGCTGCTGCTGCTGCTGCTGCTGCTGCTCCTCATGATGATGGTGATGATTATCATTGTGATGCTGCCGATGATGCTGGTGATGATGATCATGATGCTGCTGCTGCTGATGATGATGAGGATGATGATAGTGATGCTGTTGCTGATGATGATGTGCCTGCAGCGGTCAAGCAAATTCCTGGAGAGAGAGTGTGTTTCCAATTGGTGGCCACAGGGTGAGGCTCGGTGAGCCCAAAGATCGTTGCCATTTGTTCCCAAACAAAGACCAAGGGTTTCCAGCCGAGGAGGAAACCAACGGCCAGAACGGGAGGCCGCAAGGACGGCTTCCCAGACCCTTTCGGGTGCCATTGGTTGGCTGAGAGACAAAGCGAAGCAGCCTCCCACCGGTTTCTTCCCATATGGCCATGGGCTTTTCAAAATCCAATTCGGTTATCCCCCAGTGAACATCCCAACTTAACCGCGAAAATAGGTTGTAAAATAGGTGGTGAATTCACCTACCCACCAAAATGGGATCCCAAAACGGTTTTGACAACCACAGGCATATCTCGCACCCTGCGGTCCTTGAGACTGTAACTGTCAGCTTGGGCCAAGGCTGCTTTGCGGTGAGCCCGAAGAAGCTGCTTGCTTCTGCTAGGTGGCGCCGTTATGGGACATATTCACAAACTGATGAAGCAACATTGATAGAATGTGACAGCAACTGCTTACGCAGGATTGGTGGGAATGGTGGCCAACCTTCTAACAAGGAATCTGGTCAACTACACCCTGGCCATCCCAGTGCTTGACCAGGGCACATCCGCGAATGCAGCTACATGGCTTCCAGAAAGCATATTTGGATGATCGTAGACGCATGATCTATTGAAGTGGAGAGTGCATGATTGGCTTTCCTGAACACTTCAAGCAATATATATATATATATATGTATGTATATATATATATACATACACATAACATATGCTGAGTTGTTGACAGAGTGAGCATGCATCCGCTTGCATCATTGTTGCTTGAGGCAGCTGTCTAAAGCCTGGCTTTACGAATTCTCGATATCACCGGGCAGGCAGTTCCTCAAAACAGAGGGCAAAGAAGAGCTGCGGCCGGAGACTCGTTGTCCTCGAGAAAACTGTAGGTTTGGGTACACCACGCTGAGGCTCCATTCACTGCAATGCAAACCTATGAAAAATGGTTCACTTGCCAGAACCAACTGCCAACTGTGAGAGAGAGGGAGAGCCGGGGCCGAGGCAGAGCATGTTCGGGCAAGAGGACGGAGCACACAGAACAGTGCCGAAGGCGCTCGAAACTCGAATCTTGTGAGCCAGCATCAAATCCATTCATCAGGCGTGACAAGTGACTCTGGGTCCATAGAGGGTACTGAATCGAGCAAGTCGCAATTGTTCGGCCGACATCGCGTTTCCACATTACCAAGGTGAATCCATTGCAGAGGCTTACTGCTCTTTGGGCCCCTGGGAGCAGCCAGATCGCGTGGTTCAAGTTGGGAGTCAGGAGTTGCCGCCACTACGGTTGCTGGAGGCAAGGGCGCTCCAAAGGAGAGGAGAGCTGTGTGCAGAACTTTTCTCTATGGGAGGCAGCTTTTTCCACCATGAATTGTGTTTGTATGGTGCAGGAGATACTCTCACCAACTACTAGTAAATGGGAATTATCACCAGAGTGTCAGGTCATTGGAGGCACAATGGGTATTGGCCGTCTCTTATATGCTCCAGTTGGGAGTCGCGTCACTTTGCACCATGCAAGCTGAAGGCGGAATTGAAGACAACTTACTTGTTGTGCCAGCCCTGTCCACGCGAGGATTGCACGGCCAATAACATTGACCAGAGAATCCCCCCATGAAATGCTGGAGCTGCCATGCGACTGCTTCACATTTTATTGGCCGATCTCCGTGCAATGAGGCAATGAGCCTTGCCCACGCGAGGTCACAGCAGGTCGAATCGCCAGAGTGTACAGGGAAAGGCGCGGGAGACTTGCTGTCGGTGGTGATCTTGGCCTGTAACTGTACCTACAGCCGCCGTAGGGTTGCGTTGATGTTCGCTGAGCGTGGTCAAGATGCGGTAAACATAATCGTATATAAGGAGTGACAAGCCTGAATGCCAGAGTTGAGTGATGCTTCATCATTTTATGTTGGCTCTCGCAAGAATCATTGCCTTTCCCTTTTTGCTCAAGCATTGACTTGATAGCAAGAGGCACACTGGCCAAGCCCACCATCAGATCATACGTGGTTGATCATGCCTGCATGCTTTGTCACTGCTGTCCAAGTTTGAAACAGCTCAAGCATCAGAACCCATACCGAGCGACGGGCACGACAGGCACAGCACCCTTAGCAAAGCAGAGCAGAAGTGCAGGCACCCTAACGCCCAACGCCATGCTGTAGCGCGTGCCATGGAAGATGCCCATGCCTTAGACCCTTAGACTAGCCAGTTCGGTTCTCATGCCAGAAGTTCGGCCACATGAGGATGGAGTTTGGTTCTCCAACATGAGGCTGAGATGGCCATCGTTGGGGGGGGGGGGGGTGTTGTTTCTGGGTTTGTCATCCACGGCCATTTCCTGCACCAAGGCCTGTGAGGAGTCGACCTGCTTCATCGCTGGGCTGGGCGCTTGGACTCGTCCAAGCTGGCAGGCCCAATGGCGCATTGATAAATTAGACATATATACACGTTTTTGTATACATATACACATATTTGAGCTGTCTCAGGATGGACCCCCTTGTGGTAGTCAACGAAACCAAAGGGAGAGGAACCGTTGTAGGGGACCCGTGTTTTTGAGAAGCATCCATAGGATGGCGCTCTTTTTGAGTGCGTTTTTAGGTGGCCATGGGTCAAATCGTACCCCCGGTGAACATCCCAATCCAACCACTAAAATAGGATGGAAATTGGGAGGCGCACCTACCAACCAAAATGGGACCGTTGGTTTTGACAACCACAGCCAGGTGGGCACAAGTTCAGATCACCCCCCCCCCCTCCGCAGCAAAGTTCGCGGCCCAGGGTTTGGCCGGTGCTCTTCGCATGGTTCGGCTTCACCTTGGTGGGCGCGGGCGCCTGACCCGCGGTTTGAAGAGCCAAGATTTGGCTGTGGGGGTAAAAACCGTTTTGGTATCGATCCAATTTGGTTGGGATTGGTGAATTCACCGCCCAATTTCCATCCTATTTTAGTGGTTGGATTGGGATGTTCACTGGGGGATAACCGATTTGGATTTTGAAAAGCCTGGCCATTTAAGTGTCCAGAGGCTTAAAGCTTGCACCCTGCCCGGAACATGGGACTGTGCCCGGCATGGCAGAACTGGAAGGCATCAGAGCTGAGCGCGAAGGACTTGCACTGATCCAGCACGAATCATTTTGAGAGCTGGTCCGATCAGGATTTCGCCACACTTGAAATTGAAGACAGACGAAGTGAGCTTGATAAATAGCAAGACATCAGAACCACACGGAAAACAGACAGCTGGATGCATTGGGTAGGTGATGCTGGTCATACCAGAAGGCTTTCAAGCCATATGCTCAAGTTCGTGTCTAGATTGCGCCAGATGAGAAGTATATTTTTGCTCTTGCCATTAGCCTCAACTGCACCAAGACCACTTCTTCCACACTAAGCGGCGCATTGGCTGATTCAAAAGGCAAGCAATGCTGATGGCGTAGCTCGCGTCAGGTGGATCTGACACTTGCGATGTGCACAACTTCGAGCTGATGTGCAACTGCCATCGCAAGCTAATGCGTACATGGTCACAGAAAGACTTGCATCGCTGTTTCAGCAACGCATGCAACATGGAGGAATATGGCTGAAGCAACATCTCCACAAACAGGACGAACAGACAGCCGCGCCCTCTCAGTTGATCGGCTGGAGCTCCTTCATGTTCTCTCTAGCATTTTAGCATGTGGCGCTTCCAGAACTTGAAATTAGGCACTCCAAAGCAGGTTTGCCCTTCACCCCTCACCCCTCACCCCTCGCCTTTCCAATCGGCTTCTTTGCCTCTCCTTGCAGGTCTCAGCACCTCCTGCAATGCCTATCGCCACCTGCTGAACTTCACGCGACCAGACTTGCAGCCGCACGTGCCGGAAGCTGAGTGTGAGGCAAAAAAGAAGATGTCGCAATGTCAGCATAGGTTCTTTTCAGGTTTTGTTCGGTTAGACATAGATGATCATAGATGCAGTGGTGGAGATGGGTTTCATTTCTAAGACTACATTGACTGCCCGCAAATCACTACCCCCAGAAGCCAAGGGAATATGAGTTATATAGGGGTCATATAACGGATTATACAAGGGCGCCTCAGTTTGTGTATGTTTGGCTGCTGTGGACATCAAGTGATTCAAGAGCCGAGGCATGTGTTTCAACCAGTCCCAAAACGCGCGGTTTGGGGGTAGTGGATTTGATTGGGCGGTTTGGAGGTGACAAATCACTTGGTATGCTCGTGAAAAAGAATGAACTATACCGCTACCCCGTTGGGGGCGGCTTTTCTCCTGCGCGGGGAGCGCGCAGGAGCTCCAGACCACAAACGTTGACCACTGGAAACCACGTAGATGGATACCGGCTCGAAAAGAGGAGCATGTTGCCTCTTGGCGTGGACACTTAGAAGAATTGTGCTGGAAGGGGCTCACCATTCTGTTCTAGAACTGGAGCCACGCCGGCTACTCCCAGGTCACAAGTCTCTCCCAGGTCACAAGTCTTGTTTGAGTGGGCACAAAATGCCATTCTGAGTGAGTTTTTGGGGATCGTGTTTTGGGGGGTAGTGCCGTTGGTTAGATCATTCCATTTGCCAGGGCCATGATCGCAAAAGGACACCTCTGGATGTCCTATATTTGCTCGATGGGCATGTCATGGTTGTTTTTGAAACATTTTACATTTTTGGCTTATTGTGGTTTAGTGGGAACTCCCCACTTAACTGCTAAAAAATAAATCTTTGCTCCCTTCCAATGTCAACCCAGTGGTGGCTTGAACTGGACTGCAAGGTGAGGCCAGTGGAGTGGTAGATGCATTCCTGAGTCGAGCCATACCTAGTCTGCTGCAGATTCGAGGAAACCATTCAGCACAGGGCTGGCAACAATTCGCGACGCTGAGGCTGCGCATCATCCTGGTTGGCCCCATCTATGCGTTCAGTGCATCGCTGGGACCCTGGCCTTGAGAGGAAACACATTGGGCATGGCTGCGCCTGGCCTCCAACGCTTCCGTCGGTGGCAAGCACTGAAGCTTCAGTTGTTGCACCGAGCTCCAGGCTTTGACTGCCGACAGTTTGCTCTTCAGCACGGCAGGGGCGGTTTTGTGTTTTTGTGAATTTTTGTTGGCTCAAGCCTTCTCAGCTTTTCTTGCTACTACCCCATAGCGAACCTTTCTCTCAAGAAGGATGGCGGCAGAGCCTTCTCTTAGCGCCAAGTGCCTGGCGGAGTTTCTGGGCACTTTCCTGCTGGTCTTCACCGTGGTCTGCAACGTGACCACCGGCAGCTCCACCTTCGCCGGGCTGTCCATCGGCGCGGTGCTCTTCGTGGCCATCCAGGCCGGGGGACTGAGTCGTTTTTTTTGGGCGACGCAATGGGCATGTGAGCCATCAAACCGAACGGGTAGATGAAGCAAGGCGCAGCCATAGTCAAGCCGAACGGGTGGATGAAGGTTAGTAAGGGGCAGCCCCAGCCGGAAATCGCCGCGGCCGCTTTTATATTTATTTATTCCTTACATGGATTTAGACACTTTTACTACCAGGTTTTGATTGTGACTCATGTGTAAACCAGACCCAAAGTCGAATCATCCTCAACCCCTCGGTGCAACACCCCTCTGAAAGCCGTAAGGGACCCCCTTGGCTTGCGCAAAATTGGCTCAAGCCACTGGCTCAGCGAGCAGTTGGCATCTTTTTGCAAGCGCCACCTTGGGGTTGATCAAGCAGTTGTTTGCATGGGGTGACCATTGGGTATCTCGACAGGGATACTCCAGTTAGGCTTGAAGCAAAAGTTCCCGCTTGGCTCAAAACGCTGAAGAGTATCGGAATGGGCGCTGGAAAGCTGCAGAAGGGTGATATGTCTTGGTCCACTGGGCTCTCAGAAACTTCCAGCAGCTATACCGGGCATGGAGATGCAAATAAGAATCAGAAAGACATGTATGTCGGTGACGAGTTCAAACACTTTGAGTTTGAGAAGGAGATCAAGCTTCTCCTTGAGAACAAAGGTATTGTTAACGTTGAAGACTTCAAATCCACGGGAGGATTTCAAGGGTTGCTTTTTGCGACTTCGTGAAGGATATCTATGAGCCTGAAGAGACATGATCTAAATAATTTGAAGCTAATGGTTCTATCTCCAAGCTTTCACCTTTGGAACACGTATTTCGCTTGTAGAGTAAAGATGAGCATTCGGCTGTGTGCGAGCTTGTTCACCGGGCGGGGTCGCATTTGCCCCGGCAATTTACTTGATTGCTGTTTGGTGAAAACTTATGGGGGTTGTTCAATATTCCTGGCCCCCAAATGACCATGGGTGACATTTTCCGTTTAGTGGGAAGTATCGACTCTTAGTGGTTTTTCAACCAATGGTCATCCCAGATTCAAAAAGGAGCTATTGATCAACCCGCTCCCGTAGCCATATTCCTGTTCCCCTCCCATCAATTCACATGGAATCTGACAGGGCGGGCGTGGGGCATAGCCTATGGCTCCATTTTGAGGTGGATGAACATCCATTTGCCGCCTATTTTGATGCTCACCAGGGGTACAGGCTTTTGACCCACCGCCAAATGGCCATGGGTCAAAATCCAAATCGAACCCCCAGTGAACATCAACCAATCCCCACTAGAAAAGGTCCTAAAATGGGTGGTGAATTCACCAATCCCCACCAAAATGGGATCGATCCCAAAACGGTTTTGACCACCACAGCCAAAAGGCCTTCGGCAAGATCTCCGGGGCCAACTTCAACCCTGCGGTGTCCGTGGCACTGGGCTGCATCGAGGCGTGGAAGGGAAGAAATGGCAGTGGTGGTCAAAACCGTTTTGGGATCCCATTTTGGGGTGGGTGAACCACCTATTGTAGTCTATTTTAGTGTGGATTGGCATGTTCACTGGGGGTACGGGATTTTGACCCCTGGCCAAATGAGTTGGTTCAGCTCAGGAATGAGCCAAATTCACTTTGCCCGATGTGTCTCGCTCCCCATCTAAGTAGCCAGCGAGATAGCGGGGAAGCGAATGGGGTTGATGGCTTAAAAGAAGCACTTCGCCCGACTTTTTCTCGCTGGGGCGATGGACAAATCGCATGTAAACCTCTCAAAACGGCCAGCCGGCAGGCTCTGGGTTCCACCGGTCTGACGTGGAACATGGTGGGCATCTACTGCGGCTGCCAGGTGCTGGGCGGCGTTTGCGCCGCCACCTTGGCGCGGCTCATCTGTGGCAAGGCGGCGCCGCTGGCGGTGACCGCGTCCTACAGCCTCATGTCCGCCGGGATGTGCGAGCTGTTCTACACCTTCATGTTGTGCTTCGTGGTGCTCAACGTGGCTGCGGCCAAGAAGAACAAGGAGGAGAATGGGCAGTACTTCGCCCTCGCCATCGGCTTCTGCGTGGTGGCCGGGGCCTATGGTGCTGGATTCATTTCCGGTGGAGCCTTCAATCCTGCGGTGGCCATCTCACTGGACGTCACCAGCTGGGACCATTTCGGGAACTGCCTCTGGTACACACTCTTTGAGCTTGCTGGGGCCCTCTTGGCCGCCTTCCTCTTCAGCAAGGTCCGGCCAACGGACTTTGGCAACCCCAGCTCCAAGCAGGCGGAGGAGCTGCTCAGCGAGTTCCTGGGCACCTTCGTCCTGGTGCTCACCGTGAGCTGCAACGTGCTCGCGGGCAGCGCCGCGGCCGCGCTGAGCATCGCCGCCTCCTTGAGCGCCATGATCTACGCCCTGGGCGACGTGTCCGGCGCGCACTTCAACCCCGCCGTCAGCTGCGCCGTCTACTTCTCCGGCCGCGACGCCGGCTTCACGGGCACCAAGGCCTGCTTCTACGCCACCGCGCAGGTCGTGGGCGGCATCCTGGCGGGGCTCATCGCCATGGGCGTCTTCGGCAGCAGCGCCGCCTTGAGCTTTGGGCCCAAGGCGCCCTTCCACCTGAGCCAGGCCTGAGGTACAAAAGGGTATGGATCAAAATTAAACCACTAGGGTGCCGCCGCAGGTTTTAGTTCATGTTTCCATTTACCAGGGTTCCACTTTGGGTACATATTTTTGACCCACAGCCATATATGTCGCAATGGCCAAAGTCGCCAGTGAAAGATTCGGGGTCTGTTTTGTTGCAAGCCAACTCGAGGCCATGGCCGCAGAGTTCTTCTTCACCTTCAACCTCAGCTTCGTGGTGCTGGCCGTGGCAGTCTCTGCCCTCACCAAGACATCTCACTTCTTCGGCCTGGCCATTGGCTTCTGCGTGGCGCGGCGCGCTTCTAGTGCATTTGTCAACGTCGAGATCCTGGTCCGGCTTCGAATTTAAGGAGCCCCCCCCCCAAAAAAAAAAGGCAGCTCGCAACGCAGGTTGCTTGTAATTCCTGTACGTGTGCTTCATGTCTCTTCACTCAGCCTTCTTTGTGAGGGGAGCGTTGGAGCAAGGACATCGTATTTACCTTAGTTCTGCAAACTTCGGGAGCCCCCCTGAAAATAAGACAATGCAACTCACACCTCATGTGGATTTTCTGATTTCCTGGCATTTAGTTCTATCTCATGCACTTGCAGCCATGGTTTCGGGAGCCCCGAAAAATAAGACAAAGATCCAACTCATAACTCATGTGGATTTTCCGATTTTCCGGTATTCACCCCAGCTGAGGTGGTGGTGGGGGGCTTCGCCTGCGGCAGCGTCTCCGGGGGCGCGCTGAACCCCGCAGTGGCCTTGGGCCTGGCCGTCTCCGGCGGGGGCGTGGCCAACGCCTTGGCCTACGCCGCCGCGCAGCTGCTCGCCGGGGGCGCGGCGGCGGGCATCTTCAAGGTGACACACCAGGCCACCAGCTGGACGTCGATAAAAAGCCGTAGAATCCGCTCATATGCATATGGCTGTGGTTGTCAAACCGTTTTGGGATCCCAGTTTGGTTGGGATTGGTGACGTCACCACCCATCTTAGAACCTATTTAGTGGTTGGATTGGGATGTTCGCTGCGGGTACGGGATTTTGGCCCATGGCCATAAATGTGTATAATATGATATTATATATGATTATATATATATATATATAACAATCGGCACACACACACACACACACCAGGATCCACCTTCTCTTTGCCTCCTTGAATATCAATGAACATATATGTATATACAAATGTATGTGTACATGCATATATTGTATACATATATATATATATATATGTATACTTATCAATGGACATCCACTCAAAGTGGGGAAGCTCCCCACCCAGCCACCCCCATGGCTTCATCGAGCCCAGAAATCCCTTGGTCCGTGGATTTGGACAATGAGTTTTAAGTTGTGCCCCAAATGCGACCTACCCAAGCTTGCCGGTTCTCCGCAAATGAGTGAACCCAACACACTCCATCCCTGGTTTCCTTTGAAGTGATCCATTCCACTCCCAAACCCCTCAAAAGAAGAAAGACACCATCAAACATTCTTTCAATACCTTCAAATGCAAAACTAACCAACCGCAAAACCCGCCCTTCTTTTTTGCGGGTCATTCCAAAAGGGAATTCCGCCCATCATTTTTTCGGTGTCATCCCAGCCCTACGATTCACCGAAGCAAAAGCCGCGCTGTTCAGGCGGAGCTGGAGTCGCCGGAGGCGAAGAGCGTCTCCTCTCCCTGAGGCCCGCGAAAAGGCCTTCGAGGACTCGCGGCAGTTTTGTGCCGGCGGAAAAGAACCACACACCCACACATTTTTGAAGTTTTTATATGTACATTTATTATATATATGCGCGCACACACACACACACTGTTTTTCCTTTTGGATTTTTAAATACATATACGCAAGTATGGTGCGTATGTATATAACACACATGCATGCATGCATTACATTACATTACATTACATTACATTACATTACATTACATTACATTACATTCCACTACATTACATTACATTACATTACATTACATTACATTACATTACATTACATTACATTACATTACATTACATTACATTACATTACATTACATTACATTACATTACATTACATTACATTACATTACATTACATTACATTACATACATTACATACATACATACATACATTACATACATTACATACATTGCATACATTACATACATTACATACAGTACATACATTACATACATTACATACATTACATACATTACATACATTACATACATTACATACATTACATACGTTACATACGTTACATACGTTACATACATACGTACGTACGTACGTACCTGCATGCATGCATGCATGCATGCATGCATGCATGCATGCATGCATGCATGCATGCATGCATGCATACATACATACATACATACATACATACATACATACATACATATAGATGTATATACATGGCGATTTTACATGGACGCATGTTTCTGGATCTGCTAAGTGTTGCATGCTGAAATTCTTGATCTCGGAGGCCAGCATGTTGTCAAGGCTTGCCTGCACTTTCACATAAACGGGGGAGGTTGTGAGCCGTGCTCTGGATGCTCCGTCCTTAGGCTGTGCTTGTCCATGTCCGAGAGCGCTTGCTTCTTTGTTCGGTCTGCCGGACTCTCAGAGCATTGCTTTGTATTCAGCGCCTATGAAGCTCAGAGGGGAGCACGCATTCTGCCCATGTATCGGACTTCTGCCAACAGCTCCTCAATAAGCATTGGTACCCACATGATGAGATAACCAGCTATTTTGGGAAGTCAACCCAAATTGCATCCGGCGTTTGGGGGGGGGCAAGACGGATCAAGCTTTCAAATACTCAGCTCAGCCTGCCATTCGCGTTTGTGCACTACGACAGGTTCGAGATATTTGGGAGGCTGTCGTCATCTACTCCTTCCTAACCCTCGTGTCCTCGGCATGAGTTCAGGTGCAGGCAGTGCTCTGCTCATGTAGATAGGGTGTACAAGAGGTTGCGCTATGTGCGGGGGTTGGTCAATAATCCATTTAGGGCCCCCAGTTTTGACCTTTTTGTAGCTTCTCCCTTGTTGGACTGAAAGGTCAAATCTTTTTTGTTGGTTTCCCTGATTGAAAGCACGGGTGTGTGTGATCAACCTCAAGCCCGCCAGATCATCGAGTACATGGGGGGCGAGCACCTCTGCCTGCACAGCATCTCACAGAACGATGAGGCAGGAGAGACGGAAAGTTGAAAAACCCGGCGGGGTCCAACCCCAGTCCGGGGTCCAGCCTTTGTCTGAGGCAGTGCCGCACCTCTTTCCCTTTAGCCTATGCTCGGGGGCCTCAGTTGGCAGGAGTTGCATTTCTCCGTGAGCGAGTTGCACTTCAAGTGGACATGGGCCAAAATAATCGGAATTTCCAGTCAACACTTCTGCACTGCCGTTCTTTTGGGAAAGAGGCCATCTCGATTCTGTTTGGACATTTTGGCACGTGCACCGAGGCCTGCCCCCCATTGCCACCGGCTCCATGATCCGGGTGCCCAAGATGGGAGCGCTCCAGCTGCCGGGCGGAAATGGTCCGAGTGGGTTGGGGGGAGGGGTTCCCCTAGACCGGAATGCCGACTGGCCACTTTCCCTTGAGATAGAAGCATGACGTTGGGGACACCCCCCTTTGAGGTATGGGTGAACTTGGGCCCTGCGCCATGAGGTGGACTCCGCTGCTTGCCATACAATGTGTATATATACACATACATTTGTCTATATATATATATATATGTATTATATATACACATGTATAAATGATATATATATATATATATACATGTATACATGTGTTTATACACAGACACGATATACATACATATATATATATATATATATACATATATATATATATATAGGCATGACACAATGCCATCCCGCTCCGGTGAATTCAGAGCCCCACTCTCCCAGTTCATACGTCTGGCGGTGATCTCGTGTGGCACGAGGTTTGTGGCCGTGAAGCCCATCGTGGCGGTGATCTCCATCGTCGTCTACGCCTGCGGTCAGCTGCACGCCCGGTGGCCCTGGACGACCGGACTCGGAGTCCGGGAGGGGGTTGATCAAAAGCTCTGCACGAAGAAGGTTTGAGCTTCAACCATGAAATGGGAAAAGCGACCTTTGGTCAAAACTGGGGGCCCAAATGGAATATTGATCAACCCCCCGCTATGGTCCATATCTACGGCTGGCAGGATGACAGTGGGTACCAGACATCCCAAAGCATGTTTTGTAGGTGACATTGGGAACGCCAAATCAGCAAGTGGATGCACTCAAATTCCCATGTCAGTTGGGGCCCACCATGAATATACCTGTACATATATATATATATATATTGACCCTGGCTCGTGTTGTTTTTGGTTGTTGCTGAGAATGGTTCCTGTGCGAGCTGGAGACTGGGACGCGCGAAAGCACACACACACACATGAGTTAGCGCAGCCTCGCCGAGAACTGGTACTACCAGTGGACGCTGTTCGTGATATACAACATCTCGTACAGCGTGGCTTTGTATGTGCAGTCCTCAGCTCCTCAGTGTGCACGGTCAAAGCTTTAATTTTCAAAGATCAGATGTGCACTCAGGAAAGTGCGAAACGGCAGTATTTCAGTATTTGCTGGAGAGGCTTTGTACTTGATCTACTGGTCCTCCCACGAGCAGGAGGCCAGATGCTATCAGATGCGAGAGTGCGAGAGTGCTTGCGTTTTCTAGTTTGTCTGAGCGCAGGCGCTTCAATCGAAGAGGCCACTGTTGAAGTTTGTGAGCCCGGAGCAAAGAGCGATTTGCATTGGGTAGGCGTTCATCTCAGATGGGCCACTGGCACATGCCTTGCAGCATGTCAGGCATGCAGCTGTGACATCGAGTCGTTTGAGTTGTTGAGGTGTGAAGATGATAGTCTTTCTCACGTTCTGGCAGGCGCTTCTGTTGCCAGGGTCTCAGCCTGACTTGGACGCTGCACTGTTATCTCGACGAAATATGCCAGACAGAGGGAGGTTCCTGGGGGACAGATCCACGACATAGACACTCGGTGAAGGTGACATGCAAAGTCCACGGAAAAGCCCTCAATCTGACCGAGCTGTTGTCCTACAGCAGGTGTTCTTTGAATAGGGATACAGCATGCGGGAGGACGGCATTCCTCGTCAAACTCGCCAAACTCGTGCAATGTGGTGGGACACAAAAGCAAAACAGCACGAACACTGGCAAAAAAGGGAGGCATGAACTGCTGCATTGTCGTCGAGTTGGATTCACAGGCTAAACCATTCCTTGTGGCTGCGCTGAGTTGGTGGTGTCAAGGCCCTTGGCACCTTTGCCCGGCAGCTCCAGCAGATGGGAGGAGAGCATTTGGGAGAGGCTATAGGAGCTTACATGGCCCAGAAAAGAGGCCTTCTGTTGGGAAGGGTGAGGCGGCCTGTTGCCACTTGCAACTTGTTGAAAGCTGGGAAAAAGGGATGAGGTGCCACATTTGGTTGAGTGGCCTTTCTTCTGTTACTATCTCCGTCTATCTGCTTTTTGACTTGGACAGGACTTCATCCTTTCGATTGAGATGATCATCTTCGGCGTGCTCATGAACATCGCCTTCACATGGACCGCCGCTCAGTCCGACAGTCCGATGCCGGAAGACTGGATGGACGTTTCAGCTGCGCCACACCAGTTTAGCAAAAGAGGCTTGACACTCATCAGAGCCTTGAACCTAACTAACTCCCGAGATGGCTTGCAGACCAGAAATCACAGCACCCATGCGGGTCTGCGGGTCTGCATGCATGCAAAATGCGAGGCGGGAGTTCAGCACCGCAGCCCCGTGTGCCCCACGACTGGGGCAAGGAGCTGGAGGCTGGGCGAAAGGAGCATGGCTTGTTGCCCACTTCACCGGCAAGTGGCTGTGGGTTTTGGGGTAGGTGCACCACCCATTTTAGAACCTATTTTAGTGGTTGGATTGGGAGGTTCACAGGGGGTACCGACTTTTGACCCATGGAAAAAACTTGGCGAACTGTGACTTCAAGCTGATTGCGGGACTTGCCCTCAACTGGTGGGACTGCTTGCCCTCGAAAATGACGAAAGGCCCTTTGGGTTCTCATCAAAATGGACTGCCGGTAGGTTGCGTGGACCTCATGGATCTGGATGCAAAGCCACCAGGCAGGAGACTCTCACCCGAAATGGGCACAGACTTGAGAGCCAAAAACGACTCCAAACGTGCTACGGGTAGCTGGCTCGAAGGTGAGCGCGGTGAAGCGTGGCTAGTGCTTCCAATTCCAAATCTCGGCTGCCAGTCCCCATGGCGGCAACTGGCCTGACATGCAGCTTGCATGTTGACTCATGCAGGCAATCCGCAAGATGCACAGTCCGGCGCTCCGGAGTGCAAGGAACGGGCTTTCTTTTTCTCCGAGTGAGTTGCGGGCGTGCGTCGAAGCAAGTTGGATCTCCAGATCCGCCGCGTTTCTCGGATCGAGATCGGCCAGGACAGTGAGGGAAGTCCGCCGAGCTCCGAGCTCGCAGGAGCTGTGAAGGTGCATGGATTCCGAGGAAGTTGGTCCCTGTCGCGAAACAGACGGACGAAACATGCGTGAGTGTCCGCAGCGCTTTGCCAATGGTACCTCCCTTTGATTTTCCTTTCAACTTCAGGGGGAAAAAACGGCACAAGCAGACGCAATCTTGTGGTGTGGTAAGACGTGGCGTTGGCATCGGAGAGGACGAAGCAGCCTGGTGCAAAATGCAAAGACTGCCTTTTGCACGCGCCCAAGCAAGCTTCTAGCTCATGTGCTGAGCAAAAGGCACGATCAACGATCAAAAATCATCATCAGGTACTGCAGTGCACGGATGACACTCAACTTACCATGAGGTACGGTAAGCACTTGGGGCCACGATGAATATTTTTCCTCAGCTCATATGAGAAGGCACTACGAATCTGAGAGCTGGCCAAGAGGTGAGTTCAAAACACGTTTCAAGCTTGCAGGGGCAGGCTGCTGCCAGATTTTTCAAAAGAAGGAGTCAAGGTGTAATTGTAGGGTCTCACTGGGCTTGAAGCAAGTCATGGCACGCCTTAGGGGTGGTCTCCCCTTGAGGAGTCCATGGCAAATGCATCTGAGGTCCACGAGACATCATGATGGATGCCTCCAACAACTTTTCGTCCAGATACAAGCAGCATGTCCTCATAGAGACTGCGCGGGTCTCGGCGTGGTGCATTGGTTTCGATTGCCCCCAACCACTGCTCCCATGAACCAAGATGGTGTAGGGGGTCATACTGTGGGTGGACGAAATCTTGCACCGCTTTGAAACCAAGGGAAAGCATGGTTTGTTGGTATTTACAGGGAATCATCATTCCAGGGTTTCTGAACGGTGCGAAATGGATTTCGTCCATCCACAGTACCACAAGTTGAAGCCGGTATCCACCCTGGTTCTTGCCCCAAACCACTGCTCCCATGAAAAAGGAAGAAGCCGGTGTAGGGGTTATGACCCACAACTTGAAGCCAGTGACACGGTTTTTCCCCCCCGAAATGGTCTGGTGGACGCCTGCTGCGAAAGGCCCAGGACTATGAGCTGCAGGAGCCCGAAGGCTGGGGATGGGCGGCACGTAACGAGTCGCGACCAAACACATCGAGTGATGCGTGAAACGCGCGAGGCAGGTGAATGTTGGCCGGAGAAGAAGCAAGCCCAATTTGCAACCGCGCTGCCGGATGGTTTTTTGTTTTTGCAGCTGTCGCAGAAAACGCGACGCTTCTCGCGCGTGTGCCTTGCGCACAGTTTCTCCCAGGGATCAGCGTGGACCTTCTGGAAGCTGCGAGCGAGCCTCGCTCTGCAACGTCGCTTTCAGGCACGTGCTGAGTCAGATTGGTGGCGGTAGGTGAGGTGCTTGATCCAAGATGGGGTTGCCTTTAGAAGCTACGGGGCAATGATGGTGATGCTGATAATGCTGGGAATGTAGGTCTTGCAACGCATTAGCAGGAACAGGATTGCATCTAAAATGTGCATCACTGGCATCTTTGACATCATCAAACAGCCTGAAAAGTCTTTGAAACATGTTCGCAGCAAAGACATCAACCACTTCACTTCATCACGATAGAAATCATTGGCACAGCTGGAACCATCGATCATCGCCACAGCAGCATCGCAATGACAAAGGCAGCGTCTCTGCAGGCGGCACTAGCTTCGTCACGAACTTTGCTTGCAACTAACTGTCATGAGCGGCCTTTGAAGGCAGCATCATTAGCATCATTATCATTGCAGAATCAACGCCATTTACACCTGTGTTCATCACTATGTGCATTGCAATGCGTTCTATCATTGCATTTCCAGTAATGCAAAGGCAAACCAGTGCAAAGCAATGCAAAGCAGCGCACATAGCAATGCAAGCAATGCAAGCAATGCAAGCAATGCAAGCAATGCAAGCAATGCAAGCAATGCAAGCAATGCTAGCAATGCTAGCAATGCTAGCAATGCAAGCAATGCAAGCAATGCGAGCAATGCGAGCAATGCAAGCAATGCAAGCAATGCCAGTAATGCCAGAAATGCAAGCAACGCAAGCAATGCCAGAAATGCAAGCAATGCAAGCAATGCAAGCAATGCGAGTAATGCAAGTAATGCAAGTAAGGCATGCAATGCAAATAATGCAAGCAATGCAAGCAATGCAAGTAATGCGAGTGATGCAAGTAATGCAAGTAATGCAAGGAATGCAAGGAATGCAAGCAATGCAAGGAATGCAAGGAATGCAAGGAATGCCAGGAATGCAAGCAATGCGAGTAATGTGAGTAATGCAAGAAATGCAAGTGATGCAGATAGCACAAGTAGTGCAGGTAACACAAGTACTGCAAGTAATGCAAGCAATGAAGGAATGCAAATAAGTAATGGCAATGCTACTGACGCTGGCAATGCCGTGTGATGCGGTGAGCCTCTTGCAGATGCCGGTGCTGGCGCAGGCAGGCTGATGCAGCTCCGTCCGTCGGCAATGAAGCTGGGCAGGGAGTCCAAGAGTTCCGATTTCAAGGCGAGGCATCACTTGGGCTTGGGTGAGTTCAGACAGTGCCTGTATTTCCCTTGGTTTTCAAGCATCGCCTTTTTTTGCCCCCTTTTTCATGAGCTGTGTATTTCCCTTTTGTTTTTAAACATCGCCTTTCTTTTGGCCCCCTTTAAGACGAGCTTCTTCAGTAAAGGCGGTGTCTTGCAGGGACATTTTGGGAGCTTCCGCGTTGCGCTGAGGTCGCACGCGCAACCGCGAGGGCGAAGAAACCACCGGCGTGCCCAGCGCAGGTCCGGCGCAGGACCTTGGCGAAGGCCCGGTGACCACGTTGCCCTTGAGGCCGCTGAGGCCCTCCCAGTTACCCTCTTTCCAACAATCATGGAAGGAAAATAGTCTTAAGCTCTCCTGTCAACTTCCATGATTGTTGAGGGTAACTTGGAACCTGACATTCGGGAAACGGTCCCTTAAAAAGGAGAAGGGTCCAAACCAGGACCCCCCCCAAACGTCAGGTTCCATGTGAAAAGGGTGGGAGGGTGACCATGAGGCTGCTAAGTGTGAGTGATTGCACGCGTTCCCAGGCGCCTGCGAGGTGCGCGGGTTCGGGAGATTTCAACGAATCTCCATGGAAAGAGAGAGTTGCAAATGGAACATTTCTTGGTGTCTCCTTGCTTTGAGCTGAGAGACTCCCATGAAAGTACCAATTTCAAGGTCGGTGAGAGGGTTCTTGGGAACGGGCTGAGGTTGCCTTGTAGCCTTCTGTTCCCGTGCCGGTTAGGCTTCGCAGCGAAGGCTGCAGCCTCAAAGTTCCTCGGGGCGAGCAGAAGATGGTCGCACGTAGGTTTGTCTGAACACATAGGTTTGTTTGAAACGTCAGGAAGCTTTTCGATGAATCCCGGTACGTGGGAGCCTGGTAGGAATGTGTCAAACTAGGGAAGCATTTGGAGGGGCCCCCTTCCAAGTCTTGGAGTGTCCAGTTTGACAGATCTCGGCTGGGACCTGGGAGCGTGCGCCCAGGGAATGACACCAGGCGCGACGCCTTGACTGAGGCCAGAAACCCAGGCCCCCGGTGCTGGCGTGGCTCGTGGGCCCAGACGTTGCGCTTGCACCCCGCCGTTTTTGTCTTGTTGCGCGCGTCCATCTGGCGGCATAAGGCCGAGGCAAAGCTGGAGTCTGGCCGCAAGGTGGGCGGGACAGGGCGGAGGACGTCACAGTTCTCATGTTGTTTCCTGGGAAGGGACATCTCATGTTGTTTCCTGGGAAGGGACATGATCTCTGGGTGCGTCTCAAAATAGGGGGCCCCCGTTTGGATGGCGCTAAAAAAGGAAGCCCCGAACTGGAGGGGTCCCAATTTTGAGAGATACCCATTCGTTTTGTTTAGAAGCGGGTGTTTTTCTTTTGTTCCCAGAGAGGCCCGAGAGGCTGACCCCGTCGCAATGCCAGGAGGGGGAGCTGTAGCAGCGGCCGGTTTCACTATGCGGGCGCCTGGGGCAGATGGATATTAGGATATCCGAAGGAGACAAGAGGGACCTTGTCACCTCGTTGGAAATTAACATTTTTGGAGAACGCACAGTTCTGAGGTTTCACCTTGTGAGAGGTATGTTTGGATGTTTGGCTCCCAAGCTTCAAACGGGACACCGGCTCCATGCAAGAGTGCCAAGACTGCATGTGTCAGAGTCGCATCAGGATGTTGGACGCCTTCAGAAATTGGAAGTTTGACTCGGAGTGCGTTTGAAATGGACGCAGAGGGGACCAGGGTTCACCACATGTGCTCTCCAATATTTTTCTGACGCAGAGTGGGACAGCAAAATGGTTCTCATGCCTCCGAAAATTGCAACGCAAGAGACATTTTGCTGTTCCTTCTTCCTGTCTCACCGCTGCTTGCCGCAATGTCGGCTAGCGCGCGTAGATTTGCAAACGCTGACTGGGGTGTTCAATCAAATCACATACAATTGTCGTGCCTTCCGATCAAGGTTTGATATTTCCTTAGGCCACTTGAGGGCTCGCCTCAATTCAAAGCGTTCGAGAGAACTTTGGAGACCCAGGTCTGTTGCTAGGCCTTGCTGGGACCAGGTGCCAGCATGGTGCCTGAGCCAGTCACCCGAATAGCTCAACAGGAATCTGGCAGAATGCGGCTGGTTGCTCTTATTGACGATTCGCTCACTGAGTAGCGTGCAGTAGATGTTGGTTTGATGCAAACCGGGACACATACATTGCATTCGCAGGCCCTCTGGCAGCGGCAAGCTCAGAGCAAAGCTTCGTGTCAGGGAACTTGACTCCGCCCATGGGCTGGACATGCTGTTCTCTCTGACGGCCATGCTGAGGTCAAGACGACTGCCCCTGGCCAGTGCAAGCCCGAGCTTGAAGTTGCGGACCGTGGTCGATGAATGTCTGCAGGAGACAGGTATCAACTGCTTTGCAAAGGAGTACATGTCTACTTCTCTCTCTCTCTCTCTCTCTGTAGTTGTCTATCTATCTACCTGTCTACCTGTCTATCTGTCTGTCTGTCTCTCTGTCTGTCCGTCCATCCATCCAGCGCTGCGGATGGGTGGCTTAGTGCTATCCCACTGTCCCTTCGAGGTGAGGCTGGACGACCCGGGCCTCTCCCCGAGCTTTCTCTACTGTGGACTTAGGGTGACAGCCTCAGACCGGCTGCAGCTGGCAGGCAGCTGGCGACTCAAGTGAGTCGAATGCTTGCGACGAGGTTGAGCCAGACGTTTCAGATGGCAAGGCGTGAGCGAAGCTTCCCGCATTGATTTGAGAAGAGCAAAGCGCAAAGCCAGGCGTCCAGTCAGCTGGTGGAGGCCTAGAAAGGGGCGCTGAAGTAGTGAGAAGCGTCGCGCGGTTTGGTGAGTGACAGGTGTTCCACATGGACCCCAATCAGATGATTGGCTGCTTTGGCCATCCGTGCCGATCCCAGTCCTGGCTTGATCCAGTCGTGTACGTTAGTGATTTTTGTTCGGGACAGATGGCCATACCAGTTGCATGACACACGTCAGAGTACGCTGCAGATGAACATGAAACTTGTCTTTTGGTACCTGCAGAACATGTTACCCTGCACATGGATTTTCAGAGAGACGGGATGACAGCTTCTCAAACCGCACATGGAGCTTGAGACGTCGTCGTGCCATTTCTTATGAACATGTGTTTCTGCTGGGTTCGTCCAACGAACATCGAGCAGAGATTGCACGGCTGAGGTTCTTGCTAGCCATGGGGACCGCCCAGGGCAAAGAGATCATGGCTGCGCTGCAGGAGTGCTGAGCTTGCCATTTGCACCTCGTGCCACGTTCCCAAAACAAAAATCAAGAGAAGTGGTGTGAGGACAGGTTTCGATTGGAATGCTTCGCTTATCGCGTACGAGAATGTACCATCCCGATAAACTGGTCGAGAGGCAAGACATAATGAGCGCACGGTGCCGATACCGCCCAGGACAAATTGCGCTGCTCTTCCAAAGATTTCCGCCAACATGGGCAGCGGAACACAGGGGAGTGGGCTGGGCAGAGACATCATCATCATCATCATCATCATCATCATCATCATCATCATCATCATCATCATCATCATCATCATCATCATCCGCATGGTCGAAAGAATCCGGAAGATTGCTAAATTTTCGCGCAAGTCGCGCGCAAGTCGCGCGCAAGTCGCGCGCAAGTAGATTGCCTTGGATCAGGAGTGGCCCATTTCTGTAGTTTGCATTTTCTTTGTTTCTGCAGATCCCAGCAATGAGTTGCAGCAGCAGCCAGCAGCAGCAGCAGCAGCCAGCAGCAGCAGCCGCAGCAGCAGCAGCCAGCAGCAGCCGCAGCAGCCAGCAGCAGCAGCAGCAGCAGCAGCAGCAGCAGCAGCAGCAGCAGCAGCAGCAGCAGCAGCAGCAGCAGCAGCAGCAGCAGCAGCAGCAGCAGCAGCAGCAGCAGCAGCCGCAGCAGCAGCCAGCAGCAGCCAGCAGCAGCAGCAGCAGCAGCAGCAGCAGCAGCCAGCAACAATTTGCAGCGGTGTACACACCTGAGACCTCATACACTTAAGGGGCATGTTTTTGGGGGACCTCACTCTTATGAAGACCGCCGCTTGGATTTGCAATGAAAACATCCTGGGATAAGAGTTTTAATACGTTTTTTTTTTTTTTTTTCCAGCTCACATGGCAGTTCCAAGGTGTTTTTGCAAGCGGCTTGCAGTGTTTGGCCAAATGGGCATTTGCTGCAAGGACCACAGGCTGAAAGGTGAACGTGGGTCCCCGTTCAAACAGGCTTCCCTATATTTCCCCTGCTGGTTTTAAGTGAGTTTGGGTGATTGAAGGCGAAGCATAGGGAAGTTTGTCTGTCAAGCCGCCTGCACGGTTTTGAGACAAAAAGATGTTAGGCTTCGGTGCATGTCTCGTGAGGTGCCGCGTCCTGATGGGCAAAGGTGACGCGCCTGCCAGCGACGTGTCCAGGCTTGTGGCTTGACGTTGCCCAGAGCCAACCAAAAGTGGTTGGCTTCCTTTTGGTGTCCTCTCAAAAAGGATCAGGCAGAACGGTTTCCCAATGGCACACACCCAGATCTTGCAACGTCTGCGCTATTGGATTGCAGGCTGTGGTTTGATCTGCCAGAGGAGGTTACCTTCCACTGCCACGTGCAGTGACCTCAGCTTGATTTAAGCAACTGCCAGCGGAGCTTTTAGTCTGTAAGAATGGCGGTGGGCACAACCTACTGAGGACAGAAAGCCAACTCTTTGACGATGAGAGGCAAGATGATGGGTTCGTACAGAGCGGTTTAGGGTTCTCCAGTCTGTGCAGGTTTGCCTTTTGTACTATTTGTTGCGAGAATTCCCGGCAAAAGTCATTGAAGCGACTTTTACAGGAATGCTGCAGGAGAGGGAAGGTTTGCAAACAACTAGCATTTTTTCTTTGCGAAGAGCAAGAAGAAAGGGAACGGGTCTTTGAGGATGGCGGTATTCCGTGAGTTGTGAACCGTATTTGGCAGGATGCTCTTGAGAAGACAAGACCGCGGGGCCTTTCCATGGCAATGCTCCGAACAAACCGAAAAACGCTTCTGGCAGGAGTCCAGGTGACTGGTGCCAGGATGGTACGGCAATCTGCATCGAGAGGACTGGGATGGAGGGTTCAAGTAAGGGGTCCCGTTTTTGGGGTCCCGTTTTTGGTTGGTTTGCTGGCTCGAGAGGCAGGGAATGAGTTGGAACCCCCGTAAACCATCCAACTTGTGGTTTCCTGAAAGGACAGTTCCCTTCCGGCTCCTTCCGAAGAGCCGGAAGGTCATTCCCTACGGACCGGCAAGTTGGTTCCTTTCAGCTTCTTCTGCGCCCAAGGGGTTCCCGCAACACGACGAAGCCAGCTTCCAGTGTGGATCGCAGCATCGAAGGGGCAGGTGGTGTGTCGGAGATTGGCTCAAGCAGGGATCACCCCCAGGCCTCGCAACGCTTCATGGGAACTCGACTTCGAGAACAATTGCCCCGCAAGGGTCGCGCCGTGCTGGTGAATCATGGATCTTTCAATCCGGTGCACCACGGGCACATTCGTATGATGGAGAAGGCGAAAAGGAGGTGGGTATGGGTCAAAATTATACCATCAGGGGACCGCAGGATTTTGTCCTTGTTTCCTTTTCCAGGGTTCCGCTTTGGGGTTACCCTATTTTTGACAACCACACCCAGGTTGGAAGCTGAGGGGTATGAGGTCATCGCCGGCGTGATGGGCATTACCTGGCAGGGCTGGATCCATGGCAAAGGCGCCTCTGCCTTGGACGACAAGGTGCGTGTAGAGCTCATCGACCAGCTGGCCCATGAGGCCGGGAATGACTGGCTCTACGGTGAGTTGGGAGGCAATCAGTTCAACAGCTACTCCGCCATGACCAAGGGCCTCCTTGTGCCCCGCTACCCCAAAGCCACCTTCTTCGGCGTCTTCGGGGGCGACTTTGCGCGCGGGCGCTTCAGAAGGGGGCCCTGCGTGTGCGTGGGTCGCAAGGGCGCGGAGCTGCCGGAGGAGGATGCGGCGGATCACTTCGCCGAGGAGATGGACGAAGACGTGGGGGACTTCAGCTCCACCCGGGTCCGCGAGGCCTTGCTGCGCCAGGACGCGCCGGAGCTGATCCGCCTCGTAGGCGCCACGGCGGCTGAGACGCTGCAGGCGCTTCCCGCGGAGGCGTGGCGATCTCCGATGGCCGAGTGGGAGGAAGACGTGTCATGGAAGGCTTCTCAGCCACAGAGGCGGCGCAGATGGGGATGAAGTTCGTTGGAAGCAACCCGACTCAGCCCTGTACAGTTGTACGGTCTCTTGATTTCATTCCATAGATCTGCCCAGCCACATGTGTACAGGCAATCTTGGGTTGCAGATCGAGGTTTCTGGAGAGGTCCCCGCTTGAAGGCAGGTGCCTCAAAATGACTCCTGGATATGCAAATTAGGCGCAGTAACTGCAGAACCTCCAAGAATCTAAGATGCCAAAGAGCCAAAGTAAGATGAAGGAACCAATAAGCTGACTTGCCGCGCAATCCCAATCAACTAAGC
The DNA here is from genome assembly GCA_963377175.1 of Effrenium voratum. Lineage (NCBI taxonomy): Eukaryota > Dinophyceae > Suessiales > Symbiodiniaceae > Effrenium > Effrenium voratum. Next base: position 120,670 of record CAUJNA010000751.1, read on the forward strand.
TTGAAAGGCCAAGTAACCCGAGCAGCGCGAGTAGCCTATGGCATCCTGACGTGCCTAGTTAGCCTAGCTCCGCAAGCTATGTTTGTGTTTTTGTGACCCATGCAAGCTGAAGAATCTAAGCCTTTCCAAACCCGAGCTTCTCAAGCATTTTCGGAAAAAGAAGGGTTCGGATGTAGCCAGTCTTCGGCACTTTATGTTTTCTTTTTGATCTACTAGGAGGAAAGCATGCGTGAACACCAACACAGCAGGGTTTGAATCTTGGCTTGATAGCGTTTGTTCCCATTTGCACGAGAGGACTTTCTTTGTTCTGCCTGCCTAGCTGCCCTTCCTGGACGGAATCCACTGCCTGGCTCCATGTTTGTCAGGATCCACCCGGCTTACCAGGGAAGGCCGAACCTGCAGCGTCAGGGCAATAAGCCCCTGACCATCAAGGCAGGAACGAGGGATCCTTGTGTTGCCTTGTATTGACTGAGAAGGCTCAAGTGTTCCAAGGTGATGTTCCGAGCTAATTGTTGCTTGTGGAAAGGGTGTATTCATCGCACCCGCCGTCGACATCAAAGTACTTGGCTGCTTCTGTTTCTATTATACTCACCACACAGTTCGGCAAGCAAACTGCCAAGTTTGAAGGCATTTCTTCCGGATCTGTCTTTGGGTTAGGCTGTTTGCCTGCTTGCATCCTCACGGCAAGGCAGCTTGAGCTCTTTCCTCTGGCACCAGGCAGGAGGCCGGGCAAGCGAGATGCGTCAGAGGAGCCATTTGGGTTTCTGGCCTTCAGGCAAGAGGCTGAGCCCGGTGATCCCGCGCGCCGTGTGGGCGGGCGCAAAGGCCGCCGCGTCCGAGGAATAGCCAGGCCAAGTGGAGGTTCGTGGACGAGAGACGTCAGTGGATCGGCGAATGAAAAACCATTGTCTCATTCCTCGGCTCGCCGCGACTTGCCTCGAGCAAGGAATTGCTGCTTGCCCAATCCTGTCCAATTGGCAGGATTGCATAGTGAAGGGGAGCTCTGTGCTAACGAGCCGTCATTAGCACTACCGCCAGCGTGGCTTCATTTGGGGTAGTGCACTGGTGTTTTCTGCGACTGGCAAGCTCAAGCTTTTGAGCTGCCAGAAGCCGCCGAGTCGTGTTGACCCATGCTAGCGTTGGACCTTAAATGTTCCGGAGAGCGGAGTTTCCAATTGCGGCACGGATATGGGAACCGGCCACACTGACTTAGATTGAAGTCTTGACCCGAAAAAGATGGTATGCCCCACTAAATGGGAAAAGTTACCCGTGGTCATTTGGGGGCCAGGAATATTGATCAACTCCTATTTGCAAGCAACGGCTTCTTTGGATGAAGTGCTTGCTCAAAGTTCATGGACGGTTTCTGGACGCCTCAACCCCACCCGCACACCCAGATACGAACGTGACAGGGGCAGTTGAGCAAAAGCCGCTGTTCTCCCCCACAGAAAGGTCATCTATCCCTAAACACAAATCCCCCCCACCATAGATGGTTTCCTTTAGTTTCTCTTCAAAATCAGGCCCGAAAGGGTACCAAGCCTTAAGAACAAGACACCCGATTGACTGACCCATTCTGCGATTCTGTGCGCATGCCGACTCGCAACGCTCACCTCTTGGCTGCAGCCAAATTCGCAGACTCACTACGGCTCTTGCACTTCCATGCTGCATGCGCCTTGCAAACCGGGGTTGTTACTCTTTTGCAGTGCTAGACATCGAGAAATGCAGAAGATCCCTCACGCAGCGTATAGAACACCGACTTTCTGAGAACATAAAGCATCACTGAAGGGTTTCTGGCTGTGCGCCGGGGCCCTGGACTGCGTAGCTGCTTGTGAGTGTCACTTGCGTTGGTCGGAGGGACGTGCCACTTCCGGGGCTTTGGTGAGATTGAACTAGCTTGCACCGACATATTCTTCAAGAGGGTGAAATCCTGACTCTCTTTTCGGGGAGGTCTGAAAATGGGTGAAATTCTGGCTCATTTTCTTCGGGTCCGAATCACTCCGAGCTACTTCGCGAGGCCAAGTGCATGTTTTGCTGTCGGTCCAGCGCTCCCACAGAGCCGGAGGCAGGATTTGATGAAAGAAAACAAAAACAACTCCGGTCCATTTGGGAGGGAAGAGAAGGAAGAAGCAGCTGTAAGTTTCCCACACAAATCAGAGGACTCACAATTTTTCTCATGTGCTGGGGGCGACTCACGATCATTTTGAGCCACCTTCTGTGGCTTCTGTCCCCAGCCTTGCGAGGTCATGGCGTCTGCTTTGAGCTGAGATATTTCTACCTGTCTTCATACCTGTCTTCATTTGAGCCACAACCAAAACCCGGGTAGATGAAGGTTAGTAAGATATAATCCCAACCATAAATAGCTGCGGATATCCGGCTTCTTAATTCTTAGTAGACCATGTTAATACCGAGTTTTGATTATGACTCATTTGCACCTGCCTGTCTTTCCACTCCAAGAGAGTCAGTGAATTGAGGTATGCAAGCCACTCGACTCGCTGTCTGAGGTTTCCTGGGGCGAGTGGATGGGCGCCTGGAAGGCTTGTGCTGGCAAGACTCGTAGCTTTGCATCAGGCGAGCAAGGCCCACGAAGGATTCGCTGTCAGCACGTAGTTTTGCCTTCCGTTGCAGGCTGAAGCTGGTCAGATTGCCGGGCACACAGAGATGAACCATGAAAAGGCGAATGTCGAGTGGCCCTGCCAATGGATCTGCAAGAAGCTCGTGCTTGACACTTGCGGCCTCTTTTGGTGCAGATCTCGAGCCAAGTCCGCCGCTTGAACTGCAGGATGTGGAGCAGGACCGGCTCAGCCGAGCGCAGGCCATGCAGCCTTTGCGTTTCTCGGGCGAGAGACGCGCGGAAGGCAGCCTTCGGCGGAGAGACGATGGCGCGGATGAAGGCGCCAGTGCCACTCCGCTTCACTTGAAGTTGCCTCAGTTGCTTTCCGGACGAGTTGCAAGCTGTTGCCTGAGGGTCGCGCTCCAATTTTGGCTGGAAGCAAGCAAGATCCTGCAATGAAGATCCTGCAATGAAGATCCTGCAGTTCATTGAGCGTGCTTCACCAAGTGCGCCTCCAGGATATCAACGTGATGATTCTGGGCTGCCGCGGCGTCGGAGCAGGGCCCCCACTCTGACGCCGAGTCTGTTGCGCCGCGCTGGTTTTTCTTTGGGATTGATCCATGCCGCAGCCACCACGTGCGGGTTGGAGGGTGTGAGGGTGTGAGGGTGTGGAGATTCCCAACCAGGTGGACAGTTCGTGGAGCAAGGTGGCTTGCATGCCTTGTTTTCCACTCAGGTCGAAACGGCTAAGAATCTCATTTTGAGCAACGCTGGTGGCTCAGGGTACGTCAGGAGGAGGGCGCAGCGCAAGCGGTGAACTGGTGCGGTCTGTCCCACCCGTGAGGTTGGCAGCGTGACCATTTGGGACCCGACGCCGGCGGCGAACGAGGAGAAGCCGTGAGCCCTTGTCACTTGCCCAAATTGCTTGAGATCTGCCCCGCGGCCTTTGCATCCTGGCTCGAAAATCGGGCGAGCTGGATTCGATTGAATCTTTCCTGTGCAGGACAGGGGTTGCAACTTCTACCTCACGGAGGGCAGCGCAGGCTGGCCCCTCACGGAAACCTCAGAATGAGAAACAAAGATCGGCTGACCGAAATTATCTCGCAGCTCTAGGCAAGCCGCGGGCTGCCGAATGCCTCGCGCAGCTGAAATCGCAACTTGGCAAAGGGGCAAAACACGATGTCTCAGGTTGAGATGCAACACTTCATCCAGAACAAATCCCAGCAAAACAGCGATGTTTGAGAGAGATGCAACACTTCATCCGGAGAAAAACAGAAAAGCAAAAAAGTAAAAAACAACAACAACAACTCAAAGAAACGAACAGCAAGAAGGCGCAGCTTTCCGCGGCTTTCCGAGCTGGTCCTGCGCCCCCCCGAGCGAAGCGCGAGGCTGAACCCGTACTGCAAGGTGGAGGCGCTCGAGGCCGCGGAGGCCCGGATCTTTGGTCTGGATGGGGGCGTCCTTCAGGGGTCCCTGTATTTCCCTTCGTGGTTTTAAACATCACCTTTTTGGCCCATGAAAGGTGAGTGTCCCTTGGTGGGGGTGATGTTTTTAGGGGAAATACAGGGAGCCCTGGTTTTGGTGGATTTGGTCGAAATAGAAACTGGCGATCCCTGGTTTTCCTGGCGGTTCAATCAACCAGGGCCATTTTGTTTTCCCCAAGAAAGGACACCTATGTATGGAACTCTTTTTTGGAGCAGCGAGACTTCGAAGCGTCGCAATGGCACTTTTTGCAGGCTGACCTGCCTGGGTTGCTCGCAGAGGCGGGCGACGAAGTTGCGTCGGAGTTTTAAGATCTGGCGATGGGACCGATGGCCCTTTCCAGGCAAATGTCCTCAGCACTGGCGGCTGCCTCAGTTTGCATTCGCGTGGAGTTCTTCGAGGCGAGAATTGAACTGCTCCCTGTTCAGTTTGAGACAGCGAGGGCAGAAGCTGCAACGGATTTTGCGGCCCCGAGAAGCAACATGTCAAGTGGGGGATAAACACACACACACACATCGTGCGAGCTTGCATTGCCATTTGGCTCAAGCCAAGTTGAGAGCAGAGCTCAGAGCCTGAGCCTGCCATGAGCCATGGCAAGCTGGACAGATGACCAAGTTGCGCAAGCCAGAGGCCGCATTGAGACCCCCAAAGGTGTGCTAAAAAAGTTAGGGCCTCTGCAAAGCATGGTCTTGGACATAAGCGGATTTGTCCGGCCGCAGCTGGATGCTCATCTACCAAAAGTGGATGGACGAAATCCTACACCACTTTGGAGCCATCGGAAACCATTGTTTGTTGGTATTTACAGGGGAATCATCATTCCAGGGTCTCGGAACGGTGGTGCGAAATGGATTTCGCAACCATCTGCAGTATTAGTTGCTTTTCCAGGCGTGGTTCAGGAGCAGCTGAGGGAGAAGAGCGCCCTGGAGGCGGGAAGCGACGCCCTGCGCCCCCTTCCGCCCGATCCTGGCGCGCGACCCGCGCGCGATGCGATGCGCAGGTCTTGGAGCTCGCCGCCCGGCTGGCGCTACGGGGCAGCGCGGAGTCCTGGCTTTGCGTGGTGGACCAGGCGGAAGGGGGCTGAAGAGAGCCGCGGTGAAGGAAGAGACTCGAACCAAGAACCTCGTACTGGATGTCTGCTGCAAAACTGATTGATAGATTTCCTTAGGCTCAGCTTCTTGAGAAGAGATGGGTACGGCACATGAAGTCCTCGGGCCATTGCTTCCTGGGAAAGCATCGAATTGGGTCAGTGGTCCACAAGCTGTGTCATCTCTTGCGTCGCCTTTGATCCAATTTTCAGGAAGCACTGTAATGGCGGTTTGGGTTGGCGGTATCGTTCCAGCATTCACCTGCGAAAGCTTTTGGCTGAGACTTGGGGGAAGCTCCCCAGCTTTGCCACGATGGGTTTGAGCGCCTTGAGCGCCTTGCGCCTCGCGCCCCCATTCTCACGCCTTGCGTCTTGCGCGCGTGAGTCTGAGAGGTGGTAGCGCGCCTGGAGCCCTTCCCGATCAAGGAGTGGCCGGTGCTGCTGCAGCTGTTGATGGCCGCGGAGAACGTGGAGGTCCAGGAGCCACGTGGTGCTAGGGGCGGGGGTGGGAGGGGGGTGGCGGGAGGGTGAAGGAGTTTGGAAGAACTTTATGATTTGTCCTGTATTTTGGATGTTCAGCTGACTCCAAGCAAATCCATCATTCCAGGATACAGTTTCATTGGTTGAGGACTGGTGTCTTGCAGCTTCACTCCACAGCCATAGTCAGAGACAGTAGAGCTTGACTTGCATATCGCATTTCCAGGCACAGTGGTCATTTCAATCACCTTTCTGAAATGCATACTATGGGGTGTTGTCAAACATGGGTGGCGCCCGCCTTGCAAAGGGGGGCATATTTTTGAACGGCCACCCATATCTTCTGACTAGTTCCTGCTGAAAACCGGTGCTTTTCGCTGGCCCCTGGCTTAGGAGGCCGACTTTTTCGTGCACTGCGCGGGGAGTTTGGAAGCCAGAGCCAAGACAGAGAAGCTCGGCCGCAGGCGGGCGGATGGGGGTGCCAATTGGAGAGAGAACAAATGGCTGTGGTGGTCAAAACCGTTTTGGGATCCCATTTTGGGGTAGGTGAATTCACCTCCCATTTTAGAACCTAGTGGGGATTGGGATGTTCACTGGGGGTACGGGTCAAAGCCCATGGCCAAATGGCAAAGCCTTTGCATTCTAAGGGCCAACGAACATACCCCAAATGGACCTGCCCCACCTATTGTGGTGTGCAAGTTGGCCCTTAGATCCACGCCAATTCTGTCTCTGACCCAAACAGTGCAGTAGCCAGACATCGCAGGGCAGACTTTGCGAAGCAGCTCGCCTGCTTCGCGGACCTCTTGCGGCTGCGGGGTGTGTGGCTAGGAGTGCCTTGTCGAGCTGTGACAAGAGGTGCGTTGCGCGTCAGACCTGAAGATGCGAGAACACAGAACCCCGGCAATTTCCGTTTGCCAACAGCATAGATCGTCAAGCGCGGGTCCCGTGTCTCCTGTGATGGAGCAGGCAGAAACAAATGACATGCTGTACTGGTTGAGAGGGACGCTACAAAGAAAACTACCAGTTTTGGGATGCCCCTACTTTGAACCAAACCCTACTGGTTGCCAAGGCTGTCAGCGGGATGATTGACACGATCGAGGATGGGCTTGAAAAGCATTTTGTGTGACCAAGGGTACTTTTTCCATTTAGTGGTGAAACTCATTTTTTGTGTGTGGCTTTCCCAATGGTCACCCCATGTAAAGGACCTTTTGATCAACCCCGATTTGATCGATATTGCCACCATCGCATGAGGATTCCTTTCAAAGGACGTCCCCGCCAAACGGAGTTTCGACCATAGCATCGTCGTTTGTTCAAAGGGAAGCGGCCGAAGCCTTGCTTATGACTCACACGTTGACTCTGCGCTTCTCACCCTTTCCAAACTTGGTTTGATTTTGGCCAGGAGCTCGGGGAGTGCCACTCGGCAGCCAGACACATCTGCGTTTGGGCGCTACGCTTCCCACTTCCCCCCGTTTTTTTCTTCGCAAACGAGCTTCGGCTTGTATCAAAATCGTTCAGATGGCGCGATGTGCAAGGCCCCCTTACAAAGGCAGAGATTCGCGTGATGCGAATCTCCACAATTCAGAAGCCGGCAAATCGTTCCTTGCCAAGGCCAGTTGGAGCCCCAGACATGTTGGCGATCCAATCGCGAGCCCCAGGGCCCCAAGCAACGTACCATTGTGCGTCATGTTCACATTCATGTTTGAAGGGCGATGTTGTGGGCTTCTTTAAGGGCACCCTTGTGGGGGTTGCTTTCAAGAGAAACCAAAGGGGCCACAATTTTTGGATTGTTGGAGACACCTATATGCAAGGCATCACCCGCAGCGTGTCCTCGGACCTCTCCAAAGCAGAAGCTACCGAGAACCCGGGGAAGCTTGGCGAGGATGAGTGTGGCGTGTCAGGATCAAGGGGCCGTTTCGCCTAAAGCTCGACACATTCTCTTTGTGAGGCACGAAGACTGCCGCATATGTTTGTTCTTCTGAGGACCATCATGGATGAGTCCAACTTCAACATTGAGGAGCCAAAAGACAATCACAAATGCTGAGCATATTTTATCGTTATAAAGCAGTCCTACAATTACACGCAAACATGCGACTGAGAAGAACGAACACGTGCTTGTAAGCAACGTGTGGAGCGCAACACCTGCGCAATGTCTGTTGATGGGTCCGGATCTTGTCATGTTTTTTGCACTGCAGTGAGCTTTGGCTCAAACCCGGTGCAGCGAACCCCCCTGCAAAGCACCATCTATTTTCCACTTGGCGTCTTGACTGCACGAATTCACGCTGGTGCTTGCAGATCGTGTGGTGGATATATGGAACCTGATTGCATCCAAGGACCCGAACCTCCATCATCTATGACATCCACGATGCGATTGCTCTGGTGTGTTGTTTCGCCCCATGGCACAACAAGCACTAAAGGGAAGCCATCATGAATCCTCCCATTTTCTTTGCGGTTTTCTGGTGAACGATTTTTGCACTTTCACTTTTTGGTTGAAACGGATTTTCAGTATCGGACCCACACAAAGTGATTCACTTTTTGAGGGGTCAACGGTAACCAAGTCTTGCGTGTGTCTTTTTGTGGGGTGCCCTGTTTTTGGTTTGTTTTTACAGGGAATTCAAGAGGACGCCACCCACCTTGAGGGTTCCCGTTTGAGATACCCCCCAAGGCTGTCTGAGCCGACTCGCTAGGCTTTGCGCGGCACAAGGCCCGCCCTGGCTCAGTGAGGATGGCCGGGCGGCCCAGAGAAAAGATGGATGGGAGCGATGTGAGGCAGTCCGTTTGGCTCGGAGAGACAGCTTGAAGTGTCAGGTTGGAACAACTTGACCTAGTGGGAGGGGCTCAATCATGGCGAAAGCAGCACAAGCAGCCCATGCGCGGGAATGTGGCTTCGTCCATGCAAACCGGCATTGTCTCAGCACAGAGGCAATCCACGGGAAAAGGCCGGTACCAAAATGGACCCCTGGTAAGTGGAAACATGGACCAAAACCTGCGTATCCCCTCCTGGTTAATTCTGAGCCACACCAAGATCTTTCCGAGGTGCCACACCATACCTGTTGCAGACCGCCTCTTCTGCGATCAAAGCGAGCGAGGCTTCGGCTTGAAAGCGCTCGGCTGTCTGTTGGTGTAGCTCCCCGAGTTTGGGGACCCAAGTTTTCACGCACAACCATGTAGCTGTGGTTGTGAAAAAAATAGTTGGTAACCCCAAAATGGAGCCCTGGCAGATGGAAACATGGACCAAAACTTGCGGTCCCCTGGTGGCTAACTTGACCCATACCCTTCATACGCGTGGGTCAATTTTCGTTTTTTGCCTCGAGCCCGGGTCAGCCGCCCTTTTTTTTTCTTCTTCTTCTTCTTCTTCTTCTTCTTCTGGCGCCCGCCAGGCTTTGGACATTCATCTGGGGCCAGCCACAACTTCCAGCACCACCACCGCCTGGAATTCGGGCGGCGGCATTGTCCCTGGGAGATGAATGAGGGTTCGTTTCCCTGGCCTGGAGTATTCGTGTGGACCGCTGGTGTTCGACAAACATGAGCAACCTGGGGCTGTTCCAAAAATGTCAATGAATCATAGACTGCCAGTTTGGTGTAGCTCATGAGAATACTGCACAAGGCACATTCCAACCTCATATCCGCTCGTGAGATCACTCCGTGCACGAGGTTGGCATCAAGATGAACGGCAAGGGCGACTTCTCGGCATTTTGGGCGGGCCTGGCAACCAACATTGCCATGACCGTTGGCCGGGGCCTCAGTTCCGACGGGAGACGAATAGGCAATCTCACCGAGCAAAGATTCTGCCTAGTGTATAGCGAGCTCACTTTTGGGGGTACAACACCGTGACAAAGGTCCTTTGCTTTGCTTGGGGATCCCTCAATTCAGCTTTTCGAATTATAGTACATTTGCAGAAAGTTAGGTTTTTGGGTACATTTCGAGAGGTCCGTGTCACCGTCTGTTTTTGGGGTGGACTGCCAGCTCAGTAGCGCTGGGAGAAGCTCATGTGCGCGCGGCCCCCCCCCGGAATGGACCCTCCGCCTTGTCTTGGTGGCAAATGGGTCAAAACCCAAATCGTACCCCCAGTGAACATCCCAATCCCCACTCAAATAGGCTCTAAAATGGGTGGTGCACCTACCCCAAAATGGTACCATTGGTTTTGACCCCCAGCCTTGTGGGAAATGGGGTGAGTCTCCCCCAAATGAGCTACAATCAAAACCCGGGTAGATGAAGGTTAGTAGGGGACAATCCCAGCCAAAAACAGCTGCGGCCGCCGTTGTACTTCCTTACATGGCTCTGGGTCAACCGTTTTAATACCGGGTTTTGATTGTGACTCAAATTGACTGGATGCCTGAAACTTGAACCGAACCTGTGCGCCGAAAAACTGCAAGTGGGGGTTGCTCCTGGTCATTGCACCTTTATATAGAGTATGTCGAGCACATCCTTCGAGAGCCACCGCACCCAATTGAACATGGCTCTTTCTTCTACCAGGTTGCTACATCATATTCTTGGTGCTGCGAAAGTTGTACCCCATGCTGTACGAGCACAACCAGGATTCAAGAAGCTCTGTGCGGGCGAGGGGGGAGGGGGGTGGGGAGTCTGACGGCAACTTTGCAGGAAGTTTGCCAAGTGTGCGCCGGCCAATGTGCAGAGTTTCGCCAGGTTGCTGTCAGGCTGCATATTGCCGACGGGCATTCTGTGTGACTTGCAGAGTTAGGCTTTGGTGGCAGGTGTACAACCTGACAGCAAGTTGGCTACAGCTTGTTTGCCTCGGCAAAGTATTCGGAACAACAAGTGTTGGTTGGCGCTGGTCAGGGTGCTGGTCAGGGTGCTGGTCAGGGTGCTGGTCAGGGATGTTTTAAAGGGTAACCCAAAGGAAAGCCACATTTTCAGATGTTCCCTGAAAAAAGAGACACTCAATTTTGTTCGCGAAGATGTCGATTGGAACATGACATTTCAGTCCTCCAATTCCATGCCCATTATTTGGCAGGAAGTCATCGAGAAACTGAAGCAGGAGCGCTTCAAGCTGAGCAGCAGCGTTTTTGCGCCGGTACCGTGGCCTTGAGCAAGGACCTGGGACCCTTCCTTCAAACTGGTCGCTTTTGACGGTCCCGAGTTGCACTCACTCTACGAATCTTAATAGTCAGAACCACCGATCCAGAGTGGTTGAACATGAATCCCCTGGTTGATGTTCACCAAAGGTCCGGGACGTTTACAAAAAAAAGCAAAAACAACAACAGCCTGTCTTAGGTGATTGCGTCCTCCAGAGTCACCGTGGATGATGCCATCGAAGCGGTAGGCCTCGACCACGGCCCGGTGCCAAGAGACCACCGAATTCAGCAGGGCTTCCGCCCTGTCCCGCCGACCCCGGGCCCGAATAAAAAGATAGAAATATGTAAAGAAGAAGACAGATAGAAACACGTCAAGATGGACATGGAGTATTCTCCCAACCTGTCCAGTCCCTTTGAATGTGAACAAACAAATATGTTTATTCAAATATAGACGTGAAACAACAGACAAATATAAAATGAGTAAATGTAAGTACGTTTATAGGATAACAATAGTACACATGAAAGGTAATACAAGATGGAAAACACTATACACGAAAACCATGCTGACGACGATGAGAATGATGATCACCATGATCACCACGATCACCACGATGATGATGATGATGATGATGATGATGATGATGATGATGATGATGATGATGATGATGATGATGATGATTATGATGAGGTTTAGGCATCCCCAGCATCGCAAGCGGTGCCTAACGGAATCTAAACGAGAATGCGTCCCCAGCATCGCCAGCGGGGCTTGATGACGACGAGCAACATACCATTCAACAATGATTTGTTGCCACCCTTCCCGTGCGCCCTCCTCTGACAAGAAGCGGTCGGCGGATTTTCACAGGTGGCTCGGCTCCTAGCTGGTTTTAGTACAGCTGATGTAAAGCTCAACGGAGGGGATTTCAGTGAGATTCCCATTGCGAGCTGCATTCTGAGGGATTCAGGTTTGCAAGAGATTGTATGTTGCTTGCTGTTTTGGATTGGCTCTTTTTGAGATAAGAAGGAACCGAGGCAAGCAGTTTTTATGCTTCTTGCTGTGAAGTAAAGACCCGGGCTTGCTCAGTTAGTTGCTTTGCGACAGGCTCGATTCCAGCATTCAGTCAACAGTCAGTCAACACTACAGTTAACAGTCGACTCTGAACATGGAGATGTTCCCCCACATGTTTGGGCCCCTAGCAAGCATTTTCGTAGTGTTGATAGAGGAGCAACAACCCTGGACCACCCAAAGTACCCGCAACAACCAGTCCCTGTCCATGTCCTCTTGACGAAAAACAACACGGAATTTGGTCCTCTGCTCGTGTCCAAGCAAGCAACCACCCCTGAGGCATGCTGCTGCAGTTTGCTCAGTTTGTCGCAAGCTCAGTGGGAGTGTGGGCCACGCTGCAATTCGGAAGAGCACAAAGAGGCCATGCGGCCTTGCTCACCTTTAACGAGCTGTGGCGCGCAAGCTACTTTTGCGAGCGGGCCAAGCGGGTTCATGCATCACGCTTTCGAAGTTGGAATCGTTCCGCTCTAATGAGGGGCGCAGGGTTACAAAGTGGTGACAGAAGCTTCAAAAGGCTGGCCCCTTGTGCCCAGACCTCGCGTGTTCCTATCGCGGAGCAAGGTCATGACCCTCATGCTGATGATCGGCATTCCAGCGCTGGTCGTGCTTTGCCGGATTCCTAGGGCTCGGAGGCAATCTCAGGGGTTCCAGCAGAGAAGCTGCTCTGCCGACCTGAGTCATAAGAAACACTCGGGTAGATGAAGGTTAGTAAGCGCCAGTCCCAGCCGGAAGCAGTTGCGGATATTTTTTCATGTCCTTACATGGTTCTGGGAGACCATCTTCATACCCGTCGGTTTTGATAACTCACCTGGCCATGGGTCAAACTCCAAATCGTACCCCCAGTGAACATCCCAATCCAACCACTAACATAGGTCCTCAAATGGGCGGTGAATTGACCAATCCCAACCAAAATGTGATCGATCCCAAAACGGTTTGACAACCACAGCCATCTGAGCACCCAAAACGGTGCTGGTTTGAACGTCTCACCGAGGCCCCATGTTCGCCCTGGCGGGTGGCCATGCGGCTCAGAGCCGGCTGAGCTTTATTGGCTTCGCCAACGTGAAAGAGAAGCCCGGCGGCAAGCTGGCGGTGGTTGTCAAAACCAATGGTCCCGAAACTGGGGATTGGGTGCACCACCCATTTTAGAACTTATTTTAGTGGTTGGGTTGGGATGTTCACTGGGGGTACGGGATTTTGACCCATGGCCAACTGGCTGTGGTTGTCGAACATAGGGTAACCCCCAAAACAGAACCCTGGTAAATGGAACCAAGGACTCAAACCTGCAGTCTCCGAGTGGTTTGATTTTGACCCAACCCCAACTCTCGCCGCAGCCTCTGCCAATCTTGCGCAAGGGAGCAGAAAGCAAGAACGAAATTGCAATTTCATGGAGCAAGCTCATTATGCACGAGGCAGGTGCTTCACAAAGCCTCCAGATGTTCCTTTTCATGCCCATTCAGAAAAGACTTGCGTAGTGTCTGATGTGACTTGCCTTGTCAGGAATAGCTTGGTGTGCTACCCTGTGGCTCTCTTTGTGTGGTACGTGGTCATCGTCACACAGTGGAAGATCTTCAGTGTCATGGACGGGAGGGCCGAATCAGAGAGAGGCATCCGAAGCAGGGGGTTCTAGTCCAATATCCAACCAGAATCAGCTTGTTTTCTGAGTGTCATTTGTTGCACCCGATGGTTCCAGACGCTTTCGGGCTTTACTTTGCGTTTGTGGCGCCGATGTTTGATGGTCCTCCAAGTTCCGCACGACACGCTGTAGCCTTTGGATGCAAAGGCTAACGTGTCACATGCCTGCAAGCTGGTTCCCTCCAAGTAGAATCTGTACAGTCCCGTTGCCACACGACGCATGCCACACGAGGTAGGCTCCGCACAAGGCTAGGCTTTGGACGTTTGGATGTGCAATGTGGGAAGGTGCGTGCGGTCGGGGTCTAATTTTTCAAGAGCTGCGCTGGAACTTTCCTGGGAATTGGGACGTTGCCAGGAGAACAAGTTCCAGCAGAGGCGGAAAGACTGGCTGATGCGTATGCCAATGCCACGATCGCAGACCGTGTTGTTGGAGTGCATCCCCGAAGAGTGCTTCGGTCCGCACTCATTGGTTTGTGGTCCGCGGTCCGCGGTCCACTCGCTTTGCACATTTGGAGAGGTTGGGAAGCAACGGCAGCAAGAGCAAAGGGAGAGAAGCCTGCTTGTTCCAGCAGATTTCTGTCAATCTTGCAAACATCGCAGTTTCCACTCATGATGAAGTGCTGATGGGGAATGAGGAGCCAGCCTTGTCTGTGAGGAAACCCACCATTTTGTGGACCCCCGTTCCCCTATGAGACATACGCCCCATGCTTCACCCCGGGCTCATTCTGAGCCAGCTTGCACGAGGTTTCGCAGCCAGAAAGCTCTAAAGGAGTTCTTCGAGGACATCTTCGGTGGAGGAGAATCCATCCCTTTTGGCAATTGGCTGTGGTTGTCAAAACAGTTTTAGGATCCCATTTTGGCTGGTAGGTGAATTCACCACCCATTTTAGGACCTATTTTAGTGGTTGGATTGTTTGATGTTCACTGAGGGTACGGGCTTTTGACCCATGGACAAATTGCAATTGCCAGAGCGATCCAGTAGCCTCATTCCTGTGTTTGCCTTTGGAGCCATATGAATCAAAATGCAACACCAACAATGCGCCTTCCATCTAATTACTCAAAACAGGCTTGGCTCATACAAATGTTTACTTCTTGCGAATGTCAGGGCGAGGCATTTGTGTCTGCATGCGGTGGTGCATTTTGATTCATATGGCTCCAAAGGCGAACACAGCAATGAGCAATTAAGAATAAGCTACGGTTTTGATGACATTGGCAGTTCAGACGAAAACCACAGCAACTGTTTAGATCTAAGATGCGCATTAGCCAATACAGTTTGGCAGCTGTCATCCTGTCGGCTGTTTGAATCTTCACTTGTCTTGCATGCTCACATTTCGCCGTTTGCCCGTGTTTTGATATCCGAGTGCATGAACATTTGTGACAGGATGCATCGATGAAATTTTCTTCGTGCGAGACACCACAACCCTTATGACCTGCGGCTTGACTGTGAGTGCGTCGAAACGCATGCTGTGCTTATCGTTTCCAGTGACTTTGTCAATGTGAACCGCGAGCTGTCGGTCAGTATGCTTGCATGCACAGCGAGTAGCGCCTTCGGTCACAGTTTCAGGCTCAGTGCATTCAGCAGATTTCCAGCTTTGCAGGCACCAAAATCCGGGACGAGTGCAGTCAAGATCTTCATGAAGCAGAGTTTGCTTGGGACAAGTCAGGCCGAGGGCTCGGGGTACTGGCCTGGGCCAGTCTGATCGCGTAAGATCGTCAGATTCAAAGCCTTGGGGCCCCTTGGGGCCCCTTGGGGCCCAAGGGGCCGTCCGGCGAGTCAGGCGAGGCAGACGAAGACGCACGCAAGAAGCTCGAGGCAGCACTGGATGTGGCCGAGAAGAAGGCGCCGGCTTTCCATGCGGTCGTGCGAATAGGAACCCCCCGTGCCCTGAAAGCTGAAGATGTCTTCTCGTTTGGGGCTTTCCCCGCGTTTCCAGCTTCGCGGATGTGCGAAGGTGGAAGAAGCCCGGCAGGAAGTTCTGGAGTCGGAGAAAGGCGCGAGTCAAGTCTGCTTTACACTCGCTGGATTTTCCTTACTTTGGCTTGCTTGCTTTGCGTTTTTGTTTGTCTCTCGCTTTCTTTCCATTTAGTTTTCCTTATCCGATCTATTCATACATTGTCTACTCGCCCCTTAGCCTTCTTGCCTCGCTGTGTGCCTTCAGCGGGATTTTCATCGGCCTTTTCTGATTCTGCTTTGCTTCTTTTGTAAACTTGCTGTCCGAAAGGCCTGCAGAGAGTTATGGAGTCGGTCTCCCACTGCCACCGAACACTTTGCAGTTCCCAGCCATTTTCTGTGCTGAGCTTGACCGACGACTTTGTCACGAGTCCTCTGCCCCAGCTCCGTCCGCTGTGCTATCTGTCCTTTTTCTTGCCAGCCACTGGGTCAAAACCAATGATACCATTTTGGGGTAGGTGCACCACCCATTTTAGGACCTATTTTAGTGGTTGGATTGTTTGATGTTCACTGGGGGTACGATTTGGATTTTGACCTATGGCCAGATCAGCCAAGTACCTCATTCGCAGTGTCATAGTTCCTTGCGCGTCTCCTCTTGGTATCTGCGGGGCTCCTTTGTATGAGATGCCTATATTAATCGATGGAAGCCAGCTGCCAAGCGCCGCAAAATGGAGGACACAGCGCCTCTGCTTTCGTGACCTTCAAGGATCAGAAGCAGAGCATCATGGCCAGCTGCCTAGGTTAGGTTGGACGCACCTTCTCTTTTTATATGGCCGTGGGTCAAAACCAATGGTACTATTTTTGGGGCAGGTGCATCACCCATTTTAGAACCTATTTTCGTGGGGATTGAATCGGATGTTCACTGGGGGTACGATTTGGATTTTGACCCATGGCCATATCTCAGACATTGCTTGCCGTACAAACAAAGCTTTCTCGCTGCCCTGTTCCGCTTGGAATGCGGCGCTGTGAAGCCCAGAGGCACTCAACATGCGATACACCGCGGATGATGAGGACAGCACTTGCGTGACTAGCTTCAGGCTAAGATATGGGTGTCCTTTCTGGTGAAACCCTTTTGGTGTCAAAGGGAAGCCAAGAACAAGCCAACAATTTCGGGAGTCCTCTGAGACAAATCCACCAGGAGTTTGTGGTTTCTGTGCCGCCGGACCCTGCAGATGTGCGCTACAACGACCTGCGGGCCGGGTTTGGGCAGGTACCAAACCGTTGGGCATGTTCACGCAGAAATATCCTAAGCTTTCACACGCATTGCGCACTGCTGGCATGCTTGCGTTCATGAGGGAGGTAGTTGAGGTTGAGTTCCTGCTGGTAAGCAATGTGCAAGAGTTGGGCAGTGTGCAAGTTTTCAGTAATGGAGGGCTGCAGCAGTCTTACATTGGCGGCATCCTCCAGCGTCCCTTAAGCGGCGAAGCAATCAAGTCCAGACAGAGCGCGACCGGAAGCTTGCAGTCTTGACATGTCCTTGCCATGAAAAAATACGAGGACACAAGTGAGCTCTACGCTTTTCACCTGGGACAAGACAGGTTTCAAAAGCCCTTGACACTACGTCGGTTGTGCTCACAACAGAGCCGACGTGCCACTCTTGCCACTGAGGACAAATACAGTCAGAACGTATCTGTAACATCAAGCACAGCTGGAGGACTGAAGTATCTTTAACTAGCGTCTGTCCTACATGATATGAACACACACACACACACATGCGTGCGCAACCATCGCTTGTAACTTGTAGCTCCTCTTGCTCACAAGAATCTAAGTCAAACATCCGCAAGCTGAGACCGCCCCCAAAAACGCGTCGTTTGTCCGTTGCCTCACCCCTAGGTGGATTATCGCGTAGAGGCTGCGGGCAGGACGCTGGGCTATGGCAGCTTGGCGGGTGCAGTTCAGGGCTGTGCACTTGGTTGTTCTCTTTTTTGAAGGTGTATTTACCCCCTTTACCTTGGTTCAAAGGGAAGCCAAAAGGGCACCATAGATTTTGGGCCTCTATGTGACAGATGGGGGTGAAAACCCATAGGATCCCATTTTGGGGTAGGTGAATTCACCACCCATTTTTCATTTTTGCACCTATTGTAGTGGTTGGATTGAATCGGATGTTCACTGGGGGTACGCTTTTGATTTTGACCCATGGCCAGATGATGGTCCTCAGGAATGATAGCCGGGCTGTTCTTCGGCTTTATCCCGATTGTGGCTGGCGTCACCAACTTGTTGACGCTGGAGAGCGTGACAAAGGCCTTGGGGGGCTGGAAGACAAGGACATGTGGCTGTGGGTCAATAGGTACAAAATGGGAACCCTGGTAAATGGAAACACGAGCTGAAACCTGCGGTCCCCTGGTTTAACTTTGACCCACACCCATGTGGCTGTGGGTCAAAATGAGTCACCAGGATATGGACCGCAGCTTTTTGAAACCATGTTTCCTCTTACAAGGGTTCCATTTTGGGGTTACCCTATTCACGAAAGCTAGCTTTAGCTAGCTGAAGTTTCTGCTTGCGTAAGCAAGGTAAGGGGCTCAACTGCCGAAAGATTGATTTTTTCAATTATTTGAGCCGAAAAGATTGAAAATAATCAATTATTTGGACCCCCCCCCCCTCCCGTCTCAGGCTCGATTCCTCCTTGGTCCACCCTTCCCCCGGGCAGTGGCTCAGTGTTTCAGCAGTCTCGGTTTACCCGTTTTGGACTTGGTGCTACGAACTTTTACATGTTCCACCGATTCAGCTTGTTCATTTGAGACCTCAGTCTTCTCAGTAGACCACCTCGCAAGAATCTTTGCACACGCAGCATGCAGAACCCAGAGGTGCTTTAAGACAGCTTCTGACGCCTCTCGTTGTTTTCATTTTTCAAGGTTTGCCACGCCACCATGTGCGTTTGCGTGTCGCATCCTACGAATCTTGCCGGGCCTCTCGTTGTACACAAGCTACCTATGAATCCACTCTGTCACCGACCCATCTCATGCAACAACTGCTAGCTTTCGTTCACCCGCTCCTCAAGTTTTGACCCACAGCCATATGATCATGAACACATGCGGTCGATTGCAGCGTGCACTTGCTTTGCGTCGTTGCCGCAGCGTGTTGCTTCGTGCGATGCTTTTGGAACCAGCAGCAACTCAGGCTGTTAAAGCTTAAAGCTGGCTCCTTATTACCGCCACGCGCTCATCATTTTGTTACACGCGTCAGAGCCGGTCCCACTGTTTGCTGCCAGAATCCTCCTTCAACATGCATGGATTCGGAACCAGGCCTTTATTTCCAAACGCGTGCTGCGACCGTGACACTCCCTACCACAGCGAAAGCCTTGTGTGCCAAGTTCGCTCTGCATTTTGGCAGCTTGGATGCAGAGCCTGTCGCGCCTTGGCACGCATGCTCTTTTTGATCCGCAGGTTGACTTGTTGAACACTTTCTTCGACAACAACCCGAGCCTCGCGGCCATGTGGAGCTCTCTGGAGCCTTGGACAAGCGTTTAAAGAGACCTTCCGTCGCAGATCTCAGAGGTGAATTTGGGCAGTTCAACTTGACTTTCTACACTCAAATGGCAGCCATGTCCCTGGTGTGCTTTTTGCGTGTTCTGATGAATTTGCTATCCTAGGCGTCAACCTTGGGCCTCACGATCTTCATGTCCTTTCTGCCGACCTTCCTGGCCGGAACCCTGAAGTGAGCTCAAGTCTGCGCGGACAGGAGCAAAACCTGGGAAGTTTGCCCAGCGATGCTTCAACTCGGAGAGAACGTGTCGCCGAGGTGCTCATTTTCAACTACTGCTTTGCCCTCAAGGCGCGTGTCGCCGGCGTTTTTGTTTTGTCCGGCGGACGTTGGCCATGAGACTCGCAAGTTCCGGTGGGTTGCTCCAGGGTGAGCCTTGCGGTGTTGCAAGTTGCATGCTTGCCGTTGCTCAAATTGCCATGGCCATGGTTCAAAACCAATGGGATCCCACTTTGGGGATTGGGTGCGCCACCCATTTTAGAACCGAGCTTAGTGGGGATTGGGATGTTCGCTGGGGGTACGGGGCTTTGACTCATGGCCACATGCATTGCGTGTGTAATGCACGCTCAGATCATTCAGGCAGATGCATGGGAGCAGCATCTCATCCAGCAGTGGTACTTCTACTTCTTGGCTCCCTGACTGCGCGGTCTCTAGGGACTGTTCGATGTTCAGTGCAGGTGGATCCTTGCGCAGTTGTGTTTGACTGCTAGGGATTGCCAGCTTGAGTGTCAGGTGGATTGCCCTTTGAAGCAAGGCAAACATAATTTTTGCGTGAGCAGATTGGGACATTGCAATGCCAAGGTTGTATATGTGCTCTTGGTGCGTCTTGTATGCACAGTCACGGCCATGCCTTGACGCGTTCCCGGCTTCCCAGAGAAAATGTCGCCCAGCCAACGCTGGCGACAGGCCGACAGGCCTGCAGGTTCGTAGGCCAAGGGGGGGACGGCACCAGTAGCAAACGAAGTGTCCTACCAGGGGAACGCGGCTGTGACAAGTATCCTACAATCGCCCAGGCATGTCAGTAACCGTGACAGGTTTTGAGAAACCTCGACAGACTGTGGGTAACCACGCTATACTTTTCCAGTAATCACGACAATACAACCCCCGTTTGTGCTGATCTTGCAGCCCAGGACCGCTGTTGGCACATCGCTTTGGGAACGATCCACGGAGTTGATCGAGGAGCGCGGGCAAGCACTCAACGACTGCTGCAACAATGTATTTGGCTGTGGGTCAAGAATATGTACCCAACATGGAACCCTGGTAAATGGAAGCTTGGAATACAACCTGCAGTCCCCTGGTGGTTTAATTTTGACCCACACCCATTTCTAGCCGGACAGGGGCGAAGCATTTTGATGCCTAACTTTACATGATTCAACAAGCACTGTTGAAGAGCAGGCGCCCCCCCTCCAAAAAAAACCAGAAATGAACAAATCAATGCATAACTAAAATGAAAATGACATAAATCAAACACACAAAGGAAACAACAAAACACAAAAGACGACAACTTAATTGAACCATATCTAATTACATGAATCAATAAATTAACAAAGGGGTCAAATTAACAAGCGCAATCTGTGTGGCAGGTATGGGACGGTCAATATCACACTCTTGGAAAGGGCTGCGTCGTGTTGAACTTCAACAACACTTTTGCCGGGCTTTTATACGTATGTAATGTAGTACAAGTATATGGACATGTACCATGTACAATGTACATGCAATGCAATGCAATGCAGTGCAATGTAATGTAGTGGAATGTACTCTACGCATGTATTGCATTCGTGTATATGGACTTGCATTTGCATATGTATAGGTATCATAAGGTGTTCATGCCCTCATGCCAATATCCCCAAATCTGTACACAATGTTTGGCAATGATTGTCAAGCATAGTCCGAAAGCTAGTCCAACAATTGCCAAACTGGCAAATCCTGGTGTACCCTGCCGTTTGTTGGGTGTTTCTTTTGGATAGTGTTTGACAGTTGTCGGAATATTTGGCAATCTGGATACCGGGTTTCCCCAGAAATTGTACCTAAATTGTACAATCACGGGGGTCTTTGGGGGGGGCGTCCACCTGACAACCTCATGAATGCACATGTGTACATGCATATTCACATGCACGTGCAGTGAAAGGGAGGTGTTGGAACATGCACTCCGACAGCTCGGCGCGGGCAGAACCCTACTGCGATCTTCAGCCTCCTGGCGAACTCGCTGCCGAACGCCTCGCACTTCTACTTGAATTATGTTCCTCTGCAGTGCCGGCCTCAGAGTGAGAGTTGGGACTAAGCGTTTCACGTATTGAAAGAGACAAGATGACCCAGCAATTGGCTTGGGCAACCCTGTTGGTGCTGGAGCTGAGCAACCTGGCATCTGAAAGTGGGGGCTGCCCAGATAGTGTTCATATAGGTTCTTAGGATGTTTGCACAAACCATGCCTCTGGGGACGTTGAGGTGGGTGACCGTGCAGAGACGGGATGGTAGTGGCAACATGCAAACTATGCAGTGGATGCGTGTCTGCGCTTTACGAACCCAACGTTTTGCTCTTTCAAGCACAATCAGTTACAAGGCAATCTGAAGCGAGAAACACTGGCAGCACGTAGTTTTGGAAGGCTAGATATCACAAGAATGCTGGCTTCTTGTCAATTGAAGCTCAATTCGGGCTTTTAGAAGTCAGGCATTTTCCATTCAGCTCAACAGTCTAGCTATCAGATCGGTAGGGGACTTCCTACCGGCTTTCTCAGCCGCTCAGGTGGTCCACCCATGCCATGAACATGACTCGCTACATCAACGTGTTCAAGTATGTGGGTTTCCGCAAGGCCTGCGGATCTTGTCGCGTTGCACTTGGCGGCTTGTCTTTGCCGAAACCGCATGTGATGGGTGAGTCGCGAGGGTCGCATAGGGGATGGAAGGCGGCTTGCCGTGAGTCCTTTGTCCTTCAGCCCTTGCTCTGGAGGTTTGCTCTGAGGAGAGGGCAAGAAGCAAAGCTGAACCTGAAGACCAAGACTACTATGGTAGCATGGCTGCAGAGCACGCAGTGCGAAAGCGTCCCACGCTGTGACCCTTTTTGATTCAGTTCCATGTCGTTGCCCGACTGAAGATCTAAGGTATTGGCTCACGCAGCGCCCGGCACACGCTGATCGCCGTGACTGGCCTGGTCTTTTGCACCCTGTGTCCTCTGATTTGTATTCTTTGCCTCATCAATGGAGCCTTGGTTGCAGTGTCCAACACGAATTGGGTTGACCCTTCCCCTGGGAATGTGGGGCAGGCGTTGATCAACCTACATGTGAACACCCAACC
Source organism: Effrenium voratum (assembly GCA_963377175.1). Taxonomy (NCBI): domain Eukaryota; class Dinophyceae; order Suessiales; family Symbiodiniaceae; genus Effrenium; species Effrenium voratum. Next base: position 142,707 of record CAUJNA010000751.1, read on the forward strand.
AAGGATGTGTGTGCCGCTTCTTTTACGGCTTCCTGAGTGCCTCTTGTCTTGCATTGCGGGCAACCGTCTCACCATTCATGCTAGAAATGAGTCACAGCTCTTCTGTTGGCATAAGCCAGAGGAGCCAGAAGGTTCGCATGTGAGAGGTAGACTGGAAGCCCAGGTGTATGCTGAGGAGAAGAAGGCCGGCTGGTCGGGCGGTTGAAAAAGCTGCTGATAGCATGCAGTACAAGCAATATCAATTGACGCAGTCATAGCCTCAGCACTGCTGGATCACACACCTTGCCTTGGATGACTTTGCGACCACGCCTCATGCTCAATCTTTTCCTTGGGCCAGTTTGGCGTCCTTTGGCGAAAAGCCAGTGGGCTCATGGTACAGCCAGCTTCACGAGATGTGTTCGCCCAGCCAACGTCCTGTTCTCCATGTTTCCACGCCGCGAGGCAGACCTTGGCGGTGTCTTCTGGCTGACTCAGATGCGGCATATGCAGCAGGGTCTGCTGGAGCCTTACTGGTCTGGCAGCTGTTGGAAAGATCTGAGGGTTTCGAAGTGTCATTTGGACAGGAAGTTACATTTCCGCCTTTGCACGTTTTCAGCATGTAATGGAAAACGCTGCTGACTAGGGCACCTCTGGTGCGCATGTCTGTTCTACGTTTTGGTGAGCACGTAGGGATGGCAGAATTCTCCTGCACCCCAGGTTGGTCTACCTCATTCTCATGACGGGTGTGCTGCTTGAGCGAGGGCAAAACATTGTCCCGGGAGTCATAGCGGCCTCTCGGCTGATTGGCCCATGTCAGAGGGGAGCGCTGCGGCGTGGCTGTTCAGATGCGGGCGATCTTGTGCTGAGAAAGCGGCGATGTCTTTTGCGTTGTAGCATCCCTCAGCTCTAAGAGGAAGACCCTCGAGACCAAGTGTCTGTTGAGTTTTGGTTTCAAACCAGTTGCGCATGTCTCAGCACTGTGCGGCCCACCCTCTTGATCGAAGAATTCACTTCTTGCACGACCTGAGCAAGTGAACCATCTTAGTCTATTTTAGTTGGGATTGGGATGTTCACTAGGAGTACGGGGTTTTGACCCACGGCCAAAATGAGTAAATGAGTTGGAGCCCTGCCGTTTGACGCTCTAAAAACCCAGAAGGGCCCGATCTTGAGCGTGACAGTGCCCTTTGGTCCGCCCGCTGGTGGATTTTTCTTTTCCCCGAGGGCAGCAGTGCGGCCTTGTGGGTGTGGACCTACCGACGCTTCAACCACAAGTTCCACTTGGAGAACTTGCCCTTGCGCGACTTGAAGGCCCCGAACTTTGGAACCGAACTCGAAGGAATGAGCGAGGTTCTGCCATAGCAGTCTTCAGCGCGATTCAAGAGCCGGGGGGGGGGAGGTAGGCGAGTCACACAGCCTTTTTGCGGGGAAATAGGACAAACAAGTGCCAGACTGTGGCTTCCTCTTGTTTCAGGAACCTGAAATTCTGAAAACATAGGTGTCGTTTTTTGGTTGGTTGAAAACTAAAGAGCCCTTGTCATGGTTCAACCATCTGACTACCAGGGCCATCTATTTGCCAAAAAGGACACCTATGCCTGAAAAGGGTTTCCAACGCCCGCGCTGATCTGGACCTGAACGTCCCAGGCTGCGGCATCTGGGGACAAGCGAGAGACCTCAAGGGCCAAGTACATGCAGCCAGTGCCGCGGCAGATGCCGCAGACGGACTGTGACCTGTGGGTATTTGGGGGTTGACCAATATTCCGTTTGCCCAAAATGACTCTAGGGAAGCTTTTTCCCCATGCAGTGGCGATTTAGTCATCTTTTTGGATGGCTTCCGTATCAATATTGCCATCATCGCATGAGGATTCCTTTCAAAGGATGTCCCCGCCAAACAGAGTTTGGACCATAGCATGCTAATTGTGTACAACCTATGGCCAGCTCAGAGACTCAAACTTACTGCTTGCCCGTGCCCTGCCTGTTGCCCAGACCGCACACCAAGTATGCGGGCTGGCAATCTCCGTAGTAAGCAACACCCGTATCCACATGGCTAATCCGCCAAGTAGAAGCAACATATTGGTCCATGTAAGAAAGATGATCTTCCAGTCGCACAGCCAACACTTGCAGGCCAGCATGCGCATCTCACGGACCAACCATGGAGAATCGGCTGTTGAGAATGCATGCCAGCTTGTTGATGCTGAGCCTTTGACGCGCTTGATTCCTTCTCCTTAGCTGGTTCAGAACCAGGCAGCCACTTGTTTGCCCGCTTGGCAGTGAACGCACAGAAGGCAAGAGCGAGCGTCCATTTGGATTTCACCTCCAGATGACTTTGTTTTGTCTGGAAATGGATCAACACATCAGTTCCTCCCTCTCAAGCGTTGGGTGACTTGCATCTCCGGGAAAGCGGATTCACATCTTGTCCCTGAGGTCTCCTTGCAAAGGTTCTTTTTTGTTACTCATTCGCTTTGAGCCCCGGAAAAGGCAGGGGTAGGAATCGCAAAGCGCGACTCATTTGCCGCCAAGGAGTTGGTGGTCCACGAGGATAGCCCTAGGAAGCGCAAATGAGAGAATTTGGTAGCTGGCCCGGCCGTTCGGGAGGATGCCGCTCAAGTACAAGGTGACTTGTGCGGCTCAAGTCCTCCCAGCTTTACCCAAAGGCCAAAGAGCTTTGTGCTTGCATTGGAGGCCAGTCTGCCAGTCGCAGACTGCGAAGAGAGGTCCGTCCGCTGGAAGGGAGACTAAACTAGGACTCGGCCGCTCGGCTCTTGGCGATCTCAGGTTTCATGGAGTGGTCGCATTCAGCTTTGAGCCACTGCAATGAAGAGCCCTGTGTGGCTACACAGGGGCAGCATGGTTGGAGGTCAGCATTTTTGTCAAGATTTGAAGCAACGTACCTTGTCAGGGCTCCTTAAAAGATACATTTTGCCCATTTGAAACATGGCTTTTTTCACCAGAATCAAGGGAGACCACCATTTACAAGGCAATGTTCAGGTGTATAATGTAAGGATCCCTGTTTGTTCAGGCAATTTAGACACGCAATCAGAGATTCGCAGTGACCCATTCTGCTTGCTGCAAGCCAGCTTTGCAGGGCAACCAGGATGCGCACTTGGGCCTCTGCCAGAAGGGTTATTATAAGCCGTGCACAAGGGAAGAAGTAGCCTCCGAGTGTTTTTCCCCCTGCGATAAAGCATCATGTCAGAGCAATGACTGATTCAGCCATTTGCAGAATAAACACATAAGGTTGCATTGGGTTCCTTAGCTTTAGCGGGCGCGTGAATGTTTGGTCCCCTCTTTTGGCGATTGATTCCTCCCACAAAACTGTCATCGGCAGACTGCTGGCAAACTTAGTCGCCACAAGAAAATGTTTCCACAACCACAGGCTTTGAACAACTCCGCAGTTGCAGTTGTCGACTGCGCTTGCTTACTGACATAGTTGTCCTCATGCTTGGTCTATCATTCATGATCCATTCACCACTTGAGGCATTCAGCATGGCAATGCTTGTGACCGTTGCTCAAGAGTATCTTGGCGTGCTCCCTTGAGCAAAGCCCAACCTATGTCCCGTCTTTTTGCTTTGAGTCAGCTTCACAGTTCTTGGCAAGCTTTTTGTTTTTTGGTTCTGTTCATTTTTTGTGGGGGCTGAACAAACAGCAAAGTTTTTTTTGTTGGTCGAGCCCTTTTGTGGAGTTTGCCCAGCTGCCCTTTCTCCTATCTCTTTGTTTGCATAGTATGTTCCCTTGAAATCTTCACTCACGTGCTTGGCGGGAAATCCCAGAAGCTAGACCAGAGAACGGCGAGTCCTAGAGAGATGAAGGCAATCGAGTTCTTGCGCATGGCATGAAAAACCCTTCCATTTCACCACCAAACGACCGATTCAGCTCCAAACCACCCTTTTTGAGAGAAGTTGACCTGCCACCTCTTTTTCCCCTCAACTGCTAAGGAAAAAGTGACCTACCTTTTAGTGCCAGTTTGGCTTTTTGTTGGGTTTTTCCCTTGGGTTTTTTTCCCTTGGGTCGCCTTTCGGTTTACCACACGGGAGCCATCGATCCGCAGGAGGCGCTGCTGCGGGCGCAGCGGGCGCTGCGGGCCTTCGCGGCCGCGGTGACCCGCGAGGCCTTCCTCCTGGCCCTGGAGGCGACGCTCCCAGTCGCGGTCCGAGCGGAGCGCGGAGCGCGGAGCGCGGGGATTTGGCTCGGGGGTTTTCGCATGAGTCACGTCCTCAAAACCGATTCGGGTAGATGATCCGGTTAGGGACGGTCCCAACCAGAAATAGCTGCGGATCTCCGGCTTCTAAATTCTTGAAGCATGGTTCTGGGTAGACCAGCTACTTAGAACCTATTTTGGTGGGGATTGGGATGTTCACTGGGGGTACGGGCTTTTGACCCATGGCAAAATTGGCATTCACCTGGATCGCCAGTTGCGAATCGCTTTTTTTTTCTCCGTCTGCTTTGCCCCAAAAACCAGCAACGGTGACTGACAAAAAAAGCAGCGACTTGGCTATCTAGGCAATTCTTCCAGGTATGTCCAGGTAGGTGGTTTCCAGGTTTGCGGGTTGGCGGATACTTGCTCAGTTTCCTTGGCGACCGATTCCTCCAGGTGAGCCACGTCCTCAAAACCGATTCGGGTAGAGGGGCAGTCCCAGCCAGAAATGGTTGCGGATATCCGGCTTCTTGATTCTTTACATGGTTCTGGGTAGACCATTGTAATACCGGGCTTTGATTGTGACTCAGGTAGGTCCAGGTGGTTTCCAGGTTTGGGGGTTGGCTGATCATTGGGTAGTGTCCTTGAAAGCCGTCCCTTGAAAGCCGTCCCAAAGTGTCGATCCTAGATCCCATGCGAGGTGCGGTCGGCATTGCTGGTTTGGCTACCCAACACCACCATTCAATTTGGATAGACTTTCTGGGTTTGCGAGGCACACTGTCAAGATTGCCTGATGTGTCTATAAGGGGACGAGCTCTAAATTCAGGCCTACAGGAGACATCAAATTTCCCAGGTCCCGGAAGAAACCGCATTTTTGACCGTGGCTGATGTGGGTGTGTTTTTCTCTGCACCATTCTGGGGGTCCTAAGAACATGAACGCCGAAAAACCGCTGGCCCTTTCAGAAGGTGGTTCTACCAATTAGCTTAAGGGGGGATTCTAATATGGGGGCGGCCATTACAAGCCTTGTCCATGTTGGTCGAACCAAAAGTCGATGGGGTTGGGCGCTGCTCATGTGGCTCGGATTTGGGGAGCACCAAACAAGCAGGGGGGAGGGGGTTTGGTGAACAGGAATCCCTGAGTAAATGATGTGCCTCAAGGGTTCGTTCGGATCACTCGGAGTTTGGTTGGTCTGGGAAACCAGATGGAACCCACCATATTATATATATACACATGTATACACGTCGTCGTTTTTTTTCTTCTTCTTTAAACACATATTTTCGGGTCATTGCGAAAGGCTCCATGCGATGCTCGGCAACTCAGGCCGGGCATACACCGATGCCGAGCCGCGGCCAAGTGCTGGAGGCCCCGTGCAGAACTTGTCAAGTGGGATGGGTCGATGGGTCTCAAGTTTGCGGACGCCTTGAAACCATGGGCGTGTCTTGATTGGCGAGTACTCTGTTTTTGGTTGGTTTTTCAAGGGACACCAAAAGGAAAGGCTTTTTTTTTGGTTTGGGGGGCCGATATCTAGAAAAAACGCAGCCAGATCTTCAAACTGTAGAGAGCCCCCTTTTGGGCAGCCCCGTTCTTTTTCTTTCACCACAGGATTGCCTGGTCTGGATACGGAAAACACTCCGGTTCACTCCGCCAGGCCGCCAAGCCGCTGGAGGCGGGGAACCTGACGAGCGAATTTTTTCGACGGTTCGTTGGACGTCGGTTGCTTCAAAAGGAGAAGGGTCCTACTTGGCTGTGGCTCAAAAAAAAAGAGGAAAAAACATGGCTGCGACCTTTTGGAAAATGGATGTGTCTCAAAAGCAAAGTACCCAAAATGGCACCAAAAGGTACGTGGAACCAAAGACTAAGACCCGCGGTTTGCCCCAGCTCTTTAATTTTGAGCCATACCCACTTCCAGGAGCCCCGAACGTCAGGTTCCCATGTTGGGAGTGTACGTTTCCCTAGCCAAGCCTGAAATGGGCACCTCGAATTCATAGTCGGTGATTGGGTACTCAAATTTGGGACTCCCAGGCGTGTTTGGTTGGCGGGTCTGATCAGCAAGAAAAGGCCAGTGGGAGAGTTGCCTGAACTTTGGTGCATTTTGCTTGGATGTTAGGACTTTAACTTTTTGTCAACCAATGTGTTTTCCGTATTACACCGCTAAGAGTTAGTCACTGTTAGCAGGGCTTCGCAGATTTCGCCACCGAGTCGGTTCTCGCCGGGCCGGCTTTCAGCTCTCAGGCTGCTTTCCCAGTGTGCTGGCTGCGTTGGGCCCCGCGCCGCCTGGCAGAAGCAGCAGATCTAGGCCAGCGAGGCCAGCGAATGCCCTGAGCCCAGGTCCCCCAGCGCCCGTCCTCTCACCGTTTCTTTTTTTGGGGTTTTGGGTTCCCCCTACTAAAATCGACTACAGAAAAAAGTTGGTACCCTTATTCTAACCGCTGCTGGAGGACCTAGCCACAGACCGACTGGCTCGCGACTATCGACTGAATCCGCCAGGCGTGCCAGCGTCTGAGGCCCGGGACGTGCGTGGAAGCACTTCAGGATGCGTATCTTGGGCGTGTTCAATCCATTGGCTGCATCTCGTTCATTTCTTGGCGAAAGGGTGACGCTTGGGTCATGCCCATCCTTTCCGGCAAGTAGGTGACCCTTCAGCGGGTTTTTTTGGGGGGTGCTTGGAAGGTCCAATGCAATGCAGTCGAGCGTTCTTTGCACAGATCTTGGACATCAATGGCATGTCGTTGTCACGCTTTGCGTTGGCGCCAGAATTGGGGTCTCGCTGATTCGGATTTCCTTGGGCTCACAACAGACACAACCAATTGGGTTGATTCCGTGAAGCTGAACAGGTTTTCCTGACCCAAAGCACACCAAATGCCCAGAAAACCTATCCCCCGACCATGGTTGTTGTTGGGAAACATTTAAATTTTTGCTTATTGTGGTTTAGAGGGAAATCCCCACTTAACTGCTCAAATTTGTTTTTTTGCTCCCCTTCCAACATCAACCAAGCCACCGCAGAACTCGTCTCAGTGCCCCTAACCTCCCCGGGAGGCGCCAAAGCTGCGGCCGCCGACGCTGAAGCCCCTCGCGAACGGAGATCCGAAGCCGGCGCGCGCCCTGTTCCGAGCGAGTGTGTTGAGCGAGGGTGCCCGTTTCACATCGGCCTGATAAAACCAAAAGGACAACCAACTGTTTTTGTTTTGTTTTTTTGCAACCGGCACATACTCAACCGCAAGGGACAGCAGGTTCGACCCCGAGACGCGCTGGCTTCATTCTAGGTCGTTCACTTTACGCAAAGCCTGACTCCATGACTCAATGAGGAGGATCATTCACTTTACGTAAAGCCCAAAATTCATGGCTCAATGAGGATGGCAGCTGGCAGTTGTGGAGGTTCTTTGGATGTGCCCGCGCCAGGCAAGGCGCCGCATGCCAACCAAGCAGGCCTTGAAGCTGAAGCCTTGAGTATGGGAGCTGAGCGCATCGGGGGGGGGGGGGTCGTCGTGGAGACCACCCGGCACCGCGCTTCCCCAAAAAAAGGGGGAAGCGATGATACCGTGAAACGCCTTGTACAGAGAGGGTCGCGCGTTTGGACTTGGCGATAGATGCCAGGAATGCTGATGCTTGAGGGGCTAGACTGAGAAGTGGATAGACCTTGGTCGAATGCTTCAGCAATGCTGCAGTGTTATAAGCATTGCTTCATTGCCTGGCTGCCAGTTTATGCAGACACTTCAAGCATCAGATGGGTGTGAAGCAGAGCCGTGGGTGTGGAAGGATGCTTCTGGGACTGCCTGGGGTGGCTGTCCGCAAGTTGTGTGTGTGGGGGAAAAGGAAGGGCTGGTGCTCGAGATCCTTGTCGCAGCCTGCGGCAGTTTCTATTTGTAGCCATTTCATTTTGTGGACAGGGAATGTCTTTGCTTAGGTCGTGGCTATGGTGCAGTGGTGGTCACAACGCTGATGCCTGGCTCGACCCTAGTAGGATCCTGAAAGCTTGCAGCAAGTAACAAGTTTGGCGTGCATCTGGCAGAAGAGACGAGAGTGCCAACCATGCCTTTGCATCAGCCGCATTTCTTGGTTCCCAGGTGGCGTTGAACGAGGCCACGCGCAAGGCTGGTGCAGCCTTCGTGTGTTGAGCCCAGATTCCCAAAGTGCTGGGGTCGGTGAAGGCTTTCGGGTCCGCTCTGAGGCTAGCTGTCAACATGGGTGTCACCGCGTCCATCTTTTCTGACTTTGGGGCCAAGCATCTTGGCACTTGTGCTTCATGCAGGCTTGTGTTGCAGAGTGCAAGCAGTTGCGCTGCTGAACTTGGAATGCCTTTTTTCTTTTCTTTTTCCCGGTGGTTTGTTAAGGCATGTCATCTCTGACGAAGACGGCGAGCCCACGCAGATGCTTGTCGGGGTCGCAGGGAAAACGGCGGCAGGACCATGTTAAGCTTGCGCGCGTGTGCTTGTGCGTGTGCGTGTGCCTGTGCGTGTGCGTGTGAGCGCGCGCGTGCGCGCGTGTGCGAGTGTGCGCGTGTGCGCGTGTGCGCGTGTGCACGTGTGCACGTGTGCACGTGTGCACGTGTGTGCGTGCGTGCGTGTGCGCATGTGCGCATGTGCGCGTGTGCGTGTGCCAGTGTGCGCGCGTGCGCGTGAGCGTGCCCGTGCAAGTGCGTGTGCGTGTGCGTGTGCTTGTGCGTGTGCGTGTGGCTTGTGCGTGTGTGTGTGTGTGTGTGTGTGTGTGTGTGTGTGTGTGTGTGTGTGTGTGTGTGTGTGTGTGTGTGCGTGTGTGTGTGTGTGGGTGTGCGTGTGCGTGTGCGTGTGCGTGTTCGCGTGTGTGCGTGTGGTTTGTGTGTGTGTGTGTGTGGGTGTGGGTGTGCGTGTGCGTGTGCGTGTGCGTGTTCGCGTGTGTGCGTGTGGTTTGTGGGTGTGCGTGTGTGGGTGTGCGTGTGCGTGTGCGTGTGCGTGTTCGCGTGTGTGCGTGTGGTTTGTGTGTGTGTGTGGGTGTGCGTGTGCGTGTGCGTGTGCGTGTTCGCGTATGTGCGTGTGGTTTGTGTGTGTGTGTGGGTGTGGGTGTGCGTGTGCGTGTGCGTGTGCGTGTGCGTGTTCGCGTGTGTGCGTGTGGTTTGTGTGTGTGGGTGTGGGTGTGCGTGTGCGTGTGCGTGTGCGTGTTCGCGTGTGTGCGTGTGGTTTGTGTGTGTGTGTGTGGGTGTGCGTGTGCGTGTGCGTGTGCGTGTTCGCGTATGTGCGTGTGGTTTGTGTGTGTGTGTGTGGGTGTGGGTGTGCGTGTGCGTGTTCGCGTGTGTGCGTGTTGTTTGTGTGTGTGTGTGTGTGGGTGTGGGTGTGCGTGTGCGTGTGCGTGTGCGTGTTCGCGTGTGTGCGTGTGGTTTGTGTGTGTGTGTGTGGGTGTGGGTGTGCGTGTGCGTGTGCGTGTGCGTGTTCGCGTATGTGCGTGTGGTTTGTGTGTGTGTGTGTGGGTGTGCGTGTGCGTGTGCGTGTGCGTGTTCGCGTGTGTGCGTGTGGTTTGTGAGTGTGTGTGCCGCGCGCGTGCTCGTGTTTTGGTTTCTACTCGTGGTATGAAAAGCAACCCCCATGGTAGGCCGTGAAGCTTCTCGTGTGAGTGTGTGTATGATATGTTTTTGTCTTCGCATTCACAGCCACAGCTGGCTCCTTGGGACTGAGGCAGTCAGCGCAGCGGAGGTTGTCCCTGTAAGCGGCATTGTCAAGGCACGGCCCAACCAAATCTCACTGACTAGACCAGCGCTTTGTTTCCTCTCAGCCAGATTCTTTTGCACCGGCATATCGATGCAGCTAAAAACTTTCGTGGGATTCCGTCCGGCAGGAGCAGAGTCAAAGTGGGTTAGTCGCCACCAGGAAACCGCAGATTTTAGACACCATGTTTCCATTTGCCAGGGCAACCCATTTTTGTGTTACCAACTATTTTTGACCCGGAGCCAAGTGGAAACCTTACCTCGGTCTCGTGGGTTGACTCGGTGGCATCTCAGGTGGACGGCCGGAAGGAGGGTGAGAAGGTCCGAGCCATAGGTATTGCTCAAGGCTTTTCAACAGCACACGAGAAGTTTTTTCAGATGTGCAGCGGGTTGTTTTTGGTCTAGCAACTACTTTGGTGGTGTCAATAACCTTGGCCAAGCCGTGATCTTCAAGCTGTGGAGCCATTGCGGGCTCGTGTGTTTTTCTCTCTCTTTTTTTTCTTCTTCCGTGTTTCCCAAGCTTGCTTGTGGGTTCAATTCGGGCATGTCAATTGACCGTCCAGAGCTGTGAGCTAGGACTCCCTTTTCGCACTTATGCCCAAGTAGTTCTTGGCCTTCAGGGAATGCGGAATGGAATGACCCCAGGAAAAACAATCCGTCCTCAAACGTTTCCTTTCGAAAAATCCCCAAACGCTTCCTTCCCGACACCCGTTAGCACTCCTATCGCAGGTGCTGGTTCTGACCTTGGCCTCGGATCACGGCCTGCAGGCCAGGGAGTTCATGCTGGAGTCTCCCCCTTTTGCTTCGGAAGCTCCGGGGGAAAAGGCCAGTTTTTGCTGAGGCGGGCATTTTGGGTTCCAGCGGCCATCTTTAACTGAGCAAAGGCCTGGCTTTCTAGGCAGCAAAGAACAGACCATTCTAAGGCTACCACTTGCGGAGGCATCGCCCTCACTGGACAGCAAGTTAATGACTGACACTTTGCGCTTTGGCGTTTTTTTTGGGGGGTGTTCTGCCAGGACGGCGACACCGTGGCCTTGGACGACATGCGTGGCTCGTTGGACAGCTTTAATGGCAGGCGTGGGCACAGCTCGGCAGCAAGTTAGAAGTGTCGGAGACTTGGCCTTGGAGCTTTCACATGTCGCTGAACTTCATGGAGATATGGGTGTGTATTTTTCCGGGGTTCCTCCTTTGTGGTGCAATCTGAAGGGAAACGAACAGAGAATCAACTTTGGTTTGGACTGGGATTCCTGAACGCCGGCCAGGCAACTCAAAGTTCGTCGATTTGGCGTGGTGTCGCCGACAGATGCCAAGGTGGATCTGAAGGAGCCTCGGGTTTCCTTCAGCATTTGAGGTATTGGGTGGAAGCAACCGCACAAAATGCCACCTCGCACCATCCCCCGGAGTCGTTGTGAGCTGGCTGCCAATGGCTTGCAGATGTCTGCTGCTTGCTCGTGATTCAACAGCCAAAAACAAATCGAGACATGGCATGCAAATACCCTTCTTCTTTTCTTGCATGCAGCCTGCTGCAGTCGCCAACCCACTGCGTAATGTGCCATCGCTGTAAAGATGTCAGACTGACCGTATCTCAGACCTGGAGCTGCTAAATCCGCCTTCAGGCGGATTGCAGAAAAATCTAACCACCTCTCTGACGGATGGGGAACAAAGAAACAGAAGCCGTTCGTTGCTTTGGACTTGGCATTCTTTCTCCCATAAAGGGACACCAAAGCGAACATTGCCATTTTGTCCATTTTTAGAAACGCCTAGAATCCGTGGCATTGTTTGAGACGTGTTTGAGACTCATGCGCATCATCTACATCCATTCCGCTGTTTGTGCATCACCCCTGGCAGCACTTTCGCAGTCATGCCTCAAACATGTTGCATAGACGCAGGGTTGCTGCACTCTGCGGATTGGTCGCTTCATGCTCGGTTGGTGAAGACAGGACGTGTCCGTGAAAGAGATGCTGAAGTACACAACTGCGGAGGCTGGGTGCCCGTACATGAGCGTCGCATGTTTGAATGACCAGGTGCTCAGCAATTTTCAGCGCCAGTATGACCACTACAAGTCGGAGTTTCACTCCAGCGGCGCAGAGGGGAAGTTCAAGCAGCGCCTGACCCAGGGGCTCCCCAAAAAAACTGTGCTTTCCGTCAGTCCCTTTGAGCCACATGAGGCTCGCATCTGGGGTGTGGGGGCACCAGGCGAGAAATCACTCTCTTCAACCGCTTGGTGCTGGACGTTGAGGCGGACTTAGCTAAGAAGCGCAGGGAATCATGACTCGATGACTCGATGTCTCGACGGCCATGCCTTATGCAAGGAGTCTTGTGCATTTGGGTTCGAGTATTTTTCGCGTTTCGCTCACATCCAGCGTCATGGCGCCTGCTTCCTCTCGATTTCTCGGCACGGGTGTTGCCCTCGGCCTTGCCGGTGCCTTTGTGGCGCCTTCTCGACCGCAAGCGGAGCCCCAGTCTCGGGCGCCCGTGACCCGCACCCCTTCCGCCGCGCCGACCGGGACGACCGGGACGCTGGCAACCTTGGCTGCGGCATCCGTGACCTTGGCGGCCTTTGGCAAGACCCAACTCAAATCTACGGCTGCAAAGGACATCGACGTACCGGCTCCCTTCCAGCCTTCCAAGCAGTTCGGCGCAACTGAGCCTTTGGGCTTCTTTGATCCGCTTGGGTTCACTGCGGTGGGCGACGAGAGGGGCTTCCGCAAGTTGCGAGTCTCGGAGATCAAACATGGGAGAGTGGCGATGATGGCGTCTATCGGGCTGGTTGGTCAGCATTTCCTGAAGTTCCCGGCTTCGAACAGTCCCCGGCTGGCTTCTCCGTGATGGGCAGGGGCGAGGGTGTGCTAGGCTTCTTCGGCATCTTCCTGCTCTGTGCTCTCTTGGAGCTGGCTTGGCGAGAGGAGCCTGGCAGCGACAGGGAGCCGGGCAACTATGGCGACCCTTTCGGCGTGAACATGTACAACGACGAGATGAGGATGAAGGAGCTGAACAACGGGCGCATGGCCATGATTTCCGTTCTGGGTATCTTTGCGGCGGAGATGGCAACGGGCAAGGATGCCATGCAGCAGTTCGGTCTTCCTGCACTGGGTGCGGGGCTTGCCTCGTCAGCCTCAGCATCCCGAAGCAGCTTTGCAGGAAGCAGCTCTTCGCGAGTGGCAGCTCAGCAGAACATCCTGCGCCGAGCGGAAGCCGTGGTGGAGGACGTACTGCCTCCTTTCCAGCCCTCCAAGCAGTTCGGCGCAACTGAGCCTTTGGGCTTCTTTGATCCGCTTGGGTTCACTGCGGTGGGCGACGAGAGGGGCTTCCGCAAGTTGCGAGTCTCGGAGATCAAACATGGGAGAGTGGCGATGATGGCGTCTATCGGGCTGGTTGGTCAGCATTTCCTGAAGTTCCCAGGCTTCGAACAGTCCCCGGCTGGCTTCTCCGTGATGGGCAGGGGCGAGGGTGTGCTAGGCTTCTTCGGCATCTTCCTGCTCTGTGCTCTCTTGGAGCTGGCTTGGCGAGAGGAGCCTGGCAGCGACAGGGAGCCGGGCAACTATGGCGACCCTTTCGGCGTGAACATGTACAACGACGAGATGAGGATGAAGGAGCTGAACAACGGGCGCATGGCCATGATTTCCGTTCTGGGTATCTTTGCGGCGGAGATGGCAACGGGCAAGGATGCCATGCAGCAGTTCGGTCTTCCTGCACTGGGTGCGGGGCTTGCCTCGTCAGCCTCAGCATCCCGAAGCAGCTTTGCAGGAAGCAGCTCTTCGCGAGTGGCAGCTCAGCAGAACATCCTGCGCCGAGCGGAAGCCGTGGTGGAGGACGTACTGCCTCCTTTCCAGCCCTCCAAGCAGTTCGGCGCAACTGAGCCTTTGGGCTTCTTTGATCCGCTTGGGTTCACTGCGGTGGGTGACGAGAGGGGCTTCCGCAAGTTGCGAGTCTCGGAGATCAAACATGGGAGAGTGGCGATGATGGCGTCTATCGGGCTGGTTGGTCAGCATTTCCTGAAGTTCCCAGGCTTCGAACAGTCCCCGGCTGGCTTCTCCGTGATGGGCAGGGGCGAGGGTGTGCTAGGCTTCTTCGGCATCTTCCTGCTCTGTGCTCTCTTGGAGCTGGCTTGGCGAGAGGAGCCTGGCAGCGACAGGGAGCCGGGCAACTATGGCGACCCTTTCGGCGTGAACATGTACAACGACGAGATGAGGATGAAGGAGCTGAACAACGGGCGCATGGCCATGATTTCCGTTCTGGGTATCTTTGCGGCGGAGATGGCAACGGGCAAGGATGCCATTCAACAGTTCGGCTTCTGAGTTGGAGCACAATTGCCGAGGGGTTTAGTAAAGGGCTTTCTGGTAGATGTCTTTCGCAGAGACATGGTCCAGTGTGAGCGGATTTGTGATCTAGTTTTCGGTCCATGCACAATGCAAGATGACCAACTCAATCCTTTTCACATGTTCCATCATGTTTCATCTTCGAGCCCAGCAAGATTTCTCTTGCAGGCTCCCTTCCTATGGCTATTGGGCCTCAGCCCATTGCATGCGACGTCGCGATTGCGGCCGAAGGAACATGGGCACGACGCAAGAAGTTTTGACCTAGGCATGTGCTAGTTGATTGTGTTTGCAGAGGTTCGCAGGCCTTTCGTGTGAACTTAGCCAAGAAGCGCTGGTTCCCTGTGACACGCGATGACTCGATGTCTCGACGGCCATGCCTTATGCAAGGAGTCTTGTGCATTTGGGTTCGAGTATTTTTCGCGTTTCGCTCACATCCAGCGTCATGGCGCCTGCTTCCTCTCGATTTCTCGGCACGGGTGTTGCCCTCGGCCTTGCCGGTGCCTTTGTGGCGCCTTCTCGACCGCAAGCGGAGCCCCAGTCTCGGGCGCCCGTGACCCGCACCCCTTCCGCCGCGCCGACCGGGACGACCGGGACGCTGGCAACCTTGGCTGCGGCATCCGTGACCTTGGCGGCCTTTGGCAAGACCCAACTCAAATCTACGGCTGCAAAGGACATCGACGTACCGGCTCCCTTCCAGCCTTCCAAGCAGTTCGGCGCAACTGAGCCTTTGGGCTTCTTTGATCCGCTTGGGTTTACTGCGGTGGGCGACGAGAGGGGCTTCCGCAAGTTGCGAGTCTCGGAGATCAAACATGGGAGAGTGGCGATGATGGCGTCCATTGGGCTGGTTGGTCAGCATTTCCTGAAGTTCCCAGGCTTCGAACAGTCCCCGGCTGGCTTCTCCGTGATGGGCAGGGGCGAGGGTGTGCTAGGCTTCTTCGGCATCTTCCTGCTCTGTGCTCTCTTGGAGCTGGCTTGGCGAGAGGAGCCTGGCAGCGACAGGGAGCCGGGCAACTATGGCGACCCTTTCGGCGTGAACATGTACAACGACGAGATGAGGATGAAGGAGCTGAACAACGGGCGCATGGCCATGATTTCCGTTCTGGGTATCTTTGCGGCGGAGATGGCAACGGGCAAGGATGCCATGCAGCAGTTCGGTCTTCCTGCACTGGGTGCGGGGCTTGCCTCGTCAGCCTCAGCATCCCGAAGCAGCTTTGCAGGAAGCAGCTCTTCGCGAGTGGCAGCTCAGCAGAACATCCTGCGCCGAGCGGAAGCCGTGGTGGAGGACGTACTGCCTCCTTTCCAGCCCTCCAAGCAGTTCGGCGCAACTGAGCCTTTGGGCTTCTTTGATCCGCTTGGGTTCACTGCGGTGGGTGACGAGAGGGGCTTCCGCAAGTTGCGAGTCTCGGAGATCAAACATGGGAGAGTGGCGATGATGGCGTCTATCGGGCTGGTTGGTCAGCATTTCCTGAAGTTCCCAGGCTTCGAACAGTCCCCGGCTGGCTTCTCCGTGATGGGCAGGGGCGAGGGTGTGCTAGGCTTCTTCGGCATCTTCCTGCTCTGTGCTCTCTTGGAGCTGGCTTGGCGAGAGGAGCCTGGCAGCGACAGGGAGCCGGGCAACTATGGCGACCCTTTCGGCGTGAACATGTACAACGACGAGATGAGGATGAAGGAGCTGAACAACGGGCGCATGGCCATGATTTCCGTTCTGGGTATCTTTGCGGCGGAGATGGCAACGGGCAAGGATGCCATTCAACAGTTCGGCTTCTGAGTTGGAGCACAATTGCCGAGGGGTTTAGTAAAGGGCTTTCTGGTAGATGTCTTTCGCAGAGACATGGTCCAGTGTGAGCGGATTTGTGATCTAGTTTTCGGTCCATGCACAATGCAAGATGACCAACTCAATCCTTTTCACATGTTCCATCATGTTTCATCTTCGAGCCCAGCAAGATTCTCTTGCAGGCTCCCTTCCTATGGCTATTGGGCCTCAGCCCATTGCATGCGACGTCGCGATTGCGGCCGAAGGAACATGGGCACGACGCAAGAAGTTTTGACCTAGGCATGTGCTAGTTGATTGTGTTTGCAGAGGTTCGCAGGCCTTTCGTGTGAACTTAGCCAAGAAGCGCTGGTTCCCTGTGACACGCGATGACTCGATGTCTCGACGGCCATGCCTTATGCAAGGAGTCTTGTGCATTTGGGTTCGAGTATTTTTCGCGTTTCGCTCACATCCAGCGTCATGGCGCCTGCTTCCTCTCGATTTCTCGGCACGGGTGTTGCCCTCGGCCTTGCCGGTGCCTTTGTGGCGCCTTCTCGACCGCAAGCGGAGCCCCAGTCTCGGGCGCCCGTGACCCGCACCCCTTCCGCCGCGCCGACCGGGACGACCGGGACGCTGGCAACCTTGGCTGCGGCATCCGTGACCTTGGCGGCCTTTGGCAAGACCCAACTCAATCTACGGCTGCAAAGGACATCGCCGTACCGGCTCCCTTCCAGCCTTCCAAGCAGTTCGGCGCAACTGAGCCTTTGGGCTTCTTTGATCCGCTTGGGTTCACTGCTGTGGGCGACGAGAGGGGCTTCCGCAAGTTGCGAGTCTCGGAGATCAAACATGGGAGAGTGGCGATGATGGCGTCTATCGGGTTGGTTGGTCAGCATTTCCTGAAGTTCCCAGGCTTCGAACAGTCCCCGGCTGGCTTCTCCGTGATGGGCAGGGGCGAGGGTGTGCTAGGCTTCTTCGGCATCTTCCTGCTCTGTGCTCTCTTGGAGCTGGCTTGGCGAAGGAGCCTGGCAGCGACAGGGAGCCGGGTCAACTATGGCGACGCCTTTACGGCGTGAACATGTTACAACGACGAATTGAGGAATGAAGGAGCTGAACAAACGGGCGCATGGCCATGATTTCCGTTCTGGGTAAATCATTGCGCGGAGATGGCAACGGGCAAGGATGCCATGCAGCAGTTCGGTCTTCCTGCACTGGGTGCGGGGCTTGCCTCGTCAGCCTCAGCATCCCGAAGCAGCTTTGCAGGAAGCAGCTCTTCGCGAGTGGCAGCTCAGCAGAACATCCTGCGCCGAGCGGAAGCCGTGGTGGAGGACGTACCGGCTCCCTTCCAGCCCTCCAATCAGTTCGGCGCAACCGAGCCTTTGGGCTTCTTTGATCCGCTTGGGTTCACTGCTGTGGGCGACGAGAGGGGCTTCCGCAAGTTGCGAGTCTCGGAGATCAAACATGGGAGAGTGGCGATGATGGCGTCTATCGGGCTGGTTGGTCAGCATTTCCTGAAGTTCCCAGGCTTCGAACAGTCCCCGGCTGGCTTCTCCGTGATGGGCAGGGGCGAGGGTGTGCTAGGCTTCTTCGGCATCTTCCTGCTCTGTGCTCTCTTGGAGCTGG
>CAUJNA010000752.1:0-160109 GCA_963377175.1 Effrenium voratum
TACTTGTGCACCAGGTTGCGAAGAGCACTCACCGGATTCCGAGGCCTTTCCCAGATCAGCTGCTGCAGATCCCAGAAAAGGTCCTCCACACCTCCATTCTCAACTTCTTCCTCTCCATCATCCTCCTCACCACCCAGCTGCGCAAGGAGGTTGGCCAAGCCATCGTACAACTTCTCTGCACGTTGACGTCTGGAAACCTTAGCGCCCAGGCCTCCACCACCACCACGAAGTTCATCCACGGCATTACGATGGTCTTCTTTGGGCATAGCAAACCCACGCCTTGCCCCATGAAGAAGCGCATCACGACAGTCATCGCCAGGATCCCGTTGACCATCCCGAGGAAATAGTGCCACCACTTGTGAAGAGAGAAGCTGGGGCACAAAAGCACGGAAACGGTGCCTGGAGCGCCACCGGACCCTTCGATTCCACCTCCGTCTGCAATCACCAACCCTGTGAGCAGACCATGCAAAAGCCGACATCCAGAGAGTCAAGGCCGGCAGCGTCAGCGCGCCGCGCACAAACAGGTCCAGGTGGTAGCCAGGCGCCTTCTTCAGCCCGTTCGATGGCCGGTTCACAATGATGCTCGTCAAGTTCTGGTCCAGGTAGCCCAGCACCGCAAAGCCAATGGAGGGGATGATGGCATAGGCAATGCCCCAGGCAGGAAATTGCCGATCAATGCCTGCAGGGTTCACGATCCAAGGCCTCTTGCTGCCGTCTGACAGGCTCAAGGCAGGGGCGAACTCGGCGTCCACGGTCAGCATCCGCAGCGACGTGTCGCTGGAGTAGAGGGCGGCAAGCGCGGACGCAGTGACCAGCGCGATTGTCACAGCGAAGTTGGCCATCAGGGTGCGGATGGGCCGGAGCAACCATGGTGTGCGCCGGAAATGGGACAGGTAGGTGGCAAGTCCGAATGTGTAGCCAAACAGCAAGGCCTCGAACATGGCGTTGGTCAAGGTCATCTCTTTGTCAGTGAAGTTTCGGATCATGGGCGACACGCCGTCAATGATGAAGATCAGACTGATCAGGCCAGCAAAGATGTCCTCGCTGAACATGGTCACGTGCTTCATCAGGGCACACAAGTCAAAGACGGCCACAAGGATGGTGAACAACGAACACCACATGCAGACCCAGAAGTAGAAAGGCATGAACTCCAAATCCATCGCCTCTGCCATCTCAAAAACCACCAGCGTGTACGCCAAGAAAGGGCCAGTAGCACCTAGGATGGACAGAGGCTGCCCTGCGAAGCTAGAAAACAAAACGCCGCTGATGGCGGACGACATGATCATCTCCAAAACTCCAAACTGGCCCTTGGTGCCGTCCAAAAACCGGCTCCCGAAGGTGATGGCAGGGGCCAGCGCTGCGATGAACAGATAAAGAATGGAGGACACGGACTTCTGGAAGTTCTCAGCCTTAAAGGCGTCCGTCCAGTCGCTGATGTACAGGGGCGCCCGCCTGCGCAAGTCAAGCCTCAGCCCGCCCCCAATCTTGCCCGTGAACTCCAAAGGACCGAAGTCCTTCTTGGCTGTGTGGGTGATGTAGCCGGACTCGTTGCGGATGACTGCTTCAGCCTCTGTCATAGCTCTGATCCAAGTAAGTGCGACGGTTTTGTTTCTGCGTCTGGCGTCCTTGAGCCTCTGCGTTGATTAGGTGCACCGGATGAATAACTTCTCAAGTTGGGTGTCAAGGCCACAAGCACCGAAAGCGAGCGGACTCAACAAGCCAGATCGCAAGTCGGGGCCTGCGGTGGCAGCTCCTCGCTTGGCCGCTGCCTCCCGGTGCCGCCGGTGCGCTCAAAAGAATGCCAAAAAGGGATCCTCCTTGTGAACCTCAAATGAGAACGTGCATAACATGAAGGTCCACCCCCGATGTGGACATGAAAAGCATGGTTGGAATAAAATAAGCCTCTGCAGATGGGGAACTCAGGCCGGGCGGCCAGACTGAAACACTGTTGCCCTTACACCGACACACGAAACACAACTTTTATCCTCACAACAAAACCTGCTTTGCGACAGTCCAAGGGCGGCACATGTCGCCCCAGGCCGCTGCGCGTACGCAGCTTGTGCACACCCCGCCGAAGTGAGTTGACATGTTGTTTGCTTGACCTCGCAACGCATCTGCAAGAGAAGTGGTGTAGCGTGCGCCGCGTTGCGCTCTTCAAGCAGAACTGAAATGCAAAAGGCACCCTGTCCAATGCCCAAAAGTCGTTGCCACTTTTTGTCGGTACCACTGAATCCGTCGCTGTCCCTCTCAACCCTTTTTCTCCCGGCTTGGACCCTCGTGACCCTCGGACTTTCGGATTCTCGGACCCGGAAGGTGCTCGCGTTGTATATCCTGACTGGCCTGTCTGGCATTTCGGTGGGCAAGGATCCAAAGCTTCATGCTGGGATGCATCTCAAACAGAGCCCACTCCGCAGCGAGAAAACCCAAAGCTGCCGACGTTCATTTGTCATAAACCCCTCCGCCAATGCAGTTTTAGAGAGAGACAAGAGCTTCGAGGCGACCAAGAGGTGACGCTTTTAAACCACGCCAAGCAGAAAATGGAAAATGGGGGACCCTGTTGAAAGGCCAAAGGTCTGCCGCCCCCGCCCCCACCTGGCCCGTCCATGCACTGCTCAACTGCGCCTCGCTCGGAGACCGACCCGTGCCGTCACGCTGCCGAAAAAAAGATGCGGGGTGGGGTTGCTGGTGATTGGTGTGGAGTTTGGGGTTGAGTTGGAACCTCGGAAAAATGGTCTTTAAAAGATTGCTTCAGTGGGTTTGTGTGCTCTGCGCGCGCATCTGTTTGGCTCCATCAGTTGCCGCAAGCTAGTGAAACGAAGGAGTTGCACACTCGTACATTGCAGCAGGATCTCAAAATGGTGGCAAAGTGTATTCAAGCTAGTCATGTCAAGATCGCAACTCTGCAAAGCAGTTGGCCAGCAACGGAAAGCATGCTCTTCTCGATTGCTTTGCAATTTGCAAGGCCCTGCGCTTTCTGAGTCTTCTCTGGGTCACATAAAACTCGTCGGCTCAGAGCTTCTCGATTGAAACATCTTCCATTGCTCATCGACCCAGGGGCAAAGGCACGTGGTCCAGATATGAAATTATTCCATTCCAGAACCCTTCATCCAGGAGATGTCATGAAAACGAACCTGGAGGATGTGCCCAAATAGTCGCTGATGCAAAATGCAAACAGCAACGAAGTAGTGTGTGTGTGTGTATATATATATATATGTATGTATGTATGTATGTATGTGTGTATGAATTTATGCATGAATGTATGAATGTATGAATGTATGAATGTATGAATGTATGAATGTATGTGTGTATGTATCTATCTATCTATCTATCTATCTATCTATCTATCTATCTATCTATGTATGTATGTATGTATGTATGTATGTATGTATGTATGTATGTATGTATGTATGTATGTATGTATGTATGTATGTATGTATGTATGTATGTATGTATGTATGTATGTATGTATGTATGTATGTATGTATGTATGTATGTATGTATGTATGTATGTGTATGTATGTATGTATGTATGTTCATGTATGTATGTGTATGTATGTATGTATGTATGCATGCATCTGTCTGTCTGTCTGTCTGTCTGTCTGTCTGTCTGTCTGTCTGTCTGTCTGTCTGTCTGTCTGTCTGTCTGTCTGTCTGTCTGGATGCATGCATGCATGCATGCATGCATGCATGCATGCATGCATGGATGTATATATGTATATATGTATGTATGTATGCATGCACGCACGTATCTATATATATATATATACATGTATGTATATATATATATATAGATACATATGTCACGTCAGCAGCAATCATGACGCACGTTCCGACCAGCTTGCGGGGACATTGCAAGTCATCCAGGGTCCCTTGTCCCTTCTGGAGAAAGGCTGCCAGACTACCATACCCTTCCAGGACTCCTGGTAGCTCCTTAGCCTTACTCCCTCTTGGACAGCAGCTCCATGGCTCCCTTCCAACCACCGAGCAGAAAGGAACCCCAAGCCTTGCAAAAAGGAACGCCTTCTTCAGAGTTGGCGTCGAGCCCGATCAACTTCTAACAATTTTTGGGCTTCCGGCGGCGCACCAGCTCCAGGCCAGGCCGATCCAGCTCCTGAGTTGCAACGGGATCCGGGCAAAAGAAACCCACGGGGCGCCCCCGCGTTTTGGGGGAACCGATCTATGATATGGCACTCCAGTTATTGCACGGGTCGCCATGCGCTTCCATTCTCTCGTGAAGGCATCAACTGGGGTCAAAACCCGGAGGTTCTCCAAAGAGTCTATTTTCACCTGCTTGTTGACTTGCTTGCAGTGAACTCAGCTCGCAAGACATCGCCTTGTCAACTTCAGGGAGTCGGCGGGAATTCTCGGGAAGTAAGTCTGCACAAATGAACGTTACCGAAAGATGCAAGCAAGAAGGCCAAAGGAAAACGTTTTGCAAATCCAAACATGACAACACGCGTCCAAGGATGGCAAACAACCAATCTTGATTGGGCACCAGGGTTTGGGCGATTCAAACCCGTGCTTACACATGTTTAAGGGGGACCATGGGTTGTTTAAATAGTTCTGCCCAAGCCTGGCTGCCTGCGGCGACGATATCGGCGTGGAGGACTGGTTCAAATTTGGACGTTTCCCGTGTTTTCATGACTGAGCCTGCGCAACACGCCTTCGAATGGACTCAAGGGGGTGGGGGGGTGGCGGGGGAAACAGCGCTTTTTCTGCGCACCCGCTGCACAGTCATCTCTTCACCAGTAGAAGGTCAAAAGCAAGCATGCTCCGCAGTCGCCCTTTCTTGTTACGTTGATCACGCTAGCGCAGCATTGCTTTGTCCCTCAACTCGTTCTTGTTTCGCCCAGCACAGTTTTGCATTTATGCCTTAGGGCAAGCGTGATATGGTGTTATTCATGTACGAACTAGGATTGTATGATTGTATGTTTCGCGGCGCTGTCATGACTTCTTCCTTTGCGCGCCCAGCTCGCAGAGAGACTGCGCTCTAGGCTCGGCCAGTAGCAGGCCGTGTTCGGAACCCATCGCAAGTAGCGCGACCGCACTCCGCATTCGCCCTGAGTTGTCGCGTTGATCGCGCCCGCAAACCAATGCTGCATGTCAAAAAAAAGGCGCGCCGTGCCGCGTCGCTAACGTCGCCATAGCCTTACCCTGCAAGTCCTCGACCGTTTTTTCAAACGTCTGATTCGGAACGGCCGTTTTTGGCTTGCAACGGACGTTTCTGGACATGCTGCCTAACCAACTGCTCAGGCATGTTCATCCTGACATCGCACGGCAGAATCGCAACGCTTTTCGAAGGGCTTGTGAGATTGACAAATCAAGAGCAATACCAGTCGGTAGCACCAAACTAGATTGAGGACATGTTACATGATCAAGAGGCGACCGTGAGCACGCGCCATGGCACCTTTGCTACTTCATGGCCCCTGGCAAAAGTTAATGACTTTGGCGGCAACTTGGTTGCGTTCATTCATCCTCAAAACTCTTAAATCCATACGCCCGGTGCATCCCAGGCATCCACCATCAGTGCACAGCATGAAGCGGTGCAGGAGCCGACTCCTAGCCTTGTTTGTGATTTGTGCAACCAACAACATGATACATCAATCAGTCAGTTGATCAGTGTTTTGGCTGAGAAAACGGGTTCATCCGAGGAATGCTTATGGAAGAGATGGAGGGTATGCTGATCGATCCATCTACTATCACTCAGGGTGCGCCCCCGGCCGTGCATCCCACTCAGCATCATCCATGAGTCTTTTGTGTGCGTCACACACGCTTGATGATGGAACATATTTCTTTTGATCAAGGGGTGTGCCCCAGCCTTGGGGTCATTGCAGCCGGCAGTTTTGACCGATGCCAGCATGCCCGTCAGCATCAATCCCGATAGAGTAGCGCTCCTGAAGGCGCTGTCGCATGTGCGCACGGCCAATTTTCATATCGGCCTCTCACACGCAGGCCTTCTACAAAGACTTCCTGGAGACCCCCTCTTACCTAGCCAGCCGCCGCCAACTTCTTCGCAAACGTGCGAACTTGAGTGACAAAGATCCGAGGGTGCTAGACTAAGCTTGACCCAGTCAACCCACCATTGTTGATTGAAAAATCAAGACATAATGCAGTTGGCCCTTTTCCAATGAGATCCTATGGGTCGAATCCTTGTGAGGCAAAATGGCAACCATTACAAGAGCGCGCTTCACAGTCGCAATCTGATGATATGTGCATGCGAGGTGCCCAGATTCTCCTTTGTCACGATGGGCAGGGATATTGAAAATGAGGCTTGGTCGGGCTCGAACATTTTGATCCCTTTCCTGCATCACTTGTGCAAATTGCAGATACACCGCGATGACAACTACAAGTCCTTGCTACAGTTTTTGGCCAGCTTCGGCGACCATCTCCCCAACCAACGAGAAGTTCAGGCTTGGCTTGGCTTGTCAAATGGAGAACTGATCTATGTAGTTGACTGGTCCTACTTTCCAAATGTCTCAGTTTGCTAGGCTGCTCTGGCTTGGTGCAGTGTGCATTTCTGTCTCAACAAGTTCAACGCCAGCAGGGAGCATGACGTGACTTGTCAGCAACACCCATCAGTCCTCCGCTTCATGCCCGCTGCCGCCGCATCATTGGCCAGGCCTGGGCAGATTTGGAAGGTGGAAAGCATCGCCTTTTGGCCGCTATGGGGCCACAAGATTCCAGAAAAACAGCACTCTCGGTCTTGGCCTCAGTTTTTCTGATGTTTTCTATCATAGTATATGCTGGTTCTTTTTTAAGATTTCATTAGGTCGGGCCATTCCAACATGGCAAACCTGAAGCGGCTTCTTCGAGCAAAGCTGCGGCCTTCTATCGCACTGCTTGCCATAAGTTTTTCTTGTTGCTGCCTAGGCTTCTGGAAAACTTCTTCCAAGTGGCAAAAAGAAGGCGACCCGGGGGCCAAGTGCATCACCCAAGGCCCGGGTTGCGGAAGTGGTCACTTGTTGTTGGTCTGTCGGCGAGTTCAAAAAGGGTTCCATGTGTAGCCCCAGTGTTGTGAGGATGACTGTAGAGAGGAAAGCCAACAAGACACGGATGATAAAGGGCAGCCGGCGCAAGAAGAAGAGGAAATGCCTAACGTAAAGGTGAAGAAAGAAGGGGTCTTGCAAGGGCATTCCGAACGTGGAGAAGAGGAAGAACTCACCGTTGATGAGGTAGTTGAACCAAGCCCCTGCAAAGATGAGAAAGCTGAACATCACGCTCAAGTTGCCCCAAACGTTGCTGAGGACAAGATTGAAATTATCGGCAGCGATGAGGAAGAGCTCTTCAAGAGGGGCGTGTTCAAGGCGTGTCGGTGTGGGAAGCGTTTCGGTGTGTGAGCCGTTTGCTGGGTGGCCAACAATCGTTAGCTAGCTTGCAAGGACAGAAAACCTCTTACTGATTTGCCAGAGTATGCTGATTCTCTTCTTGGCCAAGCTGAAGAAGCGCTCAAAAGGATAGCGGTTATCGAAAAGGACCCAAATTCTGAGGAGTTGCTCAAGGCGGGATGCTTGTTTCCAACGCTACATGTTGTACACAACTATGAAGTCTATTGGATCGCGGTGAGCTTGCACAAACTTCACATGAGATAGATTTTGTGTGGATTCCCAGGCGCAAGCAACAATGAGAAAGACAGCCCGGGAAGCAGAGGAGGAGCATGAAGACCCAGACCGCGTGTTGAGGGAAGAGGAAGAAGCTGAAGATTTTGAGAATGAAAGGGCTAGTAAGAAGAAGAACGGGAAAGGCAGAGGGAAAGGAGGTAGGGGCAGGGGTCGCGGCCGTGGCTCAAAAAAGGAACAAGAGGCAGCGCGTGATTGCAACACTAATGATGATGAAGAGCAACCTGCAAAGGAAAAAAGCTCAACCGACGGCGCGTGTCAAAAAAAAGAGCAAGGGCAAGAAGCTGCAAATTCAGCAACATTAGCCAAGCCGAGTTCGCCCAAAATGGCCCGTAGTCGCTCCAAGTCAAATTTGCAAAGGCCGAAGAGCAAATGCAGCTATCCTGCAAACACCATCAAGCGCCTCTCCCTGCAAGAAGCAGAAACCCACAGCAGCCGACAGCAAGGTCGCCAAAAGGAGCCAGCCTGTCGATCTCTTGACTTCAATGACCCGGCGTGCGCAAACTCGGCGCCATCCTTGAAGAGGCCTCGCACCAGTGCAACCCGCAAAGGTGATGACGCCCCCACGCCCGCCGGAAAAGATGGAACGCCTTCCGAAAAAGTGAAAAGGGTTTTGGATGAAAACATGAAGAAAAAGATTGTTGCTTGCTAGCGCTTGAACCACGTAAGTCGTACGTGGATGTGTTGTTGCTTTCTTTTGCGTCAGCCCAGGCAAGCGCAATGGAGCTGGTCTAGCTCTTGGCCGAGTCTGACAGTTTCATGTGCATCCCTGATGAGTTCAACCAGCCCAAACTCGGACGTAGACTCTAGCAAACAACGCTTATGGTCCACATTTCAATGATAGGACAAATGGGTGTAGCTACATGCAGTGGTTGCACTAGGTCGTTCACGGTTCGCCTGCCAGCTTCCTCTCAACCTGCCGACTCCTGGAAAACCTCATCAGTGGGGGTTTCGCAGGGCGCCTAAAAAACATGTTTTGCATTTTTGCAAAAGCACGAGCGACCCTTTGCCATCTTGTTTCAGGCTCGACAAGCTTGGCTTCCACGTCAGCCCTGTTCACGAAGAGAGGCTCAAGGTTATCAACAACAAGCTGTCGATGCAGCTTAAGGCCAACAGCAATTTTGACTTGTCGGTTTCTAAACCATGCAACCTGCGTGCTACGGAAACAAGTTGCATTGCCTTGCGCAGGCAAACTCTCTTGGAGGAGTATCGCTGGGGTGGAACAAGTACGGAGGAATTGCACAGGCGTTTGAGCCTCAATGCGTGCTTGGTGGTCCTAAGCTTTGCCTTTTCGTTTGTAAGGTGGCACATCGCCAAAATCACAGCAGGCTGGGTAGAATACCCCGGCCAGAGCTCTGACGGCACCCACCCTGATGCTCAAGAGACCCTACTCTATGTGTATGATCCCACCGTTGAGGACTCCCAGTTGCCATATGACGAGAGCAAAGATGTGGAATAGTGAAGACCACCCGCGCTAGTTCACATGAGTGCCTTGGACTCTTGGACCTGAACAATCAATGTCAAGGTGAGAACAGACTGTGGTCACGGTGTTCGAAGTGTCAAACCTCGTACTATCTTTTTCAAGTAATGGTGTTAGCTTCAAGGTCCACAAGACAAGGCCCCGATCGCTTGAGACATGATTCGTTCTGTAGACTGGGCTGCGATACAACAATCGATCGTCTTGCCATGGTGCGGTGCCAGTGCCAACACGACTTGCGACAGCATGTGATGAGGTCTTATGCGTGTTGTCGCGTTTTCAAGACCGGCCAACTCAACGAGTGTAGCAGCGCGCTAGTCATGGCACTCGGCAAGTGGCAGAGTTCTCCCCTGGCATTGCTGCTTTGTTGCGGCTCGGGGCCCCCATTGTCCTGTTCCTTGTTTGCAGTCATCTACTGAGTGTAGTTCCGGCTATCCCGCAATTACACTAAGGGAGTGAATGTGTCGCACAGCCTACGCACTAAGTCTACATTGCATCGACTTTGTGGTCCAGACGGAGTTTGCGGAGGTCGGAAACATACCAAGAGCACCCCTCCCAGTCTGCTGATCGCTGTCATTTTGGAACTCCCTTTGAAGTTGATGTCAACCCCCTGATGTTCCTGAGGATCTGGGATGCCTGGACTTATTCGGGGGAAAGTGCGCTGTGAGCACAGCCTGTGGCCGGGCGCTCAACAAATGGTTTGTGGCAACATAACATCTATTGCACTGGCGCCTTTCGCGCCTCGACTCAGGAGATCTCAACATCCCCTCGCGCAGCCCTCAATTGCCTGCATAGACAACACCCTTACCGGCTCAACCCGGTAGTTTTGCTTTAAAATTTTTGGGCGGTGCTCAAAACACTTGCAGGGCAAAGCCTGCAAGTGATTTAGATGCTTCTTCTGGGAGCGCCGGTAAAGGTATTATTGCATGATATCATCTTGAGGGTTGTGCGCCCGTCGCTCGGTCCAGCTCGGCGGAGGCAGGCCTTTGATGTTTTGCTGCAGGGCGAGGACAGTGATATTTGCAGCGTGCCCGGACCTCATGTTGTGCCGCAGCTTTCGTTGTTGGTTGGAGTTTGCTGGAAAACTACACCCTTTGCCTACGCACTAAGACGTGGCTTTCTGGCCGCACTGTTCTTGGTCCTACGCCTTGCCCCTCGCGGTGTCATGGTGGCAGGCCCACCTTGCGGATCCTTTGTTTTTTTAAACAGAGCTACGAGTGGCCGATCTCGAACACGACCTGTTGGATTCCACCGCCTTCGTGAATACGTTCGGATATCGAACACGAAGCTAGGCACATTTACTTGGCACTAGGTCAAATGAGAAAGGACGGAGCGTTGTGTGGGAACCATGGTGTTTAGTTATACTTGTTTGTGGCATGTCTGTACATGTGTGTCGCCTTTGCTGGAACAGCCTAGGATTACTACAAGATCCGTGCTCTTGGCATTAGTCTGCGCAGTCCGGTTTGTAACATTTGCGTTTGAGCAGCCCGGCAGTTCGGTGATGGTTCATTTCCCTTGCATGCGATTTTTGACCAACACCTTGGAGAAATTCATCCCAATCCATACCTGCAGGTTGCCGGGGGCTCAAAGCCCAATGGCAACCACACCACGATGCCTTTCGGGTTTGGTAAACGTATGAGCCAAGTTGGATGGGATGTTGTGGACATCCATTCTTGAAGCCGTCGGTTATGTGGGGGAGTGCGCCAGCCTTGCCATGTTTGGGCGGCATGTGTGATCATGATTTGATTGTGAAGCATTCCTGCGCTAAGTCCGTGGGTTGAGAAACTCTATCGGCCGTTGACCTCCTCTATCCGCAAGCGGGCTGAGGGCCATGGCTCGCCGAACCATATCGAAAGCTGGCAGAGCGCAGGTGCAGGGCCCTTACAATTGGCTTTCGCATGCGCTTCACTACGACAACCTTGTTTAACCATCTTGAATATTGTGGGGTGCACCTTCCCAAGGTCAGGAGGGCCGTCATTGTCAGCATCATCTGAGTATCCAAAACGTTTTGGGACATTTGTTGCAAAACAACAAGCGCGACTGATGGCTGCTTGGTAAAATGCAATTGGTTCAACTATGCATCAGTTGAACCAGTTAGATGTGTGACTGAAACTTACACCCTCTTATTTCTGTGCCCACTCAGGCTCCCAGCGCGTCCAAACAGGATGATCTTCCCAAGATGCCTGGCGACGACGAATCGATTCAGTTCCAGGCGGGCTCGTTTTCTACCCAACATGAGCTCTCGGTCGCCTATTTTGCTACCAGGTAGAAGTGCTACACCCTGGGTTCTCGACATGGGGATGTGTTTGATCGGCACATACTCATATTCGGGTCTTGTGCCCCGAGCTAGGCCCCTTACAAGTGGCGGCACACTGACTTGCAACAGCTTCGTGCTTACCTGAAAGCGCAACGGGATTGTGGGCGGCACAGGCTGGTAATGACTGTGGGCCTTGATGACTAGGCTGTGTGATAAACACGGTCTGTTGCCTCAAATTTGATCTTGCACAATTGGCTTATGGGGGCTGCGAGCAATTTATCAAATAGTCCAAGGATGTACCGCCGGTGCCACATTGATTTTGTGTGCGGTAGCCCCCGCGGCCGGAATCACAAAGTTGGGAGTCGTCAAATGTCTGGAATCCCGGAAACAGAAGTTTCTTGGTTTCGAAGGGTAGCGTGAAACACCGTGAAACTACCGTGAAATAATCGTGAACCTCCGTTAATGGCAGTGAAAGACCGTTTTTGGCAATGAACAGCCGTTTCTAAAAATGCCCCTTTTCTCCACCAAAAACAGCGATGTCTCATCCGGGATCCAGCATCCCTGGATCGGCCCTTTTTTGGGAGTTGCCATGAAGCGATCTGCCAGTGAGCCCGCCCTGAAGACAACAGAGACACCTACGAGTGGCGCAGCTGAAGATGAAGTGGCAATGCCCTTGCCTCGCAACATGCTGAGTTAGATTCGGCGGCTACAACTGTTGCAGCAACCTTTGGAGACACTCCAAGCGACACACCGGAGTCATTGAGAAAGAGGCGAGGATCCATATTAGACACTGAAAAATCCTTGATGAGCATTGCCAAATCTGCCCTGAAACGAGGCTGGGTGTAAGACCGAGAGATCGATTGTTTGGTAGCTTTGGAACTGTATCGGCCCATCCTGCCTGTGCGACGGTCAGGCTTGAGCACTGCCACAACGGTGGCCGCCTCTGACAACTATGGCAGTGGAGGCCTTTCATGAGATGACTGGTTTAACCACTCCCAAATCAAAGATTGCAAGGTCAGGGTCTCGTGCTGCCAACAGTTCATAAGGAACAAAGGGACGGAAGGCGCTGAAGTACACAGCATCAAAAAAAAAGAGAGCAAAGCAGGCAAGGCTTTCCAGGACACCGCTACCAAACATGCTGAGGATCAAGTTGAAAACACAAAGAAAAGAGCGCCTACCCCGCTAGCGCGGCCGATGCTACTGCAGAGAGCAACCCAAGACTTGTTGCCACCAGTGACAAGACTAGCCCGCATGGAAACCAGTCTCCGACAAGCGCCAAAGCGGCAGCAGCGCCGAAGGCATCCACCAAAGCGGCAGCAGCACCGAAGGCATCCACCAAAGCAGCGGCAGCGCCGAAGGCCAATGCGCCAAAGCGGCAGCAGCACCGAAGTCATCCAGGAAAAAAGGCGCTAAGGGCGAACCGACCAGCCCAGGGCAGCAGCGAGAGACAGCTTTAGTTGAGGGCGTTAAACGGGCAACTACCTCAGACCAGCTTCAGTCCGCATGCGCAGAACCTTCGAATCAGCCCAAGAAGGCCGACCGGACCAACCAAAGATAGCAAAGCAGACGAACACGAGCCGAAGGAAGGCTCCGCCGGGAATCGCATGCGCGCTATATGCGCTTTTCCCAAAGTTTGCAGAGCAACTTGCTACTTTGGAATGTTTGCCCTATGTGTGTTGCCACCCTACTAACAACCAAGGATCTGGGAACATGCGTGACATAGATATTGAAAAAAGCCTTCCATCCAAGACAAACGGTGTCCAGAAGAAATCAAAAGAGCTGGGCACGCGGCTAAGTATTGCTTCTAGGTTTGCATAGTCCGGCCATGCTTGTGATATATATATATATACATCCGAGATGCATTGAGTTGAAGCGCGTCGGAAGGATACTTATGACGCGCTTGAACTATCGCTCGGCCCGGCCTATCCGAGGTTCAGAAAAGCTTCAACTTCTCCAAGAGGTTTGGCTCTCCTGCGCAGGAGAGTGGCGCAACTCCACCTTTCACTCACAGCTGAAGCAGTCCTCAACGCATCGTCACAAAGGTGCTCGCAAGTGGATGACTAAGCGGGACATTAGTTTGAGGTACGGGAGCGAAGAAGTTGCTACCCAAACCATAGCTCACAAGGAAGCTGACGAGTCCCTAAGAGAGAGTTGCACACGTGCCCACCTTGACTGCCCAGACAATCCAGCACTTCGGCCGATTTATGATTGGTGTCTTTGCATTTGATTGAGCATAAACATATGTATGCTGTATGCGAAGTTGCCGCAACCCTCTCTTAGGAGCTACGCCTCTATTTGGTGTGGGACAGCACCAGCGAAGAAGAAGAGCATGATGTGGTCATGCAAAGTTTGCTTGAAGGACAAGAAAATGATCGCGACAATGATCGCGACAGTGGCGCCCGGAAAGACAAGAAAGAGAAGAAAGAGAAGAAGAGCAAAAAGAAAAGCAAAAAGTTGTCTTCGTCAAGCTCTTCATGTTCAGAAGAAGCAAGTGCGTCTGAGGAAAACAATTGCTGGGGTTTGGCGGTGTACGAAGTGTGATTAGGCGTTCCTATCGGTACCCCCACGATGCCCTCGAATTGTTTGAAGGATTTTTTGAGGCAGTTTCGAAGGTTCTTTCCTAGCCGCTCGGCCCACGCCGTTTTACGTAATTCATTCAAAAGGGTTCCCAACTAATGTTTTTTGTTTTCCTTGCCTTTCATAAAACAATTGAACAGGAGGAGAGCGCGAAGAAAAAGAAGACTAAGAAAAACAAAAAGGACCGCTCGAACAAGAAGAAGAAACTGACACCGAAGCAGCAAGAAGCAAAGGAGGCGAAGGAGGCAGAGCAAAAAAAAGGGAGAAGAGCAGAAAGAGAAAGATGCGCAAAACCGCGAGACAGTCGCAGAAGGAGCGAAGGCCAGACTGAAACTCATATAGTTTTCCACCCAACCAACATCCTCACCGTTTCCCCAACGCCAGGCCTTGAACAAGGTGAGCAGCGCTTCAGCGGCGGCTGCGACCAAGGTCATAGGCCAGAACGCCAAGATGCCAAAGCCTCGGTTTTGTGGCTTGCAGGGATCAAGCTGTGCTGGTGTCTTAAGGTCTGACTCAGTGCGGGCAGCGATGCTGAATGATTTTGAACATCAACGAAGTGCAACGCTCGCCGCCCGATCAGATCTGCAAACTGCTGTTGACCAGGGGAGGCTGGGAACGGGAGACTGTCTTTCAAAGCATGTTGTTTGAGTCTTGCAGCAGGCGGCCGCAATCCCGGACCTGCTCAAAAAGGTGAACGCTTGCATGGATTCGTTTTCCAAATTTGGCAAAAACCACAACCTGAAGTGAATCCCGGGGATGTGGCAATCTGCCAGGCTAGATGGCCCTAGAAGTTCTTGGTAGGTTTCACTTGTCGGTTCTGACAAGTCTTACCAGTCGCCCGATTAGTTTCGCTATCGGTGTTGCAGGGCTGAGGAGCCAACTCCAAGATCTTTGCTTGTTGTACTTCTAGTTCAGAAACTCTAATGCTCAATGACTAATCTACCTGTTTAGGATTACTTGAGCAACAGTCAAGCCGATTAAAATTTCAGTTTTTGGTTTCAACGATGCTTCACTTGCAAAGCTCAATCCTGCCACCGAAATATGGGATAGTGACCTGGGGGCATGCGGTGTGTGAGCACACTGCATCAATAATCGATGTCACGTGTACGTGCTGGTAAAAGTATGAGCTGAGCATCTGGACCCTTGGATGTCAGAAGCCAGTGAGCCTGTCTAACCCTGAATGCTTGTAGTCACGGAAATTTGTTTCACCTAGATGACTTGATCACGGGACCCCGCGACTAAGGGAATAATGTTTGTGTTTGGCAGGAACTACACATATTCAGTATTCAAGCAACATCGCGCACTAGTTGCACGTGCGGCACATTTGAAACCCTCGACCCCTTCGCAGGCGGCGCTGAAAACAACAGCCGGCCGTTTATGTTCGAAAAGGCTGTTCGGGAGGATGTGAGTACTGGCTCTGCTTGGCAAAGAAGCCCCTGCCAAAAAGACAGTCCTGAAACAACACCTGCACACACCCGCACACGCTGCTGAGGTCAGCTCTATCCACCAAGCAATGCAGAACATCAAAGCCCATGTCCAGGTGCCTCGCGCCAGGCATTTGCGTTTGAGATTCACCTTTGAACTTAGGAGAGTGGACCAGCTGCTCACCCACAAAGCCTTCGCTTGGGGACCAAAACTGGCACCAACAATTGAAGGGATTTCTGGAGGTCCATCGACTCTCATGACTATGCTCCAGTGGATCCTTGCCTGAGAACACAAAACATTTGGAGCCTCTAAGTTGTGGTTAGATTTGTGTGTTGGTCGTTGATTTCACACCTCGTGGCCCCTAACTAAGGATTTGACTTGGATTAACATACCTGTGAAGACCAAGAAAGGTGTCGCCTTTCAGAAACACCCTCTTTTGGCCATATCTTTTCGACGTCGTCGGCATCAAAATACCCAAACAAGAGGTCCGGCTATATTGGAGCCACGCCTTGGGCAAAAGCCTCTACCGCCTCACACGATTTTGTACCGCTAGGGTTCTACGGTGACTCTGCAAGACTCGCAACGCGTTATGAGGTGCAAAAGGTCCTAGGACTTTTTATCAACCTGCCTTTATGGCGACCAACTTCCATTCGGGCCTCTAGATTTTTGGTGTTCAGCATCTTGGAAGACCAAATACTTATCGCGGAGGACCTTGAATACAGTTTTGCGGCATCTCACTTGGTCTATGAATATTTTATTCGCCGGACGTCATCCCTTTAGCGGTCCTGCGGGAAGGTGATGCGGCCAAACGGGCTGGAGCTTTGCTTTGCCAAGGGGGCTATCAATTCTGCCTCACTGAGTTCCGAGGAGATTGGGAGCGGCACAAGCGCTTATGGAATTTTGAAGGGCCATAGTGTCTGCTTTCATTGCCCAGCTCAATCCAACGGCCCATTGGAAAACAAGTACTACAACGAGCACGGCGCTTGGCGCTCTCGGGAGTACTCACTGTTACAGTTTGTTCCTGGGCAGCATTGTCCCTCACTCTTACCCATATCTTTTTTGCGCGCCATTCTGTCTTTCACAGTGACGCCGTGCTTATTTCGATTGGGAACCAAGGGAAAATTAAAGGAACGTTTCTTGCTCAGGTCCATTGCTGCTGCTGCAATCGTTCCACCATTCCTGCATAAAGTGGTGCTCTATGCACGTCACTCACTTAGGAATCCTCTACTCATGCAACGGTGGATCCTTGAAACATGGCCGCGTTGGATGCTCATGCAAGGTTACCCATTTCTTGTCACTTTCGCAGCTGCCTGAAATCTGAATTGGCATCCCGACACGGGCAGTATGTCATAACCCCGACACTTACTGTTTAAAACGTGGGAGGCTTGCAACTGGACAATGTTGAGCATTTTTTGCGGTAGAGCTTTTTGATGCACGCGCGTAAGGAGTCTCCTCTGCCGTCTGGGCGAGTTTGGGGACCTCCCGTTTGAACGGCAACTTGATGCGGCCTACTCAAGTTTCAAGGGCTTTTGCCGCGAAAGAAAGATTGAGTGCTCGCAACCAGCATTTACCGTCAAGCAAGCACCTTGGATATAAATCGATGGTCTGGACCAAGTGGCCGCATCAAACACGCTAGCCTAGTACTTCAGAGTCTGAGGTGCGAAAAACATCAGGGGACATCATGATGACGCGCAAGGCTTACAACGGCCGCTGCGTTACTGAATTTCTTTCATGGAAGCTTCGGGAAGTTTTCCAGCGGGGCGAGCTGCCAAGCGATGAACTTACTCTGGCTTGCACAGCGATGACCCTTGGCTTTCTCCCAACAGTTCCCTTGCCACCGCAACCCGAACCCAACATGTCTCTGTCCTTCTCCGGCAAAGGACGGCCATGCTCGGCAACATGGAGAGGTACCAGCGGTATTTGCACCTTGCACCTATTACATTTCCAACATTCTTTGGTTGTTCAGCTTCATTCTATTGATTGAAACTTGATGGGGCCCTTGCAAAATTCCACATTAGAACATGGGGTAGTTTGGTGTAGCTTCTTAGCACGTGCTGTTTGACCTCTGGGTCGACGGACAAATGAGGAGGCCACCGTTCTGCATGATGATGGAATGCGGTTTTTGGAGTGCTACAAGGCGTTGACGCGCCTTTCCCTAAGGCGGGGTTTCAAGCATAACTGCTGAAGTGTGTGCACGCATGTGCGCTCCTGTCAACGCTGGGAAGGGCCTCTCGTCACGAGTGGCTGATGCGCCCAAAGCACCATGTAACTTTGAACGCATCCACTGAGCTATTGGCTTGTTTGCTTCTCTTGCAAGCCTTTTAGAGAGATTCGATGCAGATAAGGCTATGATACATTTGGTGGCGTCAATCAAATCCACCAGCCCTCCCCTGAGATGGCGCTCCGAGCTGGCCATTGTGTGTACATGTATGCTGCGTGTCATATGTGATTGTCTTGCAGCAGCTTAGAATGTAACCCTCGGCATTGGCATACTTTTGCCGACGAAGACGGCATGCGATGGTTGAAGGACTCTTGGAAACAACATGGATTTTGTCAACTCTTCGCATCTCTGAGCCAAGGAGTGTCAGCCCGAGGCCACCGATTGAAGCGCGAGGTTTGTGCTGCAATGCTCCAGGCTCAGGCGTGGGTGACCCAAGCACCATGTTAACAGGAATCGCGCGAATGATGCATGAGTATGCAGGATCTTGTCGTGCAAGTTTCGGGCGAAGAGGCTTCTTGACAGAACTAGCTTTGCCGTTCTTCGGAATGAAAGGGTGTACATGCAAAACCGGATTGCTGGGAACACTTTAGGCGTACCCAAGGCTCAATGCTGGATCTTTGAGAAGGTCAGCGCGGGATCGGCGCGCAAGAGAGCAGTCGTTTCAAAGGTGAAAAGCTGCCGCGCCAGAAACCGTCTTTCTATAAACGGATATTTAAACAACCGCTGTTGGAATCCCAGGGCTTATCTTCAAGGGAAGCCAAAGGAAAGCTGGCCACGTCTTCTCTTTGCCCCAGCAGCTCAGCTAGAGGGTCTCTGCTCCGGGTTCCGAGAGTTGCTGCATCGGTTCCGCGCGGTGCCGGCGGTTTTGAGTCGCTCCGAGTGTTGCGCAAAGTTTTGAAGGTTTCGCAGGGGGTTTAGGGCGTGGAGCAAGGGTTCCGGAGATTTGCTGGGGATACCACCTGGGCTGATTTCTGTAACTTTCCCGCAGTGTTCGTTTAATTGTACGGTCCCCTGGCACGCCTTCACCAGCGCCAGCACGGCGCAAAGGATGTTGTCCCCCGAGCGCCCGGGCATCTGGCATGCGTTCTTGGCCATCAAACTGCCATTTCCCCCCAGTTAAGGTCCCCTTGAACATCATCCCACGAGCAAACTCATCTGACACGGGCCCAAAAGGTGATATTAAAACAACAAGCGGAATATTGGGACCAGTCTTGGCTTCGACCATGGATGAGATGAGGACCCCGATAGGTTGACGGTTTCAAACACATTTCAACACGTTGAAGCTTGAAGCTTGAATCTGCTGTGTTGAGACGCTTGCCACATCTCGAAAGATTGGAACTCCGAAACATGGATATATCCATGATCGTCCGGAATGCACGGTGACTCAAGAAATCGCAAGGAACCAGGCCGCAAGCGAAATCGCACGCTTGAAAGAGATCTTTATAAATCACCACTCTCTGCCCCAGCCCCAGCAAAGTAAAGGCTGTACAGACCTCTGCCAAATTTGAAGGTGACAAAATTGGAAATGCCCCATGTCTGTCATGCTGCCCAAAACGGCAAAGAAGTCCCCAATGGGAAACATCCACGCTACGCATCCCAAGCTTGTCTCGGGCGTATCGGGACGAAGTCTGCCAGGCACTTCTGTGCAAAGAAACAGGGAGTCCTGCAACCCTGGAAGCGCACATTGCCAACGTCGCCTAGGCTCTCCCCCACGCGCCAGCCGCTTGGGTAAGGCGCGCCTTGATTTTTTGAGCTGCACAGGTGTAGGTTTGAGAGTTTGACCGCAGGCATCGCGCGCGTTTTCGCACATGCAAGAGGCACTCTGTGCTTGCATGATAGCGCTAGCTTGCGGGTGATGTCACATGGTGACGGTGTGCCTTCAACCAAACATCAAAGACCCCAAGAGCCAGCATAAGCCATAAGCTGACCTCTGCTCTTGGTTGAGAAGCGCTCGAAAAATGGGTTGTGAGTACGCTGCAAACTGTATTCAAAGGCACTTACAGTAATTACATGCATCAAACTAGAACGAGGTGTTGCAGCCCGAGCGCATGTAATCTGAGACAAAACTGAAACTTGGGGACGCTCCTCCCGAAAGAAAAAAATGCTACGCACACATTCAGGGCAGTTCAGGCTGACATCGACCTCCTCGGAAACTCAGGCTGCGTTTGGCTCCGCCCCTTTCATGCCATCATCCTGGATGTCTTGGGCCTTTTTCACATCCAGGTTGAGCAGGTCGGGCGCCTGCGAGAGAGCCTCTTCCTCCTCCTCCTCGTCAGGAAGGCTGTCCAAGAGCTGCAGCTCTTCGGCAGTGAACATGTATTTCAAGGCCTTGCGGATGATAGCCAAGGACGCCATGAAGAAGGGGAAGACCACAGAGGTCTCCTTGATGGCCTTGAGGCCGTACAGGATTGCCAGGCAAACCACCTGCACGAAGGTGTACAAGTGGACGCGCTTGATGGGCAGCTTCTGGATGTAGTTGTACTGCGGGTACTTGGAAGAGTCCCAAATCATCCAAAGGAAAAGGCGGTCGAAGAGGTTATTGCCGGTCAAGGACGCGATTCCCATGTAGAAGAACACGCCCTGCAGCACGGCGCGAGGCAGAAACTTGAGCACCGGAGCCATGAAGAGCGCGCAGCCAATGAGCACATGGATCAAGAAGTTGGTGGCACGTTGCTCGACGACCTTGGAAGGCACCTTGGTCTCGCCCTGTGGGAGCTGCTTCACCTCGTAGGTGGTGAGCGAGATCACGTGGGTGATGCTGGGCACAGTTGAGGCCACAGACAGGGGCAGGCCCAGCACGGCGCAGGCCGGCAGCGTCAGGGCGCCGCGCACAAACAGGTCCAGGTGGTAGCCAGGCTTGACACGTTTGAGGAGACGCAGGGTGCAGCCAAAAGGCTCCCTAGCGGCTCCACGCGCCATCCAGCTCAGGCGTCAGACGCCCACCACCCACGAGCGATAGAAGCGGCTCCGGCAACCGCGTTGACGGCCTTGACCTCCCATTGCGTGGCAGCAAGCTTAGCTCGCGCCCACTCCTGACGAGCAGACCCACGGAGTAGCAATCGCGCCTTCCAGCGCGCCGCCTCATCGGCGTCCTCATTGAGTCCACGAAGCATGGCCTCCGAGGCGACCGGGTGCGGCGCCCATTCACCGCTAACCTTGCCGTGCGATGGGACCCAAAAGAGCTCGACCGACAGGGTCAGAGCACAAAGCCGTTGGAAAGCATCAAAGGCGCGTCGCGCCAGTAGCTTGCAAGAACCACCACCTTTCAAAGTTTTGATGGCAGCTTGGCAGTCGAGGACAAACACAAAAGAGACACGTGAAGCGGCTCCTGCACATAGTCGAGCAGCGTCAGCAGCAGCCTGAAGGGCGAGGACGCCAGCTTCAACCTCAGCCCGGTAAGCGGTCTGATCTTCACCAGTGACAGCTGAAACAAAAGTTGGGCATCCCGGGGTCGCAATGGCAAAAGCAGCGACCTCATCAATCTCGGAACCATCTGTGGCAACGAAGAAGTGGGAAGGCTGTTCCTCAAGTCTTGTGCGAAAGGCATGGACAAGCTGCTCAAAGGCCAGAGGACGGGGGTCCCTTGGCGCAGCAGGTTGTTCAGGGAGGACCTTGGTAAAGAGACGCTCCTCTGCTCGGTTACTGGGGAGAGGAACTCCTTCTCTTGCTGAAGCAGTCGCCGGACATGTCCACACCAAGTGGGGCCGAGAAGGCGTGTGCTTGCCACATGCGCACTGACGGGCTGCGTCACCATGGGGTTGCCTCCGAAAACCGGGATGGAAGTGCCACCAGCTGCATCCCGTAGCCAAGCACGCAAGGAACAAATCCCTTTTGTCCGTCGCCTGCTTGAAACACTGTCTGTGGCCTTGGTAACAAGGAACTCCGGGAGCAGGAGGAGGCAGTGTCAAACCTTGAGCCAGTGGCTGATCTGCATTTGCCTGGCGTCGAAAGCCACGAAACACCCTGGCCGACGCCTTCAAAGAGTCGCGCCGGCTCCTTTCTTTAAGCCACCGAAGAACACAAGCAAAGTTGTCAACCCCAAGCTCGAAGGTGCGCTGCTGCCCATGCTGATCCCGCCTATGAAGGAGAGCTCCATCAGGCGATGCCCACCATCCAAGGTCATTGGCTGCGGCCGCAGCGCAAGGGAGTTGCTGAAACCACTTTCCAAAGACAAAGTCAAGAGGTGCATCTTCCCAGCACTGTTTCAACGAGCTGCGGTGCCTAACTGCAGCTCGGAAATGGGCTGCAGCTGAGGCGAAGAGAGGCTCGACTTCCCACCCAAGGAGCTCAAAAAGGATGCCCCAAGGCACGTCTGGCGGCAAAGTGGCGCCAAAGGAACTCACAACTGCACTGCGTATACTCTTCAAAACATCCGGTGTCAATGCTGCCAAGCCAGCAGCCCAAGTGAAGGTTGGGTTCACGAGGCATCGCAGCAAGCGTAAGCGGGCCTTCCATGAAGCAGCCACGCGGGCAATGGCAGTTATGCGGAAAAGCACGAGCTGCATGTCAAACTTCACCAGCTGTGTGGCCATCGGTTCATGAAGGTCAAACTGTAACCCAAGAAAGGTGAGTTTGTGGTCGAAGGCGTAAGGGAGGTTGCTTAGCCCAAAATTTTGGGCAACATCCGAGCTCAAAGCTGCAATCCCGCACTTCTCGGGTCGGCACCTAAGCCCAAACACACTGTCAAATTCCTCCGATTTCCGCATTGCCAGCTGCAAAAGGGGGGCTTGGGAAACATTCTGGGCCCACAAAACCCGATCGTCAACGAAAACGGCACAGCCGAGGCCGGGCTGCTGGACTGCGCAAGTCCACGGCAACATCACCGCTGCCGCGATCATAGGCGAAAGAGGGCATCCTTGCAAAATGCCCCGCCCTGCTTTGCACCATTGTGAGCCATGATAGGCGCCCGAAGTAAAGACCCGGGATCCACGCAAATAAAACTGGTCAATAAGGCGAACGAGCGCAGGAGGGGCCTTCAAGTGCGAGAGGACCGCTATTGCCTGCTGCACCTGGATCGCATCAAAAAAACGATGGATATCCTGGCGCACAAACACGCCATGCTTAGCTCGCTGCGCGACCGCATGGTTGATGCGGATGAGGCAATCTTCGACGCCTCTACCAGCCAAACCGCCAAACAGGTGATCGCCCGCCCAACTGCTCAACCACGGCTTCAGGGTCTGCAAAAGCGCTCGCGAGCCAGCGCGCCACAATACCGATGTCAAAGCAAGTGGCCGCCAGCCCCCTGCGTCTTTGGGAATGAGCACTATCTTGGCCTCAACCCATCGGCGGGGAATGCATCCGGAAGAAATCACATGGGCCCACAAATCTTCAAGGCATGACCACCAAATCGGTCCCATTCTCAAAAGATCTTTGGCGCGCCAGTCATCAGGGCCAGGGGCCTTGCGCGTCATAGCCTGCATGGCTTGCAGCAGGTCAGAGCCCTTTGCTGAGAAGGCAACAGCCTCATTAACGTTGTTTGGGACGTTGCGAAGAAAACTTTGGAATTCCTCGCCTGTGCCACGTCCAGATTCCTGGCCCCAAACCGCTGTCCACTCTCGCTGCTGCTCATCAACTGCTATGGAAGGGTGGACGGCTGAAGCGCTAACACCCTTAGAAGATGGCGCAGGGCGCGCCGCACGACTCTCCTGAGCACGGGTCAAGGCAAACCGCTTGACCCATGCACGCTGCTGGCCTTCATCTGCAGCCATCCGGGCCTTCCAAGCCTTTAGGCGCTGAGAAAAAAGTTGCCGCTCACATTGAGTGACTGCCGCTGCCACCACATCAACGAGGTCTTCCAGGCAGTCTTCCTCAGCTCTGCTGCGCGCATTCAGCCCAGCCGGAGCTGGCTCGACCTCAGCTCTGTTTGGGGGCTCCATCCCAGCTGGAGCTAGCACAGCCTCTGCTCTGCTTTGGGCTCCCAGCCCAGCCGGAGCAGGCTCGGCCTCTGCTCTGCTTCGGGGCACAGCCCCAGCCGGAACTGGAACGGCCTCAGCTCCACTTGCAGCCGGAAACGGCGCAGCCTTTGTCCTACTTCGGGAAGCCGAACCCGACGTAGGCGCGGCCTCAGCTCTGCTTCGGGCATGTCGCCCAGCCGGAGTTGGCTCGGCCTCAGCTCTGTTGGGGGTTTCAACCCCAGCCGGAGCTGGCACAGCCTCTGCTCTGCATTGGGCCCCCAGCCCAGCCGGAGCAGGCTCGGCCTCAGCTCTGCTTCGGGGCACAGCCCCAGCCGGAACTGGAACGGCCTCAGCTCCGCTTGGGGCAAGCGCCCCAGCCGGAACTGGCGCAGCCTTTGCCTTGCTTCGGGATGCCAATCCCGACGCAGGCGCGGCCTCAGCTCTGCTTCGGGCATGTCGCCCAGCCGGAGCTGGCTCGGCCTCAGCTCTGTTAGGGGTTTCAACCCCCGCCGGAGCTGGCACGGCCTCAGCTCTGCTTCGGGCCCCAGGCCCAGCCGGAGCTGGCTCGGCCTCAGCTCCGCTTGGGGCACACGCCCCAGCCGGAGCTGGCGCAGCCTTTGCCTTGCTTCGGGATACCAATCCCGACGCAGGCGCGGCCTCAGCTCTGCTTCGGGCATGTCGCCCAGCCGGAGCTGGCTCGGCCTCAGCTCTGTTAGGGGTTTCAACCCCCGCCGGAGCTGGCACGGCCTCAGCTCTGCTTCGGGCCCCAGGCCCAGCCGGAGCTGGCTCGGCCTCAGCTCTGTTTGGGGCCAAAACCCCAGCCGGAGCTGGCACGGCCTCAGCTCTGCCAGGGGCCTCCTCGACCTGCTTCGGGGCATCCCCCCAGCCGGAGCTGGCTCAGCCTCAGAAACTGGTCCATGACATCTGTACAAATCTTGCAGCTCATCCTGAAAGCACCGAAAATCACGGGCAGCCTTTGCACGAAGATTGCTATCCCAGGGTTGTCTACGAAGCTGAAGGAGGCGTCTGTGAAGACGCCTAAGACGAACCAACCGCACCGGCTCTGGTCCAGCAGACGCCTTGGAGTGCCGTGACGAAAAACGGGGCTTCCAGGAAGCGGAGCGCGGCGTGAAGCCAAAATGCTTCTCATCACAGAGGGCGTCCTCCGCAAAATCAGAGAGGAGCGACCACGCATTGTCCACATCTTCTTGCGACAATGCAATTTTAACCAATTGACACAAAGTTTCACTGCAGTCAAACTTCTCAACGCCATCTGCAGCAGAGATCAGACGGCGCTTCGGCCCAAACCGGCCGTGCGAAATTGTCTTGAACTCGAAGTCGTAGGCAACGAGATCATGATCCGTAATCCCAAAATCAATGTCCTGCGATTGGACACGCTGTACTGGAACAAGAGAACGGTGTGAAAGGCCAAAATCGATGCGCTTGTGGCCATCAGCTCGGGTGGATTCAGGGAGCAAAGCAAAGGCATCATCCACACAATGAGCTCTTCCAGCGGAAATGTAAGGGGAGAAACATTGGTCATCCGCCTCCTGATTCCAGTCACCCAGGGTCAACCACAGGAAACCAGAACCCGTCACAAAGTCAAGCACCTCTGTACAAAGTCTTGATCTTGCTGTGCCATCGGAAGCATGGCAATAAACTGAAGCTAAAAAGATCTTTTGGTACACCCAGTCCGGGCCATTGCACTCCTGGACCTCCACCACGCCAGCAGCCACACGGTCCGGCCAGGAAGTCTCCAGAAACACAGGTGAAATTGGTAAGGTAGACAACAAGGCGGTCTTGGTGACCCCACCTTCCCCAACGCCTCCAAACACCACAAAGAAGCCTTTCTGCAAACACGAAGTGCGGAAACGAGCACGGGTGGCTTCGTTGATATCCACCTCCTGCAAGGCGGCAACCTGGATGTTGTAGGAAGAAAAGATGTCAAAGACAACAGGCAGCTTGCCCGCGATCGCCGGGACGTTGAAAGTAGCGCACCTAATCATGGCGACTGGATTTTGGGGCGCCAAGCAAGACGACCTTTGTCTCGCTGAAAGTGGACCGAAGTGTCTCCAGCGGCACACCGTGCGCCTCAAAGTGATCCTCCGCCCACTTTCTTGCCTCCTCAAGCCGCTTCAGCCGAAGCTTGTAAGCCGCGGCCTGACCATAGTGGTGCGCACCACACCTGTGCAGCTTGGCCTCTCTCAGGACGCGGAAAACGGCACGGCAAGTTTTGCACACCCAGGACCGAAGAAGTTGCAACGCCGCACCCTTACCTTCTGGCTTGGCGCGCTTAGTCTTTTCTCGCACAACCACACGTGGCCAGGTGAAGGCCTGAAAACCAGCGTTCTGCATATCCTGCATGCGAAAGGGCACTGCCATATATTTGTTGAGGTTGAAAACTCGTCGCTGCGCCCTAAATTTCGGGCCCATCCCTTCCTTCCTCAGAGCCTTCTGCCAAGCTCCATGCGAAACACGGGGGTGAACTTCGGCATGATGCTCAGCTCGCCACTTCGTGAGAAGCTTGCTCGGCTTATCAGCAACCTCATCCTGGGGCCAACCCATCTTGCAGTATGGGCAAACCCATGCGAGAAGCTGGCCGCTTCCAGCCAAAACCAAAGGGGGGCGCTGGTGCTTTCGGGCCACTTGCTTGCGAACTTCAGGATGAGCGCGCCGCATGTGGCTCAAACGCCCGCGACTGGCTTGTCCGCGGGTCTCATAGA
This sequence comes from Effrenium voratum, assembly GCA_963377175.1. Classification (NCBI taxonomy): domain Eukaryota; class Dinophyceae; order Suessiales; family Symbiodiniaceae; genus Effrenium; species Effrenium voratum. Next base: position 26,191 of record CAUJNA010000752.1, read on the forward strand.
GCTCAGCGAAAGGGCAGAGGTCACACTCATACTTGAAAGTGCCATGGAAGGCGTACTTGGACTTGCTCGGGACCTCAACCGCATCCGGATCCGCAACGCTCCCTGGCAAAGAAAGGGCCGGAGATCGCATAGCCGAGCTTGAGGACAGGGTGCGCACCTCGGCTGGTGAAGGATCGTACCAGTGGGATCTGCTTTTCCGCTCGGTGCCAGACTTTGTGCAGCCGCCGATGGCGCTAAGCTTCGCGCCATTGTGCGTCCGGCCCCCCAACACGCTCGTGTGTCCTCCCAGAGTGCTCGGGGCCGGGACTCCGCCGCGATCAGCGGCATTGCCTATTGGAGCGGCCGTAGCCTTGGCCCGGTCCGCGGGGCCAACTGCTCCGATCAGCGCCTGGTAGTGGCGGTTCATGAACCAGAGAGCAAGCGGCTTGCCCTTGGCTGAGGGATTGAACACCCTCACGCCGTCGGCCTCCTCCGGCCGAAACACGAAGATCGGCTGCGCCAGGGTCGCAGCAAGGGCAGCGACTTCTATCGAACCACCCCATGCACCATCGCGAGCGAGCAACCGGAGGTACTCTGCAAATCCTTTCACCTTCATGTCAGCGCCCTCGGCGCTCGGGGCGTCTCCCTTCCAGAAGCCTTCATAGGACCGAGCATGGGTGCGAAGGTGGGTCACTGCAAGGTTGCGAATCTCAGCAGGGGAGCGCTTTGAGCGACCTTGAGCTTCAAGCGCATCGGCAACAGCGGCAAAGAGACAGTTCCCGGCTCCCGGGTTGTCTTTGAGCTCCATTCCCAATGGGATACCATGCGAAGTGGTCTTGCATCGCTTGGATGGCGCCTCTGGAGTTTTTGGCTTAGTTTTCCCATCCAAGCCACGCTCGTCGTTGTTCCCGTCGTCCACCTCAATGTTCTGGTCTGCAGGTGGATCAGGTCCATGCGCAGGTGTAGCCGAAGTGGGAGTGGCTTTGCCTTTGCCTTTGGGTCCCTTGGGTCCCTTCTCCTTGGGCTGAGCAAAGATCTGTCGCCATTCAAGTGGGAGCGCCTTGCCCTCAGCGTAGGATCGCGTGCGACCAACTCTGGTGATCTCGATCTGCGCCTCAGCACCCTCCAGCTCAACGCTCCTGAAGTCCTCCTCCATGTTCATCACGGTGTAAAAGGTCCAGGCTGCGCCACCTTTCCAAGGAACCTTTTCGCTGACCTCAACCTCAACAAAGCCGCTGTCGGCCAGGAAGGCCTCAACCTCCTCGACGCACCAGTCCCTCGGAACTCCGGTTGCTCTCCATAGTCTCCTCACAGTTCTGGGCTTGTTGGTGTCCTCATCTGTGGCGGGTCGCCGAACACCTAAGCTACGGAAACCCCGAGCCAAACCCAACGACGACCCCTTCGTAGAGCTCCAGCACCTCGCCGCATAGGTCTGCCAGGTCTCATCATCCTTCCAGTCGACCCAATCGGTGACGAGCTGGGGCACACCCTCGATCACCTGCTGCTTGTTGAGGTGTTGCACGAACCATCGGTTTCCTCCATGCTTGGTCCCGCTGACGCCCAAGGCCGCAGCAGCTTGCGAGACTGTGAGGCGCACGAGTCCCTGAATGCAGGCATGTTTTCCACCAGGTCCAGGCGTCAACTCCAAATCCAGGTGTCATGAACACGTCCAAAGGCCGCCGTAGCCCATTGACGGAAGGACTTGCCAGGGTTGCTGGTTGCCTGCTCCCATGCACTCTCTTTGTCAAAGTACACCCAGTCAGCGTGAGCACGAAGGACAACTGTCTCAGCCTTTGCACGCTCGGGGGGTTTGACTACTTTTGCTAGCTGCCGGAGTTCAGGGGCGGAAACGCCTGTCTGGCCCACCCAAGCACTGACCACCCGAAGCTGGTTGCGGTGGATCCCCGGCACCCTCATCTCCTGCCATGTGAGCTCGCTGAAGTTGAGCCTCTCCTCCTCCATCGCACCCTTGAGCAGGACCACAGTGAAGGCCAAGTCGGGGTCCGAAGACTGCACAAAGGTGCGGAACTTTTCCAGTTCTTCTCCACTCTGCGGGTATGCCAGTAGTTCAGCAGACGCGTTGGCCAGCGCATCCCTGGCATGCTTCACCAGTTTGACGCTCGGACCCCAATCCTCAGGTCTGGGGGTCCAATCGCTTGGTTGGAGCGGGCCAGCAGTCGCCGCGTTCGGCTTTGCTCTCCCCTTATCTGACTTCTTGTTAGCATCAGCGAGGAACACCTTGCGGGCAGCAGCGGGGGGTTGAGGCTTTCGGCGCCCCCGGGATACCATCTTCCACTCGTCCTCGACCTTGTGCTCAGCATCCATTGCTGCGCTCCATCCTGAGGCAGGCGCCCGCCACGAAGTGTCTGACTGCACCCCAGCATGGCCATAGCTGTACTGCGTGACCGGCGGCATGTCCCATTCAGAGTGCCACGGTTGTTGTTCGCCTGCTTTGTTGGCATACTTGTGCACCAGGTTGCGAAGAGCACTCACCGGATTCCGAGGCCTTTCCCAGATCAGCTGCTGCAGATCCCAGAAAAGGTCCTCCACACCTCCATTCTCAACTTCTTCCTCTCCCTCATCCTCCTCACCACCCAGCTGCGCAAGGAGGTTGGCCAAGCCATCGTACAACTTCTCTGCACGTTGACGTCTGGAAACCTTAGCGCCCAGGCCTCCACCACCACCCCGAAGTTCATCCACGGCATTACGATGGTCTTCTTTGGGCATAGCAAACCCACGCCTTGCCCCATGAAGAAGCGCATCACGACAGTCATCGCCAGGATCCCGTTGACCATCCCGAGGAAATAGTGCCACCACTTGTGAAGAGAGAAGCTGGGGCACAAAAGCACGGAAACGGTGCCTGGAGCGCCACCGGACCCTTCGATTCCACCTCCGTCTGCAATCACCAACCCTGTGAGCAGACCATGCAAAAGCCGACATCCAGAGAGCCAAGCAGTAGGAGTGCAAAGGCCGTCTGGCAGGATGCCGACGTGATCTTTGTTTGTCCGCCCTCGCTCCCACAGCGTCAGGCAGCTCATGCGCAGGCCGCGCATCATCCTCATCAAAAAGAGCCTTGCCGAAGTAACCCACAGAGAACAGGTAGTAGGCACCCACATGCAAAAGGCCCAAAGTGTAGAACACGAATTTAAGAAAGACCCCGAGGCAACCCGCAAAGAGGAACAGGTAGCAAATCACCTCCGAGTAGAAAACGTTCTTGCAGTAGGCGAGCATGAGCAAAAACAAGAAAAAGCCAATGCTCGCCCCAACACACCACGCAGACTCTTCGTACCAGCAGTGCTGGCCCGCATGCACCGAGGGCATGAAGCCCAGGAGGTGGTCTACGTGCATGCGGTGGTAGCCAGGCGCCTTCTTCAGCCCGTTCGATGGCACGTTGGCCGGTTCACGCTATGATGCTCGATCATTTCTTGGTCCAGTAGCACAAGCACGCAAAGGCCAATAGGGGGATGATGATGGCATAGCTTATTCGTGTACTTCACGAAATGAATCCGTCACAATAGAGCATCCATAAGGATCTGTCCTTCTCTTCTTGCAGTTCTGACAGGCTCAAGGCAGGGCGAACTCGGCGTCCACGGTCAGCATCTCAAGGCAGGGGCGAACTCGGCGTCCACGGTCAGCATCCGCAGCGACGTGTCGCTGGAGTAGAGGGCGGCAAGCGCGGACGCAGTGACCAGCGCGATTGTCACAGCGAAGTTGGCCATCAGGGTGCGGATGGGCCGGAGCAACCATGGTGTGCGCCGGAAATGGGACAGGTAGGTGGCAAGTCCGAATGTGTAGCCAAACAGCAAGGCCTCAAACATGGCGTTGGTCAAGGTCATCTCTTTGTCAGTGAAGTTTCGGATCATGGGCGACACGCCGTCAATGATGAAGATCAGGCTGATCAGGCCAGCAAAGATGTCCTCGCTGAACATGGTCACGTGCTTCATCAGGGCACACAAGTCAAAGACGGCCACAAGGATGGTGAACAACGAACACCACATGCAGACCCAGAAGTAGAAAGGCATGAACTCCAAATCCATCGCCTCTGCCATCTCAAAAACCACCAGCGTGTACGCCAAGAAAGGGCCAGTAGCACCTAGGATGGACAGAGGCTGCCCTGCGAAGCTAGAAAACAAAACGCCGCTGATGGCGGACGACATGATCATCTCCAAAACTCCAAACTGGCCCTTGGTGCCGTCCAAAAACCGGCTCCCGAAGGTGATGGCAGGGGCCAGCGCTGCGATGAACAGATAAAGAATGGAGGACACGGACTTCTGGAAGTTCTCAGCCTTAAAGGCGTCCGTCCAGTCGCTGATGTACAGGGGTGCCCGCCTGCGCAAGTCAAGCCTCAGCCCGCCCCCAATCTTGCCCGTGAACTCCAAAGGACCGAAGTCCTTCTTGGCTGTGTGGGTGATGTAGCCGGACTCGTTGCGGATGACTGCTTCAGCCTCTGTCATAGCTCTGATTCAAGTAAGTGCGACGGTTTTGTTTCTGCGTCTGGCGTCCTTGAGCCTCTGCGTTGATTAGGTGCACCGGATGAATAACTTCTCAAGTTGGGTGTCCAGGCCACGAGCACCGAAAGCGAGCGGACTCAACAAGCAAGATCGCAAGTCGGGGCCTGCGGTGGCAGCTCCTCGCTTGGCCGCTGCCTGAACTGGTTCAAAAAAGGGATCCCGGTGCCACCGGTGCTCTCAAAAGAATGCCAAAACGGGTTCCTCCTTCTGAACCTCAAATGAGAACGTGCATAATATGAAGGTCCACCCCCGATGTGGACATGAAAAGCACGGTTGGAATAAAATGGGCCTCTGCAGATGGGGAACTCAGGCCGGGCGGCCAGACTGAAACAATGTTACCCTTACACCGACACACGAAACACAACTTTAATCCTCACAACGAAACTTGCTTTGCGACAGTCCAAGGGCGGCACATGTCGCCCCAGGCCGCTGCGCGTACGCAGCTTGTGAACACCCCGCCGAAGTGAGTTGACATGTTGTTTGCTTGACCTCGCAACGCATCTGCAAGAGAAGTGGTCTAGCGTGCGCCGCGTTGCGCTCTTCAAACAGAAATGAGATGCAAAAGGCACCCTGTCCAATGCCCAAAAGTCGTTGCCACTTTTTGTCGGTACCACTGAATCCGTCGCTGTCCCTCTCGACCCTTTCCCGGCTTGGACCCTCGTGACCCTCGGACTTTCGGATTCTCGGACCCGGAAGGTGCTGGCGTTGTATATCCTGACTGGCCTGTCTGGCATTTCGGTGGGCAAGGTTCCAAAGCTTCATGCTGGGATGCATCTCAAACAGAGCCCACTCCGCAGCGAGAAACCCCAAAGCTGCCGACTTTCGTTTGTCGTAAACCCCTCCGGCCGGCCAATGCAGTTTTAGAGAGGGACAAGAGCTTCGAGGCGACCAAGAGGTGACGCTTTTAAACCACGCCAAGTGCCGGCCCCCGCCCCACCTGGCCCCGCCTCAGGAGTCCATGCACTGCTCAACTGCGCCTCGCTCGGAGACCGATCCGTGCAGTCACGCTGCCGAAAAAACAGATACGGGGTGGGGTTGCTGGTGATTGGTGTGGAGTTTGGGGTTGAGTTGGAACCTCGGAAAAATGGTCTTTAAGAGATTGCTTCAGTGGGTTTGTGTGCCCTCGCGCGCATCTGTTTGGCTCCATCATTTGCCGCAAGCTAGTGAAACGAAGGAGTTGCACGCTCGTACATTGCAGCAGGATCTCAAAATGGTGGCAAAGTGTATTCAAGCTAGTCATGTCAAGATCGCAACTCTGCAAACCAGTTGGCCAGCAACATCGACCCAGGGAGGGGCAAAGGCACAGTGGTCCAGATATGAAATTATTTTATTCCAGAGCCCTTCATCCAGGAGATGTCATGAAAACGAACCTGGAGGATGTGCCCAAATAGTCGCTGATGCAAAATGCAAACAGCAACGAAGTAGTGTGTGTGTATGTATATATATATATATATATATATGTATGTATGTGTGTGTGAATGTATGAATGTATGAATGTATGAATGTATGAATGTGTGAATGTATGAATGTATGAATGTATGAATGTATGAATGTATGAATGTGTGTATGTATGCATGCATGCATGTATGTATGTAGATATATATATATATAGATATATATAGATATATATATATATATATATATTCATATATATATATATGTATATGTATATGTATATATACATATATGTGTGTCTGTGTCGGGGAGACTCGCCCAATTTCCCAATCATGACGCACGTTCCGACCAGCTTGCGGGGACATTGCATCTAGGGTCCCGTGTCCCTTCTGGAGAAAGGCTGCCAGACGACCATACCCTTCCAGGACTCCTGGTAGCTCCTTAGCCTTACTCCCTCTTGGACAGCAGCTCCTTGGCTCCCTTCCAACCACCGAGCAGAAAGGAACCCCAAGCCTTGCAAAAAGGAACGCCTTCTTCGGCGTTGGCGTCGAGCCCGATCAACTTCTAACTCTCTGGGCGTCCGGCGGCGCACCAGCTCCAGGCCAGGCCGGTCCAGCTCCTGAGTTGCAACGGGATCCGGGCAAAAGAAACCCCCGGGGGCGCCCCCGCGTTTTGGGGGAACCGATCTATGATATGGCACTCCAGTTATTGCACGAGTCGCCATGCGCTTCCATCGCCTCGTGAAGGCATCAACTGGGGTCAAAATCCTGAGGTTCTCCAAAGAGTCTATGTTCACCTGCTTCTTGACTTGCTTGCGGCGAACTCAGCTGGCAAGACATCTCCTTGTCAACTTCAGGGAGTCGGCGGGAATTCTCGGGAAGTAAGTCTGCACAAATGAACGTTAACAAGAGATGCAAGCAAGAAGGCCAAAGGAAATCGTTTCTGCAAATCCAAACATGACAACACGCGTCCAAGGATGGCAAACAACCAATCTTGATTGGGCACCAGGGTTGGGCGATTCAAACCCGTGTTTACACATGTTTAAGGGGGGCCATGGGTTGTTTAAATAGTTCTGCCCAAGCCTGGCTGGTACCTTTCTTGCTTCTTTCGCTTGCGGCGACGATAGCGGCGTGGAGGACTTGTTCAAATTTGGACGTTTCCCGTGTTTTCATGATTGAGCCTGCGCGACACGCCTTCGAATGGACTCAAGGGGGTGGGGGGGGTGGCGGGGGTAATAGCGCTCCTCCTGCGCACCCGCTGCACAGTCATTTCTTCACCAGTAGAAGGTCAAAAGCAAGCATGCTCCGCAGTCGCCCTTTCTTGTTACGTTGATCACGCTAGCGCAGCATTGCTTCTTTGTCCCTCAACTCGTTCTTGTTTCGCCCAGTACAGTGCTGCATTTATGCCTTAGGGCAAGCGTGATATGGTGTCATCACGTACGAGGTAGGATTGTATGTTTCGCGGCGCTGTCATGACTTCTTCCTTTGCGCGCCCAGCTCGCAGAGAGACTGCGCTCTAGGCTCGGCCAGTAGTAGGTTGTGTTCGGAACCCATCGCAAGTAGCGCGACCGCACTCCGCATTCGCCCTGACTTGTCGCGTTGATCACGCCGGCAAACCAATGCTGCATGTGAAAAAAAGGCGCGCCGTGCCGCGTCGCAAACGTCGCCAACGTCGCCATAGCCTTATCTTCAAAGGAAGCCAAAGGAATGTTCCGGGTTCCGAGAGTTGCTGCATCGGTTCCGGGCGGTGCCGGCGGTTTTGAGTCGCTCCGAGTGTTGCGCAAAGTTCCGAAGGTTTCGCAGAGGGCGTGGAGCAAGGGTTCCGGAGATTTGCTGGGGATACCACCTGGGCTGATTTCTGTAACTTCCCCGCAGTGTTCGTTTAATTGTACGGTCCCCTGGCACGCCTTCACCAGCGCCAGCACGGCGCAAAGGATGTTGTCCCCCGAGAGCCCAGGCATCTGGCATGCGTTCTTGGCCATCAAACTGCCATTTCCCCCCAGTTAAGGTCCCCTTGAACATCATCCCACGAGCAAACTCATCCGACACGGGCCCAAAAGGTGATATTAAAACAACAAGCGGAATATTGGGACCAGTCTTGGCTTCGACCATGGATGAGATGAGGACCCCGATAGGTTGACGGTTTCAAACATTTCAACACGTTGAAACTTGAAGCTTGAATCTGCTGTGTTGAGACGCTTGCCACATCTCGAAAGATTGGAACTCCGAAACATGGATATATCCATGATCGTCCGGAATGCACGGTGACTCAAGAAATCGCAAGGAACCAGGCCGCAAGCGAAATCGCACGCTTGAAAGAGATCTTTATAAATCACCACTCTCTGCCCCAGCCCCAGCAAAGTAAAGGCTGTACAGACCTCTGCCAAATTTGAAGGTGACAAAATTGGAAATGCCCCATGTCTGTCATGCTGCCCAAAACGGCAAAGAAGTCCCCAATGGGAAACATCCACGCTACGCATCCCAAGCTTGTCTCGGGCGTATCGGGACGAAGTCTGCCAGGCACTTCTGTGCAAGGAAACAGGGAGTCCTGCAACCCTGGAATGCCCACATTGCCAACGTTGCCTAGGCTCTCCCCCACGCGCCAGCCGCTTGGGTAAAGCGCGCCCTGATTTTTTGAGCTGCACAGGTGTAGGTTTGAGAGTTTGACCGCAGGCATCGCGCGCGTTTTCGCACATGCAAGGCACTCTGTGCTTGCATGATAGCGCTAGCTTGCGGGTGATGTCACATGGTGACGGTGTGCCTTCAACCAAACATCAAAGACCCCAAGAGCCAGCATAAGCCATAAGCTGACCTCTGCTCTTGGTTGAGAAGCGCTCGAAAAATGGGTTGTGAGTACGCTGCAAACTGTATTCGAACATGGCACTTGCAGTAATTACATGCATCAAACTAGAACGAGGTGTTGCAGCCCGAGCGCATGTAATCTGAACACAAAACTGAGAAGCTCCCGAAGGAACAAAAATGCTACGCACATATTCAGGGCAGTTCAGGCTGACATCGACCTCCTCGGAAACTCAGGCTGCGTTTGGCTCCGCTCCTTTCATGCCATCATCCTGGATGTTTTGGGCCTTTTTCACATCCAGGTTGAGCAGGTCGGGCGCCTGCGAGAGAGCCTCTTCCTCCTCCTCCTCGTCAGGAAGGCTGTCCAAGAGCTGCAGCTCTTCGGCAGTGAACATGTATTTCAAGGCCTTGCGGATGATAGCCAAGGATGCCATGAAGAAGGGGAAGACCACAGAGGTCTCCTTGATGGCCTTGAGGCCGTACAGGATTGCCAGGCAAACCACCTGCACGAAGGTGTACAAGTGGACGCGCTTGATGGGCAGCTTCTGGATGTAGTTGTACTGCGGGTACTTGGAAGAGTCCCAAATCATCCAAAGGAAAAGGCGGTCGAAGAGGTTGTTGCCGGTCAAGGACGCGATTCCCATGTAGAAGAACACGCCCTGCAGCACGGCGCGAGGCAGAAACTTGAGCACCGGAGCCATGAAGAGCGCGCAGCCAATGAGCACATGGATCAAGAAGTTGGTGGCACGTTGCTCGACGACCTTGGAAGGCACCTTGGTCTCGCCTTGTGGGAGCTGCTTCACCTCGTAGGTGGTGAGCGAGATCACGTGGGTGATGCTGGGCACAGTTGAGGCCACAGACAGGGGCAGGCCCAGCACGGCGCAGGCCGGCAGCGTCAGGGCGCCGCGCACAAACAGGTCCAGGTGGTAGCCAGGCGCCTTCTTCAGCCCGTTCGATGGCCGGTTCACAATGATGCTCGTCAAGTTCTGGTCCAGGTAGCCCAGCACCGACAAGCAATGGAGGGGATGATGGCATAGGCAATGCCCCAGGCAGGAAATTGCCGATCAATGCCTGCAGGGTTCACGATCCAAGGCCTCTTGCTGCCGTCTGACAGGCTCAAGGCAGGGGCGAACTCGGCGTCCACGGTCAGCATCCGCAGCGACGTGTCGCGGGAGTAGAGGGCGGCAAGCGCGGACGCAGTGACCAGCGCGATTGTCACAGCGAAGTTGGCCATCAGGGTGCGGATGGGCCGGAGCAACCATGGTGTGCGCCGGAAAAAATGGGGACTGTAGGTGGCAATAATCAAGTACGAATGTTGTAGCCAAACAAGCGGGGGGGGGCCTTCAAACTTGGATCTTGGTAAAGGTCATCTCTTTGGTCAGTGAAGTTCGGCATCATGGGCGGCCCACCCACACGAAACGAATCGAACGCAGTCAGCCAGCAAAAAGATACCAGACTTGGAACATGGTCACGGTTGCTTCATAGGGCACACAAGTCAAAGACGGCCACAAGGATGGTGAACAACGACACCACTGCAGACCCAGAAGTAGAGAAAGGCATTGAAATCCCAAATCCATCGCCCTCTGCCATCTCAAAAATCCCCCAGCGTGTACGCCAAGGAAAGGGCCAGTGTGAGCCCAACCTACGGATGGACAGAGGATGCCCTGCGGCGAAGCTAGGAAAACAAAACGCTCGCTGATGGCGGACGACATGATCATCTCCAAAACTCCACACTGGCCCTTGGTGCCGTCCAAAAACCGGCTCCCGAAGGTGATGGCAGGGGCCAGCGCTGCGATGAACAGGTAAAGAATGGAGGACACGGACTTCTGGAAGTTCTCAGCCTTAAAGGCGTCCGTCCAGTCGCTGATGTACAGGGGCGCCCGCTCTGCGCAAGTCAAGCCTTCAGGCCCGCCCCCAATCTTGCGCCGAAACAAGGGGAGCCCTGCACACTGTACGCTGCCTCATCAAGCTGGGTTGGGTGTGATGTAGCCGGACTCGTTGCGGATGACTGCTTCAGCCTCTGTCATAGCTCTGATCCAAATAAGTGCGACGGTTTTGTTTCTGCTTCTGGCGTCCTTGAGCCTCTGCGTTGATTAGGTGCACCGGATGAAGAACTTCTCAAGTTGGGTGTCAAGGCCACGAGCACCGAAAGCGAGCGGACACAACAAGCAAGATCGCAAGTCGGGGCCTGCGGTGGCAGCTCCTCGCTTGGCCGCTGCCTGAACTGGTTCAAAAAAGGGATCCCGGTGCCGCCGGTGCTCTCAAAAGAATGCCAAAAAAGGATCCTCCTTGTGAACCTCAAATGAGGACGTGCATAACATGAAGGTTCACCCCCGATGTGGACATGAAAAGCATGGTTGGAATAAAATGGGCCTCTGCAGATGGGGAACTCAGGCCGGGCGGCCAGACTGAAACACTGTTCTCCTTACACCGACACACGAAACACAACTCTAATCCTCACAACGAAACCTGCTTTGCGACAGTCCAAGGGCGGCACATGTCGCCCCAGGCCGCTGCGCGTCCTGTGGCGAAAACTACAAAATCCGTGTGCAAACCCGGAACATCGCTGCGGAGTGGGCTCTGTTTGAGATGCATCCCAGCATGAAGCTTTGGAACCTTGCCCACCGAAACGCCAGACAGGCCAGTCAGGATATACAGCGCGAGCACTCAATCAGTATTTGCCGAACATGTCCTCCCCCCCCCCCCACATGCTTGCATGCAGGTTCACCCTCCTGGTGGGTCTTGCTTGGGCGTGCCATTGCGGCTGTCCCGCTCCTCCCAATTTGCCTGCGAGTCTCGCGGATGTAAAATAGGAACTCAAAAAAGGCTGTCGCCACTCGTGGAAGACATTCCGAAAGGGAAAGGCAAAATGGAGTGAGGTGAAGAGCGAAAGCGACAGATCCCTGGGTGGAAAGGGAGAAACCGAATGCCGCAGCACTTTTGCCATGTGGGACGAGATCATCACTTCGCCTGCATTTGCCTGTTTGGTGGAGATCGCCACAACTCGCTCACATCTTCCTTTGGCATCTTTCTAAGCTTGGGCTTACGCAGCTTGTGCACACCCCACCGACGTGAGTTGACATGTTGTTTGCTTGACCTCGCAACGCATCTGCAAAAGAAGTGGTCTAGCGTGCGCCGCGTTGCGCTCTTCAAACAGAAATGAGATGCAAAACACCCTGTCCAATGCCCAAAAGTCGTTGCCACCTTTTTGTCGGTACTGAATCCGTCGCTGTCCCTCTCGACCCTTTTTCTCCCGGCTTGGACCCTCGGACCCTCGGACTCGGACCCGGAAGGACCCGAAAGGCCTCGCGCATACCTCGGAATGCGAACGAGTCCCGTCCAAGGGTTCCAATGAGTAGCCGTCAATCCTTTGTGCCCCTTGTTCTCTTGTTTTCTGCTTTTGGAATTTCTGTGCTGATGCCAAAAACGCTTCGTGACATCAGTTGACTCTAACATGCGCTCCAAGACCCGAGCCAGTGGGTGGCAAATCCGTCCTGCGTACGACATGGTGACACAAAATGATCTCGACAAGCATTGGTGGCCAACATGTGGACGAACATCTGAGAGGGTTCGGAAGCCGCCACCAGCCCAATAAGCATCACTCCAAAACAGCAAGTGCCGCAGGTTCAACCACACCTACAAATAGAATAGTTTAGGGCTCCACGTAGACTTTGCTCGCAAACCGCTTCCTGCGGGGCCTCTGCAAGCTGGGCCCGGGGTACTGGCCACAAAAGCGAAATGTGAGCGACTCATTCTATCTGTCGCTCCTAGATCCGCGCTGCTCTGGACGGGTAGGCCTCCTGTACACGGCTAAAAAAGAAGGGGAGGACGGCTGTCCAAATGATTCTGGTCCAAAAACTTGCCAAAGCCTCACTCAATCCCTCAAGGTCATGTAGGACACGCTTTAATGGCAGTAGCCTGTACTGTGTAAAGTGTTTTTCCTAATTCAGGGGGTTTTGGATTGTTTTGGGGTCCTCTGTTGTGGCAAGTTTTCCCTAAAAAATCCAACCCAAAAAAAAAAAGAACTGCCAGGAAAAAATCGGAGCAAAAACAACTAGCCAAAGAAGTCTGGCAAACAAATCCGCGCAAACACTAGGAATCCCTCTATGGAAATAGTTCCCAAACCATCAAATTCAAGATAACTTCTTTACAAAAAAATAAGTGCAAACATTGGCACAAAGGGGGGGGGGTGCCCACAAGACGCCTTGAGCCTCTTTAATGTAACCGTTTTGGGGGTCCTCTATTTTGGGGGGGTTGCTGAAATTAGCCAAATTAAAGTGGTTCACCTAACCAAGCCCTCCCCAGCTCAACAGGCAAAAGCCTTGGATGAAAAGGAAATCCATTTTGCCAGTGGTCCGCAAACTATCAAATCTTAGATAACTTCTTTACAAAAAAGTAAGGGCAAACATTCGCACAACAGGGCCCATAAGCCGAGCAAGGCTGATCTTCCTTGAGAGCAGTCTTCTTTTCCATGGCCCAAGAGCAGTCAGGAGATACGGATTGAGAACTGCCTGCTGCTACCGCTGCCGGCCCGTAGTTACGGGCTAGTGAGAGGCCCTGACCCTCTTTAACGCGACTGTTTTGGGGTCCTCTTTAGCGCCCAAGAGTCAGCCTTGGCAATACTAAAGTAGAATTTCAATACTAACGAACGCACTGGGAATCTGAGAGGGGGCCTCGGCAATACTAAAGTAGAGTAAGTACTGGGAATCTGAGAGGGGGCCTTGGTAATACAAAAAGTAGAACTTGCAATACTAAAGTAAGTACTGAGTGTCAGCCTTGGTAATACTAAAGTAAATATTGGAAAGACTAAAGTCTGCACTGGGAATCTCAGCGGGGGCCTTGGCAATATTAAAGTAGAATTGGCAATACTCACGTAAGTACTGAGAATCTGAGAGGGGGCCTTGGCAATACTAAAGTAGAATTGGCAATGCTAACGTAAGCGCTGGGAATCTGAGAAGGGGCCTTGGCACTACAGCTAAAAGGCTAAGGGGATGGCTGGGAGCCACCATGCAAAGTAAGTTCTGTCCCTCCCTGACCCCCAGGTGCCACTGTTGATGGGGGGGGTCACATTGAAGCAGGTCCAATTGAGCCGTGAAAGAGACTGCGAACTAAGTGTCACAAAAGCTGATTTCTGGAAAGTTTATGTTCGTGCTATTACGCTCTGCTGTTCATACCATTGCTCTACCAAAATGGAAAACACAACACACTTCCGAACCCATTTGCAAAGGCCAGGAAAGGGCAAGGCGGCAAGGGGCCGCAACACAAAAAACAAACCATGCTCTTCTTGTGTTCTCGAGGCCGTAATTGAATATGCGGAGAACTGAGAACAACTCTATTAAATCAGCCAAGTGTTACTGAACAACCTAGTAGCGTTTGTTCAGGCAACAAATGCCTCAGTCACGTCCACAACACAAACACCTTGCCTCACTGAGATGTTGTATGCTGGGTATTGCAACCCTGCCCAATGGCCCAGCTGTTCTTGCTACCAAATTCGCAAGGGCGAAGAAGGTTGCGCCTCCAGCAAATAAGGACGATGTTTGCTTCTGGAGCCGATATGCTGTTGACAAGGCAGCGTTTCAATCGAGCCCGCGAGCCCTAAAACTAACAAAAAGACATCGGCAGCTAGTCATACACCCACCAAAAAAATACACCAGCAGAGACGCCAAACAGTTGAGGACTGACGGGCAAGCACAAACATACAAACAGCTTGTGGCTTCTTGGGTTAAAGGGATGAATCAAAATGATGCAGTCGTGAACCCGGCACGCGTTGCGTGGCTGCACGTGTGTTGCTGGCGTGCTTTGCGCTTCAGCACCGCGCAGGAACTGAGGCAAGCGCGTGCGATAGCGGGCGAGCGCGCGCGCGCGTGAACGCAAGTGTGGCTGCGCAAGCGCACGGTCACATGGGCAGTTCAGACACACATGTCCAAGTCAGACACACATGTGTGTGTGTGTACATGTAAAACACACATATGTATACAACTGAAACAGTACACGGGGCACGCGCAGATGTGTGCCCGTGAACACACACATATACATTCACCTGCGGCACACGCATACATTGGAAAACCAACGGGTGCTTCTTGTAAAGCACACACACATTTGTACACCTGTAACACACATATGTGTTCACCTACGACACGCTAATGTGTTCACGTGGAACACACATGGGTTGACTTTCCATCCAGACAGCCGCGCCAGCCAAACACCCAGCGAGCCGTGCCTGGAAACGGGAAACAAATGAAGGGAGACAAAGGAAGACAAATGAAGCTGTCCGCATGGCTGGGAGACAACGGGAGACAAATGAAGGGAGACAAAGGAACCCGTCCAGCCCGAAAACCCGTCCACCCAGAAAGCCGCGCAGACAAATGAAGGGAGACAAAGGGACCCGTCCCACCGACAGAGCCGTGCCAGGCATGAGACAAATGAAGGGAGACAAAGCGAGACAAATAAACCCGTCCACCCAGCCGTGCCAAGCATCCAGCCTTGCCTGGGAGACAGCGAGACACATGAAGGGAAACAAAGGGAGACAAAAAAGGAGACAAATGAACCCGTCCACCCAGAGAGCCGGCCAGGCATACGAAGGGAGACGGCATCCAGAAGACAAATGAAGGGAGACAAAGGGAGTGCCAGGCATTGAGGCTGGGAGACAACGGGAAACAAACGAAGGGAGACAAAGCAAAACAAGTGGACCCGTCCATGCCCATCCACCTAGAGAGCCGTGCCAGGCATCCAGCGAAAGCCGTGCCAGGCATCGAGGCTGCAAACAATGCCAGTGTTTTGGTCTTGTCTGCAGGGCGGCAGAGCTACTCTCTTGTCCGAGATCGGCAAGAACCTTCCTGGGTCCTCCAGTAGAGGAACCCTCCCCAAAAAAATGGTAAAAGGCAAAGGGTAAAAGGCACTACTGGGGGACCTAGAAGCTTGGCATAGAATGTCTACCTTGAAGGGTATGCAAAAAGCGAAAACTTGCAAAACCCCAAGAAAATCTAGCCCGATCGACCCCAGCAGATTTGGTCGCCTACCTGCAATTCTGTGATGTTGTCACGGAATGGCTGCGCAGCTGTTTAAGCGCGAGCCCAACTCTGCACAAAAAACCATCGACGTTGATCAGTTTTCAAGAATCAACGCTTGGGGTCGATGTTCATCCCTTTTGAGTTTGACCCAGCCGCCCCCCTTCCCGAATCTATGCAGAGCCCGACAACATGCTCCAAAAGCCAACCCAGGCTTGGTCCATTGCTCCCGACTTTCCGGTGCCGGAGCGTCCTTCAGCATGTGGAGCAGAGTGGTCTTTCCCGCATTGTCAAGTCCTTTGAGCTTGACAAGCGCAAGCGGCAGTCACTTTCGCTTGCAGAGACATGGTGAATATGTGCAACCACTCGGAGAAGCCCCTTGTTTGGCCACACAGCCAACACTGTTTGTGCTCATGCGCCCGCTCTTTGTGTCTTTTAAGTTCGCCCGCGTGTGACGGCAATGCAAGTGGGCATTTTGATACTGTGTTGGCAATCTCATTTGTTGCACGGTTGTCTTGTTCGGCTGCATGTTGGTGCGGCTGTTGGTTTTTCCTCTTGTCGCCTGGTGCAGTTACACGACTTCCGAAAGGCTGGCGGCAAATTCCAAGGTTGTATTTCTCGGTCCTTTAGTGTCTCAGGCCCAGGCCCGGGAACAAGACCTTCGCATTCTTGCTGCTGAGGCCCAGGTATCCGAGCACAGTGAAGAACCTTACTCAAAGTTAAACGGATGCGCAGCCGACCCAATAATCGGGATGTGATCTGCGTGTCAGCAAACAGATGTGGACAAGCTGAATTTGATTGCGACCAGTGCCCCATTCTAGCGGCGGAAGCAAACACATGGCCCACACGCGAAAACAAATCGTGAGTTGACAAGGTAAGGTCTCTAGTCTTGCACAGTGCGGAGCATGGGTATCTGCTTCACGCGGCAGGCCTTGGCCAATTGTGTGTAGGGCCCGATTCGCATCCCCCACAAGGAACACCCGACGTTTCCCCATATTGCAGCATCCTGTGCAGTCTGCTGACCCAAGAGCTCAGGTCAAAGTCGGTCCCCCGAAAAGCCGCGAATAACACTGGTCCAACGTCCGGCACAACCAGCTTCACAAGCTGGAGCTGAGCTGGTCGTTGACCCGCTTTTGCGAGCTGGGACATGGGCCTTGCGATGAAAGAGCCCGGCCACGCCCGTTTCGAGATCAAAAGCCACTCGCAGTCGCATGTGTCCAGGGACGCAGCCAGTTGACCAGGAACATGGCAGCCTGCGCGCAGGCGAACTCTGCAACTTTTGCGCTTTAGGCAGCACAGTATTTATCTTGTCTGTCGAACCAAGAAAAGGCATGCAATTTGATAGTGGAGGAAGTACCCTGCGACACTGGCAACGTGGCTGGCTTTCTCACTTGTAGTGGGTAGTTCATCCTCATCCCCGGGCATTGCTAGAGAAGCTTGGAGTCTAGTTGTCGTGACGCAATCAAGGCTCTGTTTTTTGCGCGGCTGCCAAAAATGAGACAAGGATTGACTGCCCAGAGTTTTGCGGCCACATTCCACTCTACGAAGATGGGTTCCATTTGTTGATTACCCGCTAGGCTCAAACCCGGGGGTTCCTTTTCAGAAAAGCAGCCACCCTTGAGTTTATGTTTGGGTTTGTTCAAGAGGAAACCCCGTCCACGCACCGCCTGCGCTTCAGCTTCTGAAAATCCAGGGCCGTCTGCGACGTTTGAGCCAACAGTGAGTCTGCGCTAGGACGCGGTTGGTGGAGGTGTTTTTTAACTAGCCCTGGTCTTTTTCTCACCCTGGCTGTGACTGTACAGGGTTTACAAAAGGTGGGCAACACCTGCGTTACACATAGCCTGCGCAACCGGCTGTCGGTGCGCACAAACTAGACAAGGCAGCTCACAAACTAGACAAGACAGCTGTGGGCTTCGACGGACATCTGCATTCCACATAGCCTCCGCGACCGGCTGCCGCTGTGCACAAACTGCACAAACTGAACAGCTGTGGGCTTCGACGGAAACGTAGGCAACACCTGCATTCCACATAGCCTCCGCGGCCGGCTGCCGCTGCGCACAAACTAGACAGCTGTGGGCTTTGATGGCAAGGTGGCCAACACCTGCCGCTGCGCAGTACGACCGGCTGCCGTTGTGCACAAACTGCACAGCTGTGGGCTTCGACGGAAACGTAGGCAACACCTTATTCCACATGGCCTCCGCAGTCGGATGCCGCTGTGCACAAACTAGACAGCAATGCTACAGCGAGGCCTCGGTCACTCGGAGTGCGACTCATGGCAATTACAGCGACCTGCGCCGACCTTGCGCCCCGCCTCTCAGCGCAGCGCGGCGCCACACCCAGACCTTGCTCACGGGGACTCTGCTTTCAGATGTTCATCCGAGTGCGAGGCCGCGAGCTAGGCGCAATGTTTCGTGGTGACTGTCAAAAGCGCACCAAGCTTTTTTTTGCTCGCTTCTCCACGTTGGTGTTGGCCCGCCCCACGCTCAGATGAGCCTTGAGCGCCAGCGGTTGCCGGTCGCTTCTGCATTGAACACACACGGCAAGGGCTGCGCCTGTCGCATTTGTGAATTCTGCAAAAAATGCTCTTGCCGGAACGGATTGGCAGAGCAGGCCACCACATCTAAGCGCCGGGCCATGATGTTCTTCTTTGTACTGCGACAACGGTCTTCAAACATGTCCTGTCCGCGAGACACACCAGGCGGCAAACGTTACGGCTCGGTCCGCCTTCCTCGGCAGCTGGCTGTCGTCGGCAGGCCCTGCCTGCGACGCGGAACGCTCGGCACAAGTCGTTCTGAATCTCTGAACAACGTAGTGTCCAGCCTCGGCCCAATCAAAGTTCGGGCTCGCATGCTTCAAAGCGTTGAAAGCATGGCGGATATGCACCGATAGAGCCGCGTGGCTCCGTGCAACATGCTTGCCTGCTTGCGTAGCTTTCCACGCCTGCGCGCCGCCATGTGAGTCACAATCGAACTCGTCAAGATACCCGCCTTGCGCTGCTCCACGTAGTATATGTTGGCGCTAGGCGGAAGTCTAACTTGCCCGAGCACGGCTGTGACCAGATCGAAGTTCGTGTGGTGTTGCGCGGGGCCTCTATTCCCACTACTACTTGCTCCTTCGCCCGGGCCTCCGCCGCTTCCCAGCGCCCCTGCAGGGTTGTAAGCCAACGCATCCGACTTCGGCTGCTTGCATTGCACCTCTTCCACGACCCGTTGGGACAGGAGAGCCGCGGGCAACGCGCCTGCTGCTTGCTCTCGCGGGCGTTTCTCAGCGAAAGAGAAAACTTCCCGGTTGCTCACTTGCTGTCGCCTGTCAAAGGCTGCTTCTGCTGTTTCTGTCCGCCGAGTTCGGAACCTACCAAGCTTGTTGCGCAGCATGGTGTGCGTCAGGACGGGCTGCGGGCACGCGCGAAGCACTTCAGCAACTTCCTCCTCCTCCAATAAACAGGCGCGGAGGTTCCCGTACCCTGTCGCCATGATTTCTTTGTTTCTCTTTTCGCCTGCCGCTTGGGCTTGCGCCTCCTCATCGAGCACAGCTCCTGCCAAAGCCAGCCGTAAGTGGAGGAAACGGAGGGAGCACTTGTAGGCTTCATCGCTCACTTCCAGTGCTTCTTGCCCTCGCATCGCATGCTCGCACATTGCTATCAAGGCTGCGTAGCCCGGCAACCAGTAAATGCTTTTGCCTAGCACTGTCCGTAGGCCATAGCCGTGAGACCTGTGTTCGGATCGAAGTAGCCCTACCTGAGAATCCATGTCAGCGTGGGTTGCTGCGGCTCCGGGCCGCACGCGCATTGGCGCTGCATGTGCGGCACTTGCCGGTCCACATTTCTGCGCTGTTTGCTGCCAAATTGTTTGCAGCAATGGCTTTGCCACGTCTTGCGCAGGACGGCGGTGCTGAGGGTGCACCACTTGCTCTCGACAGAACGAGACGGCACCAAGTTGCCGCCGTGTCTCTGCCACGACCCACCATTCGCGGAACACCTTCACTTGCTGCAAAAAGCACACATTGATATTGCTGGTGTCGAAGGCAATTGAAATTGCTTTCTGGAACACGGTCGGCACTGCATCTGCTGCGTGGCCTTGCCGCAATTCTTGCTCCCATGCCCGGCCGGTTGCCGCGCCGCTGTCCGGGCCCTTTCCTCCGTGGCGGTCGTCCACCTGTACTCGCCGCCAGTTGCAGCTTCCAACAGCTTTTTCATGTCCGTGGTTGGTCGCCTCAGCGCTGATAAATGCCACACGCGCGCACGCACTCATTGAAGCTGCCATGGGAACCGTCTGAATGGATGTTGCCATTTGGCAGGCGCGCAAAGGGAAAGTGGTCAGGAATGGCCCTCATCGCTTCCAGGTACAAGCTCTTCATCATATTGAAGCTAGGCGATTTCCCAACTGTGACATTCCTGGTGGGCAAACTCCAAAATCTCGGTAGGCTATTGCCACAGATGGATCCTCTTCGAACGGACGCACGCGCAAGTCAATGCGCAAGGTGTTCGCCAGCAAAGTGAGAAACAGGTCCATCGTGACTTGCCCGGGCTTGCCGGACGTCAGTTGCACATAACGCCCCAGCACGGCCAAAGGCAGAAGCAGCACGCTGCCACGCGCACTCTCCATTTCTGTCGCATTGTCAGCGTTCATGCGGGCATCCCGCAGCTGCTCTCTGCCTTTCAATGATTCGTCCATGGCATCTCGCAAGCTTGTTTCCAAAATGTGTTCGGAATACAACGGCATGCTCCTCCAGAGTTGCGCCGCCTCGGCGTTTTGCAAGCATAGCATGCGCTCTGGCCACCATTGGACTTCGCCGTGTGGGCTGGTGCGGAAGCGCGGCTTGCTCAGTGCCCGAGGCACGCTTCCACCTGCTTGGCTTTGCGGCTCCGCATTTCCTTCACTCTGGCTTGGACTCCGCAGCTGTCTCCGTACAACTTTCACCTGCTCATTGCACAGCGGACGGTGACGCGCCGCCACTTCTTCCGTATACGCGGCAACCAAAAGTGCTGGTGCGCTTTCATTCGGCTGCGCAGCCATTTCTGCAACATTTGGCGAGGCATGATTCCTCTGCATCGGCTTGCCTGTCTCTGTGAGCGTTCGTCGCTTTTTGCAACGGTTCCCCGACAACCTTTCCAAGTTGCTGTGTTGTACAGGCTGCGCACGGGGCCGCAGGTGGTGAGCGTCAGTGAGGGCTTGCGTGTTGTTGCCTCCAGTGCGCTGCAAGAGCCTGTAAGGCTGCTGTACACCAAGCCGCGGCAGGCCATGGGGCATTTTGAGAGGCTGCGAACGCAGCAGATGCCTGCAAGTCAGAAAAGGCTGGACGCCATGAGCGGCAACGCCCTGACACGCGCTGCGCCATCAAAGCTGCCAAGTGTGTTGGGTGGGATGATTGAAGCCGGAGCAAGCTCCATGTGCAGTGGCGCGACAGTGGCGGCACTGTGTAGCAATTTGTGAAGCGGCTTCAGCCGCATATCCAAACGACGTGAATGCAGCATTTTGGCGTGCCATGAGCTTGCAGGAGCAAGGCAACAACTTGCTCGGAGCATGCATCACAATCATCCCTGCTGCAGCATGTTGGACATGTTTGCACTGTTGCGTTCACTTCCCACTCGGTCCGTCAAGCAAGCTCTTGCACGTCACCCGTGCTGGGTGGCTTGGGTTGTTTGCTGGCCAATTGGCTACATACTGCCTTGCTTGAAAAGGGTGTTGGTTCGTGCGGTTTGTGATTGCGTGCCAAAAGCAGTTCCCATCTGCGCAGTTTTCTTCACGACTCAAACCGGCTGCTTCAGTTTGCAAGCACGGATCACGTGGCTCCTGCAGACTTCGTTGTGGATGCGTGGCTTCTTTGAGCACCACTTCCACGCCATAACAACTGTAGGTTGCGACAGGTGCTTCCCACCAATCACCTTGCAATTCGTCATCACTGTGCCGTGGCCTGGCTTTCTGGCATGTGAGCACACAATGGCGCGTGCCGTGCAAGAATCTGCTGGATGCATATTGCAGCTGCCAGGAGTTGCTTGTGCGCGTGTTTCCGACACTTGCCCGTTACTGCATCTGCAAGGCGCATGATTTGCAACAGTAGCATGGCCAAAAGAAAAATCACTGGAAGAGCTTGGAACAGCACAAACCCTGCCCACTCCCTCAACACGTGCCCTGCGCCGTCACTTGCGGGCGCGCCACGCACGAGGCCTCGACCGACTCCAGGCGGCATCCACCATCCCTTGAGAGTCGACGGTTGCCATGGCAAGTCTGGCCCTTGCGATGGCTGGGACTCGGCCAGCACATGCCCGGCATCAAACAGATCTGCACACCAAACAGCACGGCATTCGCACTGATTTTAACCAAGGCCGGCGCTGGAGAGAGCAGCACTTGCCAGCCAGTCCCGGCATGTAAACTTGCCCGCCTCCTTGCGATTGCGCTGTCCCCGCCGCCTGCTGCCAGCAACGTCGCGCGCCACTCAAGCCAACGCCCTGCGCCTGGACACCGACTTGCCCCACTTGAGCGCCACCTGCCACGACGTGCGCGACTTTGGCTCCACTGTGCCATTCTGTGATCCAGCGCAGCTATGGCTGCGGTGCTCCTGCGATGCTCCGCCCATGGCCTTGACCCATCGCTCTCACTCGCGACAGCTTTAGCTGACCCGTAGCACGCAGCTTTGCTAAGGCTCCCACTGACCCACCTGGAAATGGTTGCCCACGTCCACATTATCGTGAGCACGATGAGCAAGCGGGACGTGGCGCCTGACAGGTCACGGTCGTCCGTGAGCACCCCCCTCTGATCGCTGCCCGTGTTCCACAAATTCAGCCGGCGACACGGCGAGCCATGCCAGCGACAAGCGGAGCAGAGCACAAATGATTGCTGCGAGCCAAACTTCCTGCTGCGAGCGCATCAAACGCTATGCTCCTCACAAGAAAGATGGCCGCGTTTGCCTGCTAAGGCCGACGCCGTGTCTGTTGCGCATGTCGCCAGTCCAGCGACGGCCTGCCAAGACGCGATGCAAAACACGTGCGCTACGGCTGCCAACCTGCCATGAGCTGCGTTCGCGCCTAGTTGCCAGTGCACAAGATGCAGCCCGCGCATGCCTGCCGAAGTCCACAAACTAGACAGCTGTGGGCTTCTCAGCATCCAAATCTGGCACGACACGAGCAACATGGTTGACACGTGATAGCTAGCCTGCAACCCTACCTTTGCAACTCTCTGCCATCAACTCCCCCGCCAGCCAACCAACCGACCGACCGACTAACCCACCAACCAACCAACCAACCAACCAACCAACCAACCAACCAACCAGCCAGCCAGCCAGCCAGCCAGCCAGCCAGCCAGCCAGCCCGCCAACCAACCAACCAACCAACCAACCAACCAACCAACCAACCAACCAACCAACCAACCAACCAACCAACCAGGGCTGGGGACCAGGGCTAGGAAAAAAACACCATCCCCACAGGTTCAAAGTCCAAAAAATCCGGAGCCTGTGTTTAAAATTCGGGATGGTTTTTGACAGGCAGCCTCAATGTTGAATCAAACTTCATCGGCACACTTGGCCAGAGAAATTGACCTCCCGAGAGTCCTGGTGTTTCCAATGGGGAGAGCTGCCAAACCAACTGCCCGGAATTCGGGGCAAACCGCGTTCAACAAAAGAAACCCTGTCGCCGGCACGTTGGTTCTGCTGCCTCCGACTCAACGGACGCATTTCTTGGCTCGGTCGCGGCTTCATCTAAGTGCAGGCCCCATCCCTCGATGCTGCCCAATCCGCTTGGAGCTATCTTAAAAGTGCAGAAACCTGACTTGCTGAGTTGCTGAGTAAAAGTCCAAAGAAAACTGCATTTTCATGCGCCTGGCCAAGCCTTGATCGTTGAAAGCAAGATGTCTCGCTGGCTCGCTCACTTCAAACACAACCAGTCCAAGCAAAGGCGCGCAAGCAACTGGCCGTAGAAGCCTGATTCAGAACATGCTTCCAAGCATCGGACGGGCTGCTACTGAGCAAAGGGGACTTGCAGTTGAGACTCATTGGTTGCCTCACTCGCACTTCATACCCACTGAGCCAGCCCCCACAGCGCGTCACAGTTCAACCGGTTCCAGCTTCAAGACGGCAAACCTCCTCGGAAAGATTCAACGACAAACCGACCCAGGGCATGATGTGTGAGCTGGGGAGTTCCTTGTTTTGCTGAATGGGAAGTATCATGAGCCATGATGTAGTGCTATGCTGCTCAACCTGCTGCAGGCACAAGTCTGCATGTATTACCTGCTTGTCTCAAAAATAACTAAACACCGCTGCGCTTGCCGCGAGGGTGGAGGGCATCAAGTGCCTCGCAAGCTGTTACCCTTGCGGACAGCCGTGGAGTCGAGGCGGATTGGGTATTCCACATGCAGACGGCGGCCACTAGATTCCTGTTGGCAGCCGTTGGGCTCGGGTGTCTTCTGGAGAAAGCCTGCTGTTCTCTTCGTTCTGGTGCCTGTCCGGAACACACCATCAGTCTCGGCTTCTCCAGAGACACCTCTCAGGCCCAAGGGTCGTGAATTCTCTGAACGCAGGGCCAGGGCCAAATAGATCCCAACTCTGCAACATTGGGAACTGCAACCGACTATGGGTGGTGTCTTCATTTTCGTCGTTGACCGGCCGGCTGGCCCGAAACGAAAGCGATACCCATCCTTAGAAGGGTCGCAGCGATTCCTGTCGATTCCAGGAAGGGTACCCCGGGCACTGCTCAGTCAACAATCGGCGTGCCAGGAAGCTGAGAAGTGAACAGGAACTTGAGGGGCAACTAGTGGGGAAGCTGTGATGAAAAAATGTGAACTCGCCTGTTTGGAATACCATTCTGCAACTCCTTTTTCAAAGCTTCCTCCTGCCCCGGGTATCCCTTCCGCACCACGTCTCAGTTGCACTTCCGGCACACAAACATCGTCAACCTGGACACATGTTCTTCAAAGCTTCCCAGATCCTCCCCGCAGCCCTTTGCCTTCAAGTTTCGCAACCCTCACGCATGGGGCCTATCAATGATGTCCCAGCCAAGGAAGTCACGCGTGCCTATTCTGAGCAATGGCTTGCTGAAGAACACTTTGTGAGCTAGGCACTCTCGATCCACAACCTCTTGGTTGCCGGTGTATTGTCCAAAAGGAGTTCCTGCGGTACAAACACGAGGAACTGAATCTTTGACCCACAATGCTTTGCCTTCATCTATCGGGCAGCAAGCTGGGGATGGGCTCGCAGCGTGATAGCGATCATGAGCTCCCAGCCGCATGTTGGGGGCGTGGAGGGTATCTCCGGTTGACAAGGCGCTAGCCACGCTTCGGAATTTCACACAACACGTCTCTTGTCCAAACACCACGCCGGGCGCTGACGCCGGGCCCACAAACACTGGCCAAATTCTGCACTACACTTCAAGCGGTGCGTTTCCTGAGTTGTGTCTAGTGGGGGGGTTAAGTTCATGGATTCTGTGCTTAGACTGCAAAAAGAGTCATCCTTCATGCGTTGCTTGCCTGAATCAGATTTCTTGTTTGAAGAAGGTATGGAAAACCCAGTCTCCTTCAGCTCAGCATGTCCACCCTAGATTCATGACACAAGCAAGGGGTTGTCGAGTCGAAGGGTGCAACCTGAACTTCCCGCTTTGATCAATTATGCACTAGGTATGCCCAAGTGTTGCCAACTTAGAAAAAATGGTGATGTTTAAAGGGAAGATGCAGAGAGTCCTGTTGACGCCTTGGAGGTGAAGAAGGACGAGGTCAGGAACGGTAACACATGGCAAGTGGAACAAGGGGCTCACAGGAACGCACGCAAGCACTTTAGAAAACCCAAAGCTGCCGACATTCGTTTGTCGTAAACCCCTCCGGCCGGCCAATGCAGTTTTAGAGAGGGACAAGAGCTTCGAGGCGACCAAGAGATGACGCTTTCAAACCACGCCAAGCAGAAAATGGAAAATGGGGGACCCTGTTGAAAGGCCCAAAGGTCTGCCGCCCCCGCTGGCCCCCACCACCTGGCCCCGCCTCAAGAGTCCATGCGCTGCTCAACTGCGCCTCGCTCGGAGACCGATCCGTGCAGTCACGCTGCCGAAAAAAATGCGGGGTGGGGTTGCTGGTGATTGGTGTGGAGTTTCGGGTTGAGTTGGAACCTCGGAAAAATGGTCTTTAAAAGATTGCTTCAGTGGGTGTGTGCTCATTTGCGCGTGCAAAACAGTTTGGCTCCATCATTTGCGATCTCAAAATGGTGACAAAGTATATTCAAGCTAGACATGTCAAGATTGCAACTCTGCAAACCAGTTGGCCAGCAACGGAAAGCATGCTGTGCAATTTGCAAGGCCCTGCGCTTTCTGAATCTTCTCTGGGTCACATAAAACTCGTCGGCTCAGAGGTTCTCGATTGAAACATCTTCCAATGCTCATCGACCCAGGGGCAAAGGCACAGTGGTCCAGATATGATGATTTTTATTCCAGAACCCTTCATCCAAGAGATGTCATGAAAACGAACCTGGAGGATGTGCCCAAATAGTCGCTGCTGCAAAATGCAAACAGCAACTAAGTTGTGTATTTGTGTATGTATATATGGTCCCGTGTTCCGTGTTGCTACCCCCCCCCCCCATATGGTATGGTCCCCCAGGGCCCCCCCCCCCCGGGCCCGAGAGGATCCTGGCACCTGCGGTCCCACCCCCACCCCGACCCCCTGAACTCGCACCCAGAAACCCCGGCACCTCCACCCCAGGACAAGCCAACCCGCAACTAACCATAAACCAACCTTAAACTATCCCTAAACCAACCCGAAATACACCCTAAACCAAACCCTAAACCGTAGACCTCTAAAACAATAAACCCTAAACCTAAACCAACCCTAAACCAACCCTAAATACACCCTAAACCAAACCCTAAACCGTACACCTCTAAACCTAAACCAACCCTAAACCATCCCTAAATCAACATAAATCAACCTAAATCAACCCTGAACCAACCCTAAACCAACCCTAAATTACTAAATACACCCTAAATGTGCCCTAAACCAATTCTAAACCAACCCTCCCTAAACCACCACAACCCAACCACAGGACCACAACCACAGGGGGGGGTACTTGTCTGACCCATGACCGTTTATTTATGCCGGGAAGACTCGCCCAATTTCCCACGTCAGCAGCAATCATGACGCACGTTCCGACCAGCTTGCGGGGACATTGCAAGTCATCTAGGGTCCTGTGTCCCTTCTGCAGAAAGGCTGCCTGACTACCATACCCTTCCAGGACTCCTGGTAGCTCCTTAACCTTACTCCCTCTTGGACGGCAGCTCCTTGGCTCCCTTCCAACCACCGAGCAGAAAGGAACCCCAAGCCTTGCAAAAACGAACGCCTGTTTCGGCGTTGGCATCGAGCCCGATCAACTTCTAACTCTCTGGGAACTCAGCTCGCAAGACATCGCCTTGTTAACTTCAGGGGGTCGGTGGGAATTCTTGGGAAGTAAGTCTGCGCGAACGAACGTTAACGAAAGATGCAAGCAAGAAGGCCAAACGAAATCGTGTTTGGAAATTTCCAAACATGACAACACGCGTCCAAGGATGGCAAGCAACCAATCTTGATTGGGCACCAGGGTTTGCACATGTTTAAGGGGGACCATGGGTTGTTTAACTAGTTCTGCCCAAGCCTGGCTGGAGGACTTGTTCAAATTTGGACGTTTCCCGTGTTTGACTGAGCCTGCGCGACACGCCAGCAGCTCAGCTAGAGGGTCTCTGCCCAGACAAGCTATGGCGTGGTCCGAGCAGCTCTGGGAAGGTTCCGGAGGGTTCCGGGTTCCGAGAGTTGCTGCATCGGTTCCGGGTGGTGCCGGCGGTTTTGAGTGGCTCCGAGTGTTGCGCAAAGTTCCGAAGGTTTCGCAGGGGGTTCAGGGCGTGGAGCAAGGGTTCTGGAGATTTGCCGGGGATACCACCTGGGCTGATTTCTGTAACTTCCCCGCAGTGTTCGTTTAATTGTACGGTCCCCTGGCACGCCTTCACCAGCGCCAGCACCGCGCAAAGGATGTTGTCCCCCGAGCGCCCGGGCATCTGGCATGTGTTCTTGGCCATCAAGCTGCCGTTTCCCCCCCAGTTAAGGTCCCCTTGAACATCATCCCACGAGCAAACTCATCTGACACGGGCCCAAAAGGTGATATTAAAACAACAAGCGGAATATTGGGACCAGTCTTGGCTTCGACCATGGATGAGATGAAGACCCCGATAGGTTGACGGTTTCAAACATTTCAACACGTTGAAACTTGAAGCTTGAATCTGCTGTGTTGAGACGCTTGCCACATCTCGAAAGATTGGAACTCCGAAACATGGATATATCCATGATCGTCCGGAATGCACGGTGACTCAAGAAATCGCAGGGAACCAGGCCGCAAGCGAAATCGCA
Organism: Effrenium voratum; assembly: GCA_963377175.1. Classification (NCBI taxonomy): domain Eukaryota; class Dinophyceae; order Suessiales; family Symbiodiniaceae; genus Effrenium; species Effrenium voratum. The sequence continues at coordinate 54,219 of CAUJNA010000752.1, forward strand.
CACTTGAAAGAGATCTTTATAAATCACCACTCTCTGCCCCAGCCCCAACAAAGTAAAGGCTGTACAGACCTCTGCCAAATTCGAAGGTGACAAAATTGGGAATGCCTCATGTCTGTCATGCTGCCCAAAACGGCAAAGAAGTCCCCAATGGGAAACATCCACGCTACGCATCTCCCCCACGCGCCAGCCGCTTGGGTAAGGCGCGCCTTGATTTTTTGAGCTGCACAGGTGTAGGTTTGAGAGTTTGACCAGCAGGCATCGCGCGCGTTTTCGCACATGCAAGGCACTCTGTGCTTGCATGATAGCGCTAGCTTGCGGGTGATGTCACATGGTGACAGTGTGCCTTCAACCAAACATCAAAGACCCCAAGAGCCAGCATAAGCCATAAGCTGACCTCTGCTCTTGGTTGAGAAGCGCTCGAAAAATGGGTTGGGAGTACGCTGCAAACTGTATTCGAACATGGCACTTACAGTAATTACATGCATCAAACTAGAACGAGGTGTTGCAGCCCGAGCGCATGTAATCTGAACACAAAACTGAGAAAGAAACTTGGGACGAAGCTCCCGAAGGAACAAAAATGCTACGCAAATATTCAGGGCAGTTCAGGCTGACATCGACCTCCTCTGAAACTCAGGCTGCGTTTGGCTCCGCCCCTTTCATGCCATCATCCTGGATGTCTTGGGCCTTTTTCACATCCAGGTTGAGCAGGTCGGGCGCCTGCGAGAGAGCCTCTTCCTCCTCCTCCTCGTCAGGAAGGCTGTCCAAGAGCTGCAGCTCTTCGGCAGTGAACATGTATTTCAAGGCCTTGCGGATGATAGCCAAGGATGCCATGAAGAAGGGGAAGACCACAGAGGTCTCCTTGATGGCCTTGAGGCCGTACAGGATTGCCAGGCAAACCACCTGCACGAAGGTGTACAAGTGGACGCGCTTGATGGGCAGCTTCTGGATGTAGTTGTACTGCGGGTACTTGGAAGAGTCCCAAATCATCCAAAGGAAAAGGCGGTCGAAGAGGTTGTTGCCGGTCAAGGACGCGATTCCCATGTAGAAGAACACGCCCTGCAGCACGGCGCGAGGCAGAAACTTGAGCACCGGAGCCATGAAGAGCGCGCAGCCAATGAGCACATGGATCAAGAAGTTGGTGGCACGTTGCTCGACGACCTTGGAAGGCACCTTGGTCTCGCCCTGTGGGAGCTGCTTCACCTCGTAGGTGGTGAGCGAGATCACGTGGGTGATGCTGGGCACAGTTGAGGCCACAGACAGGGGCAGGCCCAGCACGGCGCAGGCCGGCAGCGTCAGGGCGCCGCGCACAAACAGGTCCAGGTGGTAGCCAGGCTTGACACGTTTGAGGAGACGCAGGGTGCAGCCAAAAGGCTCCCTAGCGGCTCCACGCGCCATCCAGCTCAGGCGTCAGACGCCCACCACCCACGAGCGATAGAAGCGGCTCCGGCAACCGCGTTGACGGCCTTGACCTCCCATTGCGTGGCAGCAAGCTTAGCTCGCGCCCACTCCTGACGAGCAGACCCACGGAGTAGCAATCGCGCCTTCCAGCGCGCCGCCTCATCGGCGTCCTCATTGAGTCCACGAAGCATGGCCTCCGAGGCGACCGGGTGCGGCGCCCATCGACCGGGTGCGGCGCCCATTCACCGCTAACCTTGCCGTGCGATGGGACCCAAAAGAGCTCGACCGACAGGGTCAGAGCACAAAGCCGTTGGAAAGCATCAAAGGCGCGTCGCGCCAGTAGCTTGCAAGAACCACCACCTTTCAAAGTTTTGATGGCAGCTTGGCAGTCGAGGACAAACACAAAAGAGACACGTGAAGCGGCTCCTGCACATAGTCGAGCAGCGTCAGCAGCAGCCTGAAGGGCGAGGACGCCAGCTTCAACCTCAGCCCGGTAAGCGGTCTGATCTTCACCAGTGACAGCTGAAACAAAAGTTGGGCATCCCGGGGTCGCAATGGCAAAAGCAGCGACCTCATCAATCTCGGAACCATCTGTGGCAACGAAGAAGTGGGAAGGCTGTTCCTCAAGTCTTGTGCGAAAGGCATGGACAAGCTGCTCAAAGGCCAGAGGACGGGGGTCCCTTGGCGCAGCAGGTTGTTCAGGGAGGACCTTGGTAAAGAGACGCTCCTCTGCTCGGTTACTGGGGAGAGGAACTCCTTCTCTTGCTGAAGCAGTCGCCGGACATGTCCACACCAAGTGGGGCCGAGAAGGCGTGTGCTTGCCACATGCGCACTGACGGGCTGCGTCACCATGGGGTTGCCTCCGAAAACCGGGATGGAAGTGCCACCAGCTGCATCCCGTAGCCAAGCACGCAAGGAACAAATCCCTTTTGTCCGTCGCCTGCTTGAAACACTGTCTGTGGCCTTGGTAACAAGGAACTCCGGGAGCAGGAGGAGGCAGTGTCAAACCTTGAGCCAGTGGCTGATCTGCATTTGCCTGGCGTCGAAAGCCACGAAACACCCTGGCCGACGCCTTCAAAGAGTCGCGCCGGCTCCTTTCTTTAAGCCACCGAAGAACACAAGCAAAGTTGTCAACCCCAAGCTCGAAGGTGCGCTGCTGCCCATGCTGATCCCGCCTATGAAGGAGAGCTCCATCAGGCGATGCCCACCATCCAAGGTCATTGGCTGCGGCCGCAGCGCAAGGGAGTTGCTGAAACCACTTTCCAAAGACAAAGTCAAGAGGTGCATCTTCCCAGCACTGTTTCAACGAGCTGCGGTGCCTAACTGCAGCTCGGAAATGGGCTGCAGCTGAGGCGAAGAGAGGCTCGACTTCCCACCCAAGGAGCTCAAAAAGGATGCCCCAAGGCACGTCTGGCGGCAAAGTGGCGCCAAAGGAACTCACAACTGCACTGCGTATACTCTTCAAAACATCCGGTGTCAATGCTGCCAAGCCAGCAGCCCAAGTGAAGGTTGGGTTCACGAGGCATTGCAGCAAGCGTAAGCGGGCCTTCCATGAAGCAGCCACGCGGGCAATGGCAGTTATGCGGAAAAGCACGAGCTGCATGTCAAACTTCACCAGCTGTGTGGCCATCGGTTCATGAAGGTCAAACTGTAACCCAAGAAAGGTGAGTTTGTGGTCGAAGGCGTAAGGGAGGTTGCTTAGCCCAAAATTTTGGGCAACATCCGAGCTCAAAGCTGCAATCCCGCACTTCTCGGGTCGGCACCTAAGCCCAAACACACTGTCAAATTCCTCCGATTTCCGCATTGCCAGCTGCAAAAGGGGGGCTTGGGAAACATTCTGGGCCCACAAAACCCGATCGTCAACGAAAACGGCACAGCCGAGGCCGGGCTGCTGGACTGCGCAAGTCCACGGCAACATCACCGCTGCCGCGATCATAGGCGAAAGAGGGCATCCTTGCAAAATGCCCCGCCCTGCTTTGCACCATTGTGAGCCATGATAGGCGCCCGAAGTAAAGACCCGGGATCCACGCAAATAAAACTGGTCAATAAGGCGAACGAGCGCAGGAGGGGCCTTCAAGTGCGAGAGGACCGCTATTGCCTGCTGCACCTGGATCGCATCAAAAAAACGATGGATATCCTGGCGCACAAACACGCCATGCTTAGCTCGCTGCGCGACCGCATGGTTGATGCGGATGAGGCAATCTTCGACGCCTCTACCAGCCAAACCGCCAAACAGGTGATCGCCCGCCCAACTGCTCAACCACGGCTTCAGGGTCTGCAAAAGCGCTCGCGAGCCAGCGCGCCACAATACCGATGTCAAAGCAAGTGGCCGCCAGCCCCCTGCGTCTTTGGGAATGAGCACTATCTTGGCCTCAACCCATCGGCGGGGAATGCATCCGGAAGAAATCACATGGGCCCACAAATCTTCAAGGCATGACCACCAAATCGGTCCCATTCTCAAAAGATCTTTGGCGCGCCAGTCATCAGGGCCAGGGGCCTTGCGCGTCATAGCCTGCATGGCTTGCAGCAGGTCAGAGCCCTTTGCTGAGAAGGCAACAGCCTCATTAACGTTGTTTGGGACGTTGCGAAGAAAACTTTGGAATTCCTCGCCTGTGCCACGTCCAGATTCCTGGCCCCAAACCGCTGTCCACTCTCGCTGCTGCTCATCAACTGCTATGGAAGGGTGGACGGCTGAAGCGCTAACACCCTTAGAAGATGGCGCAGGGCGCGCCGCACGACTCTCCTGAGCACGGGTCAAGGCAAACCGCTTGACCCATGCACGCTGCTGGCCTTCATCTGCAGCCATCCGGGCCTTCCAAGCCTTTAGGCGCTGAGAAAAAAGTTGCCGCTCACATTGAGTGACTGCCGCTGCCACCACATCAACGAGGTCTTCCAATCAGTCTTCCTCAGCTCTGCTGCGCGCATTCAGCCCAGCCGGAGCTGGCTCGACCTCAGCTCTGTTTGGGGGCTCCATCCCAGCTGGAGCTAGCACAGCCTCTGCTCTGCTTTGGGCTCCCAGCCCAGCCGGAGCAGGCTCGGCCTCTGCTCTGCTTCGGGGCACAGCCCCAGCCGGAACTGGACCGGCCTCAGCTCCACTTGCAGCCGGAAACGGCGCAGCCTTTGTCCTACTTCGGGAAGCCGAACCCGACGTAGGCGCGGCCTCAGCTCTGCTTTGGGCATGTCGCCCAGCCGGAGTTGGCTCGGCCTCAGCTCTGTTGGGGGTTTCAACCCCAGCCGGAGCTGGCACAGCCTCTGCTCTGCATTGGGCCCCCAGCCCAGCCGGAGCAGGCTCGGCCTCAGCTCTGCTTCGGGGCACAGCCCCAGCCGGAACTGGAACGGCCTCAGCTCCGCTTGGGGCAAGCGCCCCAGCCAGAACTGGCGCAGCCTTTGCCTTGCTTCGGGATGCCAATCCCGACGCAGGCGCGGCCTCAGCTCTGCTTCGGGCATGTCGCCCAGCCGGAGCTGGCTCGGCCTCAGCTCTGTTAGGGGTTTCAACCCCCGCCGGAGCTGGCACGGCCTCAGCTCTGCTTCGGGCCCCAGGCCCAGCCGGAGCTGGCTCGGCCTCAGCTCCGCTTGGGGCACACGCCCCAGCCGGAGCTGGCGCAGCCTTTGCCTTGCTTCGGGATACCAATCCCGACGCAGGCGCGGCCTCAGCTCTGCTTCGGGCATGTCGCCCAGCCGGAGCTGGCTCGGCCTCAGCTCTGTTAGGGGTTTCAACCCCCGCCAGAGCTGGCACGGCCTCAGCTCTGCTTCGGGCCCCAGGCCCAGCCGGAGCTGGCTCGGCCTCAGCTCTGTTTGGGGCCAAAGCCCCAGCCGGAGCTGGCACGGCCTCAGCTCTGCCAGGGGCCTCCTCGACCCCAGCTGGCACAGCCTCAGCTCTGCTTCGGGGCATCCCCCCAGCCGGAGCTGGCTCAGCCTCAGAAACTGGTCCATGACATCTGTACAAATCTTGCAGCTCATCCTGAAAGCACCGAAAATCACGGGCAGCCTTTGCACGAAGATTGCTATCCCAGGGTTGTCTACGAAGCTGAAGGAGGCGTCTGTGAAGACGCCTAAGACGAACCAACCGCACCGGCTCTGGTCCAGCAGACGCCTTGGAGTGCCGTGACGAAAAACGGGGCTTCCAGGAAGCGGAGCGCGGCGTGAAGCCAAAATGCTTCTCATCACAGAGGGCGTCCTCCGCAAAATCAGAGAGGAGCGACCACGCATTGTCCACATCTTCTTGCGACAATGCAATTTTAACCAATTGACACAAAGTTTCACTGCAGTCAAACTTCTCAACGCCATCTGCAGCAGAGATCAGACGGCGCTTCGGCCCAAACCGGCCGTGCGAAATTGTCTTGAACTCGAAGTCGTAGGCAACGAGATCATGATCCGTAATCCCAAAATCAATGTCCTGCGATTGGACACGCTGTACTGGAACAAGAGAACGGTGTGAAAGGCCAAAATCGATGCGCTTGTGGCCATCGGCTCGGGTGGATTCAGGGAGCAAAGCAAAGGCATCATCCACACAATGAGCTCTTCCAGCGGAAATGTAAGGGGAGAAACATTGGTCATCCGCCTCCTGATTCCAGTCACCCAGGGTCAACCACAGGAAACCAGAACCCGTCACAAAGTCAAGCACCTCTGTACAAAGTCTTGATCTTGCTGTGCCATCGGAAGCATGGCAATAAACTGAAGCTAAAAAGATCTTTTGGTACACCCAGTCCGGGCCATTGCACTCCTGGACCTCCACCACGCCAGCAGCCACACGGTCCGGCCAGGAAGTCTCCAGAAACACAGGTGAAATTGGTAAGGTAGACAACAAGGCGGTCTTGGTGACCCCACCTTCCCCAACGCCTCCAAACACCACAAAGAAGCCTTTCTGCAAACACGAAGTGCGGAAACGAGCACGGGTGGCTTCGTTGATATCCACCTCCTGCAAGGCGGCAACCTGGATGTTGTAGGAAGAAAAGATGTCAAAGACAACAGGCAGCTTGCCCGCGATCGCCGGGACGTTGAAAGTAGCGCACCTAATCATGGCGACTGGATTTTGGGGCGCCAAGCAAGACGACCTTTGTCTCGCTGAAAGTGGACCGAAGTGTCTCCAGCGGCACACCGTGCGCCTCAAAGTGATCCTCCGCCCACTTTCTTGCCTCCTCAAGCCGCTTCAGCCGAAGCTTGTAAGCCGCGGCCTGACCATAGTGGTGCGCACCACACCTGTGCAGCTTGGCCTCTCTCAGGACGCGGAAAACGGCACGGCAAGTTTTGCACACCCAGGACCGAAGAAGTTGCAACGCCGCACCCTTACCTTCTGGCTTGGCGCGCTTAGTCTTTTCTCGCACAACCACACGTGGCCAGGTGAAGGCCTGAAAACCAGCGTTCTGCATATCCTGCATGCGAAAGGGCACTGCCATATATTTGTTGAGGTTGAAAACTCGTCGCTGCGCCCTAAATTTCGGGCCCATCCCTTCCTTCCTCAGAGCCTTCTGCCAAGCTCCATGCGAAACACGGGGGTGACCTTCGGCATGATGCTCAGCTCGCCACTTCGTGAGAAGCTTGCTCGGCTTATCAGCAACCTCATCCTGGGGCCAACCCATCTTGCAGTATGGGCAAACCCATGCGAGAAGCTGGCCGCTTCCAGCCAAAACCAAAGGGGGGCGCTGGTGCTTTCGGGCCACTTGCTTGCGAACTTCAGGATGAGCGCGCCGCATGTGGCTCAAACGCCCGCGACTGGCTTGTCCGCGGGTCTCATAGAACTCAGCGAAAGGGCAGAGGTCACACTCATACTTGAAAGTGCCATGGAAGGCGTACTTGGACTTGCTCGGGACCTCAACCGCATCCGGATCCGCAACGCTCCCTGGCAAAGAAAGGGCCGGAGATCGCATAGCCGAGCTTGAGGACAGGGTGCGCACCTCGGCTGGTGAAGGATCGTACCAGTGGGATCTGCTTTTCCGCTCGGTGCCAGACTTTGTGCAGCCGCCGATGGCGCTAAGGCTTCGCGCCATGTGCGTCCGGCCCCAAACGCTCGCTCGTGTGTCCTCCCAGAGTGCTCGGGTGTGGACGGGACTCCGCGCGATCAGGGCATATTGCCTATTGGAGCGGCGTAGCCTTGGCCCGTCCGCGGGGCCAACCTGCTCCGATCATTTCAGCGCCGGGTAGTGGCGGTTCATGAACCAAGAGAGCGAGCGGGCTGTTTTCTCTTGCCCTTGGCTCTGAGGGATTGATTTGAACACCTCACGCGGCCGTTCGGCCTTCCTACCGGGCCGCCGGAAACACGAAGATTCGGCTGCGCCAGGGTCGCTGCAAGGGGCAGCGGACTTTCTATCGAACCACCCATGCACCCATTCCAGGAGCGAGCCAACCGAGAGGTACTCTGCAATCCTTCACCTTCATGTCAGCCGCCTCGGCGCTCGGGGCGTCTCCTGCCGAAGCCTTCATTAGCGACTGAGCATGGGTTGCGATCGAAGGTGGGTCACTGCAAGGTGTTTGCGAAAATTCAGCAGGGGAGCGCTTTGAGCGACCTTGAGCTTCAAGCGCATCGGCAACAGCGGCAAAGAGACAGTTCCCGGCTCCCGGGTTGTCTTTGAGCTCCATTCCCAATGGGATACCATGCGAAGTGGTCGTGCATCGCTTGGATGGCGCCTCTGGAGTTTTTGGCTTAGTTTTCCCATCCAAGCCACGCTCGTCGTTGTTCCCGTCGTCCACCTCAATGTTCTGGTCTGCAGGTGGATCAGGTCCATGCGCAGGTGTAGCCGAAGTGGGAGTGGCTTTGCCTTTGCCTTTGGGTCCCTTGGGTCCCTTCTCCTTGGGCTGAGCAAAGATCTGTCGCCATTCAAGTGGGAGCGCCTTGCCCTCAGCGTAGGATCGCGTGCGACCAACTCTGGTGATCTCGATCTGCGCCTCAGCACCCTCCAGCTCAACGCTCCTGAAGTCCTCCTCCATGTTCATCACGGTGTAAAAGGTCCAGGCTGCGCCACCTTTCCAAGGAACCTTTTCGCTGACCTCAACCTCAACAAAGCCGCTGTCGGCCAGGAAGGCCTCAACCTCCTCGACGCACCAGTCCCTCGGAACTCCGGTTGCTCTCCATAGTCTCCTCACAGTTCTGGGCTTGTTGGTGTCCTCATCTGTGGCGGGTCGCCGAACACCTAAGCTACGGAAACCCCGAGCCAAACCCAACGACGACCCCTTCGTAGAGCTCCAGCACCTCGCCGCATAGGTCTGCCAGGTCTCATCATCCTTCCAGTCGACCCAATCGGTGACGAGCTGGGGCACACCCTCGATCACCTGCTGCTTGTTGAGGTGTTGCACGAACCATCGGTTTCCTCCATGCTTGGTCCCGCTGACGCCCAAGGCCGCAGCAGCTTGCGAGACTGTGAGGCGCACGAGTCCCTGAATGCAGGCATGTTTTCCACCAGGTCCAGGCGTCAACTCCAAATCCAGGTGTCATGAACACGTCCAAAGGCCGCCGTAGCCCATTGACGGAAGGACTTGCCAGGGTTGCTGGTTGCCTGCTCCCATGCACTCTCTTTGTCAAAGTACACCCAGTCAGCGTGAGCACGAAGGACAACTGTCTCAGCCTTTGCACGCTCGGGGGGTTTGACTACTTTTGCTAGCTGCCGGAGTTCAGGGGCGGAAACGCCTGTCTGGCCCACCCAAGCACTGACCACCCGAAGCTGGTTGCGGTGGATCCCCGGCACCCTCATCTCCTGCCATGTGAGCTCGCTGAAGTTGAGCCTCTCCTCCTCCATCGCACCCTTGAGCAGGACCACAGTGAAGGCCAAGTCGGGGTCCGAAGACTGCACAAAGGTGCGGAACTTTTCCAGTTCTTCTCCACTCTGCGGGTATGCCAGTAGTTCAGCAGACGCGTTGGCCAGCGCATCCCTGGCATGCTTCACCAGTTTGACGCTCGGACCCCAATCCTCAGGTCTGGGGGTCCAATCGCTTGGTTGGAGCGGGCCAGCAGTCGCCGCGTTCGGCTTTGCTCTCCCCTTATCTGACTTCTTGTTAGCATCAGCGAGGAACACCTTGCGGGCAGCAGCGGGGGGTTGAGGCTTTCGGCGCCCCCGGGATACCATCTTCCACTCGTCCTCGACCTTGTGCTCAGCATCCATTGCTGCGCTCCATCCTGAGGCAGGCGCCCGCCACGAAGTGTCTGACTGCACCCCAGATGGCCATAGCCTGTAATGCGTGACCGGCTAACCGGGCAGGTTTTTCCCTATTCAGGGCGTTTGCCACGTTTTTTGTTGTTGTTCGCCTGCCTTTGTTGGCATACTTGTTGCACAGGGTTTTGCGAAGGAGCACTCACCGGATTCCGAGGCCTTTCCCAGCTCAGCTGCTGCAGATAGATCCCGAAAAGGTCCTCCACACCTCCATTCTCAACTTCTTCCTCTCCATCATCCTCCTCACCACCCAGCTGCGCAAGGAGGTTGGCCAAGCCATCGTACAACTTCTCTGCACGTTGACGTCTGGAAACCTTAGCGCCCAGGCCTCCACCACCACCACGAAGTTCATCCACGGCATTACGATGGTCTTCTTTGGGCATAGCAAACCCACGCCTTGCCCCATGAAGAAGCGCATCACGACAGTCATCGCCAGGATCCCGTTGACCATCCCGAGGAAATAGTGCCACCACTTGTGAAGAGAGAAGCTGGGGCACAAAAGCACGGAAACGGTGCCTGGAGCGCCACCGGACCCTTCGATTCCACCTCCGTCTGCAATCACCAACCCTGTGAGCAGACCATGCAAAAGCCGACATCCAGAGAGCCAAGCAGTAGGAATGCAAAGGCCGTCTGGCAGGATGCCGACGTGATCTTTGTTTGTCCGCCCTCGCTCCCACAGCGTCAGGCAGCTCATGCGCAGGCCGCGCATCATCCTCAAAAAGAGCCTTGCCGAAGTAACCCACAGAGAACAGGTAGTAGGCACCCACATGCAAAAGGCCCAAAGTGTAGAACACGAATTTAAGAAAGACCCCGAGGCAACCCGAAGTGGAACAGGTAGCAAATCACCTCGAGTTTCTAGGGAAAACGTTCTTGCAGTAGGCGCGAGCTGAGCAAAAAACAGAAAAAGCCATTTGCTCGCCCCCAACACCACCACGCAGACCTATTCGTACAGCAGTGCTGGCTCCGCATGCACCGATGGGCAACATTGGTAGCCCAGGAGGTGGGTCTACGTTGCATGCGGGTGGGTAGGCAGGCGCCTTTCTTCAGGCCACCAGACAATGCCGGTTCACAATGATGCTCGTCAAGTTCTGGTCCAGGTAGCCCAGCACCGCAAAGCCAATGGAGGGGATGATGGCATAGGCAATGCCCCAGGCAGGAAATTGCCGATCAATGCCTGCAGGGTTCACGATCCAAGGCCTCTTGCTGCCGTCTGACAGGCTCAAGGCAGGGGCGAACTCGGCGTCCACAGTCAGCATCCGCAGCGACGTGTCGCTGGAGTAGAGGGCGGCAAGCGCGGACGCAGTGACCAGCGCGATTGTCACAGCGAAGTTGGCCATCAGGGTGCGGATGGGCCGGAGCAACCATGGTGTGCGCCGGAAATGGGACAGGTAGGTGGCAAGTCCGAATGTGTAGCCAAACAGCAAGGCCTCGAACATGGCGTTGGTCAAGGTCATCTCTTTGTCAGTGAAGTTTCGGATCATGGGCGACACGCCGTCAATGATGAAGATCAGGCTGATCAGGCCAGCAAAGATGTCCTCGCTGAACATGGTCACGTGCTTCATCAGGGCACACAAGTCAAAGACGGCCACAAGGATGGTGAACAACGAACACCACATGCAGACCCAGAAGTAGAAAGGCATGAACTCCAAATCCATCGCCTCTGCCATCTCAAAAACCACCAGCGTGTACGCCAAGAGGGCCAGTAGCACCTAGGATGGACAGAGGCTGGCCCGCTTGTCGCCTTGACCGAAGCTTATAGAGAAAAACAAACGCCGCTGATGGCGGACGAATGATATCTACAAAACTACAATACTGGCCCCTTGGTGCCCGTCCAAAAACCGGATCCTGTCCGAACGAAGGTGATGGCAGGGGCCAGCGCTGCGATGAACAGGTAAAGAATGGAGGACACGGACTTCTGGAAGTTCTCAGCCTTAAAGGCGTCCGTCCAGTCGCTGATGTACAGGGGCGCCCGCCTGCGCAAGTCAAGCCTCAGCCCGCCCCCAATCTTGCCCGTGAACTCCAAAGGACCGAAGTCCTTCTTGGCTGTGTGGGTGATGTAGCCGGACTCGTTGCGGATGACTGCTTCAGCCTCTGTCATAGCTCTGATCCAAGTAAGTGCGACGGTTTTGTTTCTGCGTCTGGCGTCCTTGAGCCTCTGCGTTGATTAGGTGCACCGGATGAATAACTTCTCAAGTTGGGTGTCAAGGAAACGAGCACCGAAAGCGAGCGGACTCAACAAGCAAGATCGCAAGTCGGGGCCTGCGGTGTCTAGTGGGGGGGGGGTTAAGTTCATGAATTCTGTGCTTAGACTGCAAAAAGAGTCATCCTTCATGCGTTGCTTGCCTGAGTCAGATTTCTTGTTTGAAGAAGGTATGGAAAACCCAGAGTCCTTCAGCTCAGCATGTCCGCCCTAGATTCATGACACAAGCAAGGGGTTGTCGAGTCGAAGGGCGCAACCTGAACTTCCCGCTTTGATCAATTATGCACTAGGTATGCCCAAGTGCGGGTTGCCAAAATAGAAAAAATGGTGATGTTTAAAGGGAAGATGCAGAGAGTCCTGTTGACGCCTTGGAGGTGAAGAAGGACGAGGTCAGGAACGGTAACACATGGCAAGTGGAACAAGGGGCTCACAGGAACGCACGCAAGCACTTTAGAAACCCAAAGCTGCCGACATTCGTTTGTCGTAAACCCCTCCGGCCGGCCAATGCAGTTTTAGAGAGGGACAAGAGATTCGAGGCGACCAAGAGATGACGCGTTCAAACCACGCCAAGCAGAAAATGGAAAATGGGGGACCCTGTTGAAAGGGCCAAAGGTCTGCCGCCCCTGCTGGCCCCAACCACCTGGCCCCGCCTCAAGAGTCCATGCGCTGCTCAACTGCGCCTCGCTCGGAGACCGATCCGTGCAGTCACGCTGCCGAAAAAAATGCGGGGTGGGGTTGCTGGTGATTGGTGTGGAGTTTCGGGTTGAGTTGGAACCTCGGAAAAATGGTCTTTAAAAGATTGCTTCAGTGGGTTTGTGTGCTCATTTGCGCGTGCAAAACAGTGTGGCTCCATCATTTGCCGAAAGCTGGTGAAACGAAGGAGTTGCACGCTCGTCATTGCAGCAGGATCTCAAAATGGTGACAATGTATATTCAAGCTAGACATGTCAAGATTGCAACTCTGCAAACCAGTTGGCCAGCAACGGAAAGCATGCTTTTCTCGATTGATTTGCAATTTGCAAGGCCCTGCGCTTTCTGAATCTTCTCTGGGTCACATAAAGCTCGTCGGCTCAGAGGTTCTCGATTGAAACACTTCCAATGCTCCTCGACCCAGGGGCAAAGGCACAGTGGTCCAGATATGAAATTAGTTTATTCCAGAACCCTTCATCCAGGAGATGTCATGAAAACGAACCTGGAGGATGTGCCCAAATAGTCGCTGATGCAAAATGCAAACAGCAACTAAGTAGTGTATATATATATATATATACACATGTATATGTATATATATATATATATATAGGTATGTATGTGTACATATATATATATATGTCGGGGAGACTCACCCAATTTCCCACGTCAGCAGCAATCATGACGCACGTTCCGACCAGCTTGCGGGGACATTGCAAGTCATCTAGGGTCCCGTGTCTCTTCTGGAGAAAGGATGCCAGACTACCATACCCTTCCAGGACTCCTGGCGGCCAAGCCTTGCCAAAAGGAACGCCTTCTTCGGCGTTGGCGTCGAGCCCGATCAACTTCTAGCTCTCTGGGCGTCCGGCGGCGCACCAGCTCCAGGCCAGGCCGGTCCAGCTCCTGAGTTGCAACGGGATCCGGGCAAAAGAAAATTTTGGGGGCGCCCCCGCGTTTTGGGGGAACCGATCTATGATATTATGGCACTCCAGTTCTTGCACGAGTCGCCATGCGCTTCCATCGTCTCGTGAAGGCATCAACTGGGGTTAAAACCCTGAGGTTCTCCAAAGAGTCTATATTCACCTGTTTCTTGACTTGCTTGCAGCGAACTCAGCTCGCAAGACATCGCCTTGTCAGCTTCAGGGAGTCGGCGGGAATTCTCGGGAAGTAAGTCTGCACAAATGAACATTAACGAAAGATGCAAGCAAGAAGGCCAAAGGAAATCGTGTTTGCAAATCCAAACATGACAACACGCGTCCAAGGATGGCAAACAACCAATCTTGATTGGGCACCAGGGTTGGGCGATCCAAACCCGTGTTTCCACATGTTTAAGGGGGACCATGGGTTGTTTAAATAGTTCTGCCCAAGGCTGGCAAGAACCTTTCTTGCTTCTTTCGCTTGCGGCGACGATAGCGGCGTGGAGGACTTGTTCAAATTTGGACGTTTCCCGTGTTTTCATGACTGAGCCTGCGCGACACGCCAGCAGCTCAGCTAGAGGGTCTCTGCCCAGACAAGCTATGGCGTGGTCCGAGCAGCTCTGGGAAGGTTCCGGAGGGTTCCGGGTTCCGAGAGTTGCTGCATCGGTTCCGGGTGGTGCCGGCGGTTTTGAGTGGCTCCGAGTGTTGCGCAAAGTTCCGAAGGTTTCGCAGGGGGTTCAGGGTGTGGAGCAAGGGTTCCGGAGATTTGCCGGGGATACCACCTGGGCTGATTTCTGTAACTTCCCCGCAGTGTTCGTTTAATTGTACGGTCCCCTGGCACGCCTTCACCAGCGCCAGCACCGCGCAAAGGATGTTGTCCCCCGAGCGCCCGGGCATCTGGCATGTGTTCTTGGCCATCAAGCTGCCGTTTCCCCCCCAGTTAAGGTCCCCTTGAACATCATCCCACGAGCAAACTCATCTGACACGGGCCCAAAAGGTGATATTAAAACAACAAGCGGAATATTGGGACCAGTCTTGGCTTCGACCATGGATGAGATGAAGACCCCGATAGGTTGACGGTTTCAAACATTTCAACACGTTGAAACTTGAAGCTTGAATCTGCTGTGTTGAGACGCTTGCCACATCTCGAAAGACTGGAACTCCGAAACATGGATATATCCATGATCGTCCGGAATGCACGGTGACTCAAGAAATCGCAGGGAACCAGGCCGTAAGCGAAATTGCACACTTGAAAGAGATCTTTATAAATCACCACTCTCTGCCCCAGCCCCAACAAAGTAAAGGCTGTACAGACCTCTGCCAAATTTGAAGGTGACAAAATTGGGAATGTCCCATGTCTGTCATGCTGCCCAAAACGGCAAAGAAGTCCCCAATTGAAAACATCCACACTACGCATCCCAAGTTTGTCTCAGGCGTATCGAGACGAAGTCTGCCAGGCACTTCTGTGCAAAGAAACAGGGAGTCCGGCAACCCTGGAATGCGCACATTGCCAACGTCGCCTAGGCTCTCCCCCACGCGCCAGCCGCTTGCGTAAAGCGCGCCTTGATTTTTTGAGCTGCACAGGTGTAGGTTTGAGAGTTTGACCCGCAGGCATCGCGCGCGTTTTCGCACATGCAAGGCACTCTGTGCTTGCATGATAGCGCTAGCTTGCGGGTGATGTCACATGGTAACGGTGTGCCTTCAACCAAACATCAAAGACCCCAAGAGCCAGCATAAGCCATAAGCTGACCTCTGCTCTTGGTTGCGAAGCGCTCGAAAAATGGGTTGGGAGTACGCTGCAAACTGTATTCGAACAAAGCACTTACAGTAGTTAAATGCATCAAACTAGAACGAGGTGTTGCAGCCCGAGCGCATGTAATCTGAACACAAAACTGACAAAAAACTTGGGACGAAGCTCCCGAAGGAACAAAAATGCTACGCACATATTCAGGCAGTTCATTCTGACATCGACCTCCTCGGAAACTCAGGCTGCGTTTGGCTCCGCCCCTTTCATGCCATCATCCTGGATGTCTTGGGCCTTTTTCACATCCAGGTTGAGCAGGTCGGGCGCCTGCGAGAGAGCCTCTTCCTCCTCCTCCTCGTCAGGAAGGCTGTCCAAGAGCTGCAGCTCTTCGGCAGTGAACATGTATTTCAAGGCCTTGCGGATGATAGCCAAGGACGCCATGAAGAAGGGGAAGACCACAGAGGTCTCCTTGATGGCCTTGAGGCCGTACAGGATTGCCAGGCAAACCACCTGCACGAAGGTGTACAAGTGGACGCGCTTGATGGGCAGCTTCTGGATGTAGTTGTACTGCGGGTACTTGGAAGAGTCCCAAATCATCCAAAGGAAAAGGCGGTCGAAGAGGTTGTTGCCGGTCAAGGACGCGATTCCCATGTAGAAGAACACGCCCTGCAGCACGGCTCGAGGCAGAAACTTGAGCACCGGAGCCATGAAGAGCGCGCAGCCAATGAGCACATGGATCAAGAAGTTGGTGGCACGTTGCTCGACGACCTTGGAAGGCACCTTGGTCTCGCCCTGTGGGAGCTGCTTCACCTCGTAGGTGGTGAGCGAGATCACGTGGGTGATGCTGGGCACAGTTGAGGCCACAGACAGGGGCAGGCCCAGCACGGCGCAGGCCGGCAGCGTCAGCGCGCCGCGCACAAACAGGTCCAGGTGGTAGCCAGGCTTGACACGTTTGAGGAGACGCAGGGTGCAGCCAAAAGGCTCCCTAGCGGCTCCACGCGCCATCCAGCTCAGGCGTCAGACGCCCACCACCCACGAGCGATAGAAGCGGCTCCGGCAACCGCGTTGACGGCCTTGACCTCCCATTGCGTGGCAGCAAGCTTAGCTCGCGCCCACTCCTGACGAGCAGACCCACGGAGTAGCAATCGCGCCTTCCAGCGCGCCGCCTCATCGGCGTCCTCATTGAGTCCACGAAGCATGGCCTCCGAGGCGACCGGGTGCGGCGCCCATTCACCGCTAACCTTGCCGTGCGATGGGACCCAAAAGAGCTCGACCGACAGGGTCAGAGCACAAAGCCGTTGGAAAGCATCAAAGGCGCGTCGCGCCAGTAGCTTGCAAGAACCACCACCTTTCAAAGTTTTGATGGCAGCTTGGCAGTCGAGGACAAACACAAAAGAGACACGTGAAGCGGCTCCTGCACATAGTCGAGCAGCGTCAGCAGCAGCCTGAAGGGCGAGGACGCCAGCTTCAACCTCAGCCCGGTAAGCGGTCTGATCTTCACCAGTGACAGCTGAAACAAAAGTTGGGCATCCCGGGGTCGCAATGGCAAAAGCAGCGACCTCATCAATCTCGGAACCATCTGTGGCAACGAAGAAGTGGGAAGGCTGTTCCTCAAGTCTTGTGCGAAAGGCATGGACAAGCTGCTCAAAGGCCAGAGGACGGGGGTCCCTTGGCGCAGCAGGTTGTTCAGGGAGGACCTTGGTAAAGAGACGCTCCTCTGCTCGGTTACTGGGGAGAGGAACTCCTTCTCTTGCTGAAGCAGTCGCCGGACATGTCCACACCAAGTGGGGCCGAGAAGGCGTGTGCTTGCCACATGCGCACTGACGGGCTGCGTCACCATGGGGTTGCCTCCGAAAACCGGGATGGAAGTGCCACCAGCTGCATCCCGTAGCCAAGCACGCAAGGAACAAATCCCTTTTGTCCGTCGCCTGCTTGAAACACTGTCTGTGGCCTTGGTAACAAGGAACTCCGGGAGCAGGAGGAGGCAGTGTCAAACCTTGAGCCAGTGGCTGATCTGCATTTGCCTGGCGTCGAAAGCCACGAAACACCCTGGCCGACGCCTTCAAAGAGTCGCGCCGGCTCCTTTCTTTAAGCCACCGAAGAACACAAGCAAAGTTGTCAACCCCAAGCTCGAAGGTGCGCTGCTGCCCATGCTGATCCCGCCTATGAAGGAGAGCTCCATCAGGCGATGCCCACCATCCAAGGTCATTGGCTGCGGCCGCAGCGCAAGGGAGTTGCTGAAACCACTTTCCAAAGACAAAGTCAAGAGGTGCATCTTCCCAGCACTGTTTCAACGAGCTGCGGTGCCTAACTGCAGCTCGGAAATGGGCTGCAGCTGAGGCGAAGAGAGGCTCGACTTCCCACCCAAGGAGCTCAAAAAGGATGCCCCAAGGCACGTCTGGCGGCAAAGTGGCGCCAAAGGAACTCACAACTGCACTGCGTATACTCTTCAAAACATCCGGTGTCAATGCTGCCAAGCCAGCAGCCCAAGTGAAGGTTGGGTTCACGAGGCATCGCAGCAAGCGTAAGCGGGCCTTCCATGAAGCAGCCACGCGGGCAATGGCAGTTATGCGGAAAAGCACGAGCTGCATGTCAAACTTCACCAGCTGTGTGGCCATCGGTTCATGAAGGTCAAACTGTAACCCAAGAAAGGTGAGTTTGTGGTCGAAGGCGTAAGGGAGGTTGCTTAGCCCAAAATTTTGGGCAACATCCGAGCTCAAAGCTGCAATCCCGCACTTCTCGGGTCGGCACCTAAGCCCAAACACACTGTCAAATTCCTCCGATTTCCGCATTGCCAGCTGCAAAAGGGGGGCTTGGGAAACATTCTGGGCCCACAAAACCCGATCGTCAACGAAAACGGCACAGCCGAGGCCGGGCTGCTGGACTGCGCAAGTCCACGGCAACATCACCGCTGCCGCGATCATAGGCGAAAGAGGGCATCCTTGCAAAATGCCCCGCCCTGCTTTGCACCATTGTGAGCCATGATAGGCGCCCGAAGTAAAGACCCGGGATCCACGCAAATAAAACTGGTCAATAAGGCGAACGAGCGCAGGAGGGGCCTTCAAGTGCGAGAGGACCGCTATTGCCTGCTGCACCTGGATCGCATCAAAAAAACGATGGATATCCTGGCGCACAAACACGCCATGCTTAGCTCGCTGCGCGACCGCATGGTTGATGCGGATGAGGCAATCTTCGACGCCTCTACCAGCCAAACCGCCAAACAGGTGATCGCCCGCCCAACTGCTCAACCACGGCTTCAGGGTCTTCAAAAGCGCTCGCGAGCCAGCGCGCCACAATACCGATGTCAAAGCAAGTGGCCGCCAGCCCCCTGCGTCTTTGGGAATGAGCACTATCTTGGCCTCAACCCATCGGCGGGGAATGCATCCGGAAGAAATCACATGGGCCCACAAATCTTCAAGGCATGACCACCAAATCGGTCCCATTCTCAAAAGATCTTTGGCGCGCCAGTCATCAGGGCCAGGGGCCTTGCGCGTCATAGCCTGCATGGCTTGCAGCAGGTCAGAGCCCTTTGCTGAGAAGGCAACAGCCTCATTAACGTTGTTTGGGACGTTGCGAAGAAAACTTTGGAATTCCTCGCCTGTGCCACGTCCAGATTCCTGGCCCCAAACCGCTGTCCACTCTCGCTGCTGCTCATCAACTGCTAGGGAAGGGTGGACGGCTGAAGCGCTAACACCCTTAGAAGATGGCGCAGGGCGCGCCGCACGACTCTCCTGAGCACGGGTCAAGGCAAACCGCTTGACCCATGCACGCTGCTGGCCTTCATCTGCAGCCATCCGGGCCTTCCAAGCCTTTAGGCGCTGAGAAAAAAGTTGCCGCTCACATTGAGTGACTGCCGCTGCCACCACATCAACGAGGTCTTCCAGGCAGTCTTCCTCAGCTCTGCTGCGCGCATTCAGCCCAGCCGGAGCTGGCTCGACCTCAGCTCTGTTTGGGGGCTCCATCCCAGCTGGAGCTAGCACAGCCTCTGCTCTGCTTTGGGCTCCCAGCCCAGCCGGAGCAGGCTCGGCCTCTGCTCTGCTTCGGGGCACAGCCCCAGCCGGAACTGGAACTGCCTCAGCTCCACTTGCAGCCGGAAACGGCGCAGCCTTTGTCCTACTTCGGGAAGCCGAACCCGACGTAGGCGCGGCCTCAGCTCTGCTTCGGGCATGTCGCCCAGCCGGAGTTGGCTCGGCCTCAGCTCTGTTGGGGGTTTCAACCCCAGCCGGAGCTGGCGCAGCCTCTGCTCTGCATTGGGCCCCCAGCCCAGCCGGAGCAGGCTCGGCCTCAGCTCTGCTTCGGGGCACAGCCCCAGCCGGAACTGGAACGGCCTCAGCTCCGCTTGGGGCAAGCGCCCCAGCCGGAACTGGCGCAGCCTTTGCCTTGCTTCGGGATGCCAATCCCGACGCAGGCGCGGCCTCAGCTCTGCTTCGGGCATGTCGCCCAGCCGGAGCTGGCTCGGCCTCAGCTCTGTTAGGGGTTTCAAACCCCGCCGGAGCTGGCACGGCCTCAGCTCTGCTTCGGGCCCCAGGCCCAGCCGGAGCTGGCTCGGCCTCAGCTCCGCTTGGGGCACACGCCCCAGCCGGAGCTGGCGCAGCCTTTGCCTTGCTTCGGGATACCAATCCCGACGCAGGCGCGGCCTCAGCTCTGCTTCGGGCCTGTCGCCCAGCCGGAGCTGGCTCGGCCTCAGCTCTGTTAGGGGTTTCAACCCCCGCCGGAGCTGGCACGGCCTCAGCTCTGCTTCGGGCCCCAGGCCCAGCCGGAGCTGGCTCGGCCTCAGCTCTGTTTGGGGCCAAAACCCCAGCCGGAGCTGGCACGGCCTCAGCTCTGCCAGGGGCCTCCTCGACCCCAGCTGGCACAGCCTCAGCTCTGCTTCGGGGCATCCCCCCAGCCGGAGCTGGCTCAGCCTCAGAAACTGGTCCATGACATCTGTACAAATCTTGCAGCTCATCCTGAAAGCACCGAAAATCACGGGCAGCCTTTGCACGAAGATTGCTATCCCAGGGTTGTCTACGAAGCTGAAGGAGGCGTCTGTGAAGACGCCTAAGACGAACCAACCGCACCGGCTCTGGTCCAGCAGACGCCTTGGAGTGCCGTGACGAAAAACGGGGCTTCCAGGAAGCGGAGCGCGGCGTGAAGCCAAAATGCTTCTCATCACAGAGGGCGTCCTCCGCAAAATCAGAGAGGAGCGACCACGCATTGTCCACATCTTCTTGCGACAATGCAATTTTAACCAATTGACACAAAGTTTCACTGCAGTCAAACTTCTCAACGCCATCTGCAGCAGAGATCAGACGGCGCTTCGGCCCAAACCGGCCGTGCGAAATTGTCTTGAACTCGAAGTCGTAGGCAACGAGATCATGATCCGTAATCCCAAAATCAATGTCCTGCGATTGGACACGCTGTACTGGAACAAGAGAACGGTGTGAAAGGCCAAAATCGATGCGCTTGTGGCCATCAGCTCGGGTGGATTCAGGGAGCAAAGCAAAGGCATCATCCACACAATGAGCTCTTCCAGCGGAAATGTAAGGGGAGAAACATTGGTCATCCGCCTCCTGATTCCAGTCACCCAGGGTCAACCACAGGAAACCAGAACCCGTCACAAAGTCAAGCACCTCTGTACAAAGTCTTGATCTTGCTGTGCCATCGGAAGCATGGCAATAAACTGAAGCTAAAAAGATCTTTTGGTACACCCAGTCCGGGCCACTGCACTCCTGGACCTCCACCACGCCAGCAGCCACACGGTCCGGCCAGGAAGTCTCCAGAAACACAGGTGAAATTGGTAAGGTAGACAACAAGGCGGTCTTGGTGACCCCACCTTCCCCAACGCCTCCAAACACCACAACGAAGCCTTTCTGCAAACACGCAGTGCGGAAACGAGCACGGGTGGCTTCGTTGATATCCACCTCCTGCAAGGCGGCAACCTGGATGTTGTAGGAAGAAAAGATGTCAAAGACAACAGGCAGCTTGCCCGCGATCGCCGGGACGTTGAAAGTAGCGCACCTAATCATGGCGATTGGATTTTGGGGCGCCAAGCAAGACGACCTTTGTCTCGCTGAAAGTGGACCGAAGTGTCTCCAGCGGCACACCGTGCGCCTCAAAGTGATCCTCCGCCCACTTTCTTGCCTCCTCAAGCCGCTTCAGCCGAAGCTTGTAAGCCGCGGCCTGACCATAGTGGTGCGCACCACACCTGTGCAGCTTGGCCTCTCTCAGGACGCGGAAAACGGCACGGCAAGTTCTCGCACAACCACACGTGGCCAGGTGAAGGCCTGAAAACCAGCGTTCTGCATATCCTGCATGCGAAAGGGCACTGCCATATATTTGTTGAGGTTGAAAACTCGTCGCTGCGCCCTAAATTTCGGGCCCATCCCTTCCTTCCTCAGAGCCTTCTGCCAAGCTCCATGCGAAACACGGGGGTGACCTTCGGCATGATGCTCAGCTCGCCACTTCGTGAGAAGCTTGCTCGGCTTATCAGCAACCTCATCCTGGGGCCAACCCATCTTGCAGTATGGGCAAACCCATGCGAGAAGCTGGCCGCTTCCAGCCAAAACCAAAGGGGGGCGCTGGTGCTTTCGGGCCACTTGCTTGCGAACTTCAGGATGAGCGCGCCGCATGTGGCTCAAACGCCCGCGACTGGCTTGTCCGCGGGTCTCATAGAGCTCAGCGAAAGGGCAGAGGTCACACTCATACTTGAAAGTGCCATGGAAGGCGTACTTGGACTTGCTCGGGACCTCAACCGCATCCGGATCCGCAACGCTCCCTGGCAAAGAAAGGGCCGGAGATCGCATAGCCGAGCTTGAGGACAGGGTGCGCACCTCGGCTGGTGAAGGATCGTACCAGTGGGATCTGCTTTTCCGCTCGGTGCCAGACTTTGTGCAGCCGCCGATGGCGCTAAGCTTCGCGCCATTGTGCGTCCGGCCCCCCAACACGCTCGTGTGTCCTCCCAGAGTGCTCGGGGCCGGGACTCCGCCGCGATCAGCGGCATTGCCTATTGGAGCGGCCGTAGCCTTGGCCCGGTCCGCGGGGCCAACTGCTCCGATCAGCGCCTGGTAGTGGCGGTTCATGAACCAGAGAGCAAGCGGCTTGCCCTTGGCTGAGGGATTGAACACCCTCACGCCGTCGGCCTCCTCCGGCCGAAACACGAAGATCGGCTGCGCCAGGGTCGCAGCAAGGGCAGCGACTTCTATCGAACCACCCCATGCACCATCGCGAGCGAGCAACCGGAGGTACTCTGCAAATCCTTTCACCTTCATGTCAGCGCCCTCGGCGCTCGGGGCGTCTCCCTTCCAGAAGCCTTCATAGGACCGAGCATGGGTGCGAAGGTGGGTCACTGCAAGGTTGCGAATCTCAGCAGGGGAGCGCTTTGAGCGACCTTGAGCTTCAAGCGCATCGGCAACAGCGGCAAAGAGACAGTTCCCGGCTCCCGGGTTGTCTTTGAGCTCCATTCCCAATGGGATACCATGCGAAGTGGTCTTGCATCGCTTGGATGGCGCCTCTGGAGTTTTTGGCTTAGTTTTCCCATCCAAGCCACGCTCGTCGTTGTTCCCGTCGTCCACCTCAATGTTCTGGTCTGCAGGTGGATCAGGTCCATGCGCAGGTGTAGCCGAAGTGGGAGTGGCTTTGCCTTTGCCTTTGGGTCCCTTGGGTCCCTTCTCCTTGGGCTGAGCAAAGATCTGTCGCCATTCAAGTGGGAGCGCCTTGCCCTCAGCGTAGGATCGCGTGCGACCAACTCTGGTGATCTCGATCTGCGCCTCAGCACCCTCCAGCTCAACGCTCCTGAAGTCCTCCTCCATGTTCATCACGGTGTAAAAGGTCCAGGCTGCGCCACCTTTCCAAGGAACCTTTTCGCTGACCTCAACCTCAACAAAGCCGCTGTCGGCCAGGAAGGCCTCAACCTCCTCGACGCACCAGTCCCTCGGAACTCCGGTTGCTCTCCATAGTCTCCTCACAGTTCTGGGCTTGTTGGTGTCCTCATCTGTGGCGGGTCGCCGAACACCTAAGCTACGGAAACCCCGAGCCAAACCCAACGACGACCCCTTCGTAGAGCTCCAGCACCTCGCCGCATAGGTCTGCCAGGTCTCATCATCCTGCCAGTCGACCCAATCGGTGACGAGCTGGGGCACACCCTCGATCACCTGCTGCTTGTTGAGGTGTTGCACGAACCATCGGTTGCCTCCATGCTTGGTCCCGCTGACGCCCAAGGCCGCAGCCATGCTTGCGAGATGTGAGGCGCACGAGTTTCCCTGAAATTGCAGGCATGGTTTCCACCAGGTTCCTAGGCTTCGTCAACTTGCCCTCATAAACTCAGGTGTCGTTTGGAACAGTCAAGGCCGCCGTAGTCACATGACAGGAAGGAATTGCACAGGGTTTTTTTGATGCGGGTTGCCTGGCTTCCCATGCACTCTCCTTTGTCAAAGTACACCCAGTCAGCGGTGTGTTTGTGCACGAAGCGACACTGTTCAGCCTTTGCACACGCTCGGGTTGGTGTCTTACTTTTGCTTTAGCTGCCGGAGTTCAGGGGCGGAAACGCCTGTCTGGCCCACCCAAGCACTGACCACCCGAAGCTGGTTGCGGTGGATCCCCGGCACCCTCATCTCCTGCCATGTGAGCTCGCTGAAGTTGAGCCTCTCCTCCTCCATCGCACCCTTGAGCAGGACCACAGTGAAGGCCAAGTCGGGGTCCGAAGACTGCACAAAGGTGCGGAACTTTTCCAGTTCTTCTCCACTCTGCGGGTATGCCAGTAGTTCAGCAGGCGCGTTGGCCAGCGCATCCCTGGCATGCTTCACCAGTTTGACGCTCGGACCCCAATCCTCAGGTCTGGGGATCCAATCGCTTGGTTGGAGCGGGCCAGCAGTCGCCGCGTTCGGCTTTGCTCTCCCCTTATCTGACTTCTTGTTAGCATCAGCGAGGAACACCTTGCGGGCAGCAGCGGGGGGTTGAGGCTTTCGGCGCCCCCGGGATACCATCTTCCACTCGTCCTCGACCTTGTGCTCAGCATCCATTGCTGCGCTCCATCCTGAGGCAGGCGCCCGCCACGAAGTGTCTGACTGCACCCCAGCATGGCCATAGCTGTACTGCGTGACCGGCGGCATGTCCCATTCAGAGTGCCACGGTTGTTGTTCGCCTGCTTTGTTGGCATACTTGTGCACCAGGTTGCGAAGAGCACTCACCGGATTCCGAGGCCTTTCCCAGATCAGCTGCTGCAGATCCCAGAAAAGGTCCTCCACACCTCCATTCTCAACTTCTTCCTCTCCCTCATCCTCCTCACCACCCAGCTGCGCAAGGAGGTTGGCCAAGCCATCGTACAACTTCTCTGCACGTTGACGTCTGGAAACCTTAGCGCCCAGGCCTCCACCACCACCACGAAGTTCATCCACGGCATTACGATGGTCTTCTTTGGGCATAGCAAACCCACGCCTTGCCCCATGAAGAAGCGCATCACGACAGTCATCGCCAGGATCCCGTTGACCATCCCGAGGAAATAGTGCCACCACTTGTGAAGAGAGAAGCTGGGGCACAAAAGCACGGAAACGGTGCCTGGAGCGCCACCGGACCCTTCGATTCCACCTCCGTCTGCAATCACCAACCCTGTGAGCAGACCATGCAAAAGCCGACATCCAGAGAGCCAAGCAGTAGGAATGCAAAGGCCGTCTGGCAGGATGGCCGCGATCTTTGTTTGTCCGCCCTCGCTCCCACAGCGTCAGGCAGCTCATGCGCAGGCCGCCATCATCCTCATCAAAAAGAGCCTTGCCGAAGTAACCCACAGAGAACAGGTAGTAGGCACCCACATGCAAAAGGCCCAAAGTGTAGAACACGAATTTAAGAAAGACCCCGAGGCAACCCGCAAAGAGGAACAGGTAGCAAATCACCTCCGAGTAGAAAACGTTCTTGCAGTAGGCGAGCATGAGCAAAAACAAGAAAAAGCCAATGCTCGCCCCAACACACCACGCAGACTCTTCGTACCAGCAGTGCTGGCCCGCATGCACCGAGGGCATGAAGCCCAGGAGGTGGTCTACGTGCATGCGGTGGTAGCCAGGCGCCTTCTTCAGCCCGTTCGATGGCCGGTTCACAATGATGCTCGTCAAGTTCTGGTCCAGGTAGCCCAGCACCGCAAAGCCAATGGAGGGGATGATGGCATAGGCAATGCCCCAGGCAGGAAATTGCCGATCAATGCCTGCAGGGTTCACGATCCAAGGCCTCTTGCTGCCGTCTGACAGGCTCAAGGCAGGGGCGAACTCGGCGTCCACGGTCAGCATCCGCAGCGACGTGTCGCTGGCGTAGAGGGCGGCAAGCGCGGACGCAGTGACCAGCGCGATTGTCACAGCGAAGTTGGCCATCAGGGTGCGGATGGGCCGGAGCAACCATGGTGTGCGCCGGAAATGGGACAGGTAAGTGGCAAGTCCGAATGTGTAGCCAAACAGCAAGGCCTCGAACATGGCGTTGGTCAAGGTCATCTCTTTGTCAGTGAAGTTTCGGATCATGGGCGACACGCCGTCAATGATGAAGATCAGACTGATCAGGCCAGCAAAGATGTCCTCGCTGAACATGGTCACGTGCTTCATCAGGGCACACAAGTCAAAGACGGCCACAAGGATGGTGAACAACGAACACCACATGCAGACCCAGAAGTAGAAAGGCATGAACTCCAAATCCATCGCCTCTGCCATCTCAAAAACCACCAGCGTGTACGCCAAGAAAGGGCCAGTAGCACCTAGGATGGACAGAGGCTGCCCTGCGAAGCTAGAAAACAAAACGCCGCTGATGGCGGACGACATGATCATCTCCAAAACTCCAAACTGGCCCTTGGTGCCGTCCAAAAACCGGCTCCCGAAGGTGATGGCAGGGGCCAGCGCTGCGATAAACAGGTAAAGAATGGAGGACACGGACTTCTGGAAGTTCTCAGCCTTAAAGGCGTCCGTCCAGTCGCTGATGTACAGGGGCGCCCGCCTGCGCAAGTCAAGCCTCAGCCCGCCCCCAATCTTGCCCGTGAACTCCAAAGGACCGAAGTCCTTCTTGGCTGTGTGGGTGATGTAGCCGGACTCGTTGCGGATGACTGCTTCAGCCTCTGTCATAGCTCTGATCCAAATAAGTGCGACGGTTTTGTTTCTGCTTCTGGCGTCCTTGAGCCTCTGCGTTGATTAGGTGCACCGGATGAAGAA
This sequence comes from Effrenium voratum, assembly GCA_963377175.1. Taxonomy (NCBI): domain Eukaryota; class Dinophyceae; order Suessiales; family Symbiodiniaceae; genus Effrenium; species Effrenium voratum. The sequence continues at coordinate 80,461 of CAUJNA010000752.1, forward strand.
CTTCTCAAGTTGGGTGTCAAGGCCACGAGCACCGAAAGCGAGCGGACACAACAAGCAAGATCGCAAGTCGGGGCCTGCGGTGGCAGCTCCTCGCTTGGCCGCTGCCTGAACTGGTTCAAAAAAGGGATCCCGGTGCCGCCGGTGCTCTCAAAAGAATGCCAAAAAAGGATCCTCCTTGTGAACCTCAAATGAGGACGTGCATAACATGAAGGTTCACCCCCGATGTGGACATGAAAAGCATGGTTGGAATAAAATGGGCCTCTGCAGATGGGGAACTCAGGCCGGGCGGCCAGACTGAAACACTGTTCTCCTTACACCGACACACGAAACACAACTCTAATCCTCACAACGAAACCTGCTTTGCGACAGTCCAAGGGCGGCACATGTCGCCCCAGGCCGCTGCGCGTCCTGTGGCGAAAACTACAAAATCCGTGTGCAAACCCGGAACATCGCTGCGGAGTGGGCTCTGTTTGAGATGCATCCCAGCATGAAGCTTTGGAACCTTGCCCACCGAAACGCCAGACAGGCCAGTCAGGATATACAGCGCGAGCACTCAATCAGTATTTGCCGAACATGTCCTCCCCCCCCCCCCACATGCTTGCATGCAGGTTCACCCTCCTGGTGGGTCTTGCTTGGGCGTGCCATTGCGGCTGTCCCGCTCCTCCCAATTTGCCTGCGAGTCTCGCGGATGTAAAATAGGAACTCAAAAAAGGCTGTCGCCACTCGTGGAAGACATTCCGAAAGGGAAAGGCAAAATGGAGTGAGGTGAAGAGCGAAAGCGACAGATCCCTGGGTGGAAAGGGAGAAACCGAATGCCGCAGCACTTTTGCCATGTGGGACGAGATCATCACTTCGCCTGCATTTGCCTGTTTGGTGGAGATCGCCACAACTCGCTCACATCTTCCTTTGGCATCTTTCTAAGCTTGGGCTTACGCAGCTTGTGCACACCCCACCGACGTGAGTTGACATGTTGTTTGCTTGACCTCGCAACGCATCTGCAAAAGAAGTGGTCTAGCGTGCGCCGCGTTGCGCTCTTCAAACAGAAATGAGATGCAAAACACCCTGTCCAATGCCCAAAAGTCGTTGCCACCTTTTTGTCGGTACTGAATCCGTCGCTGTCCCTCTCGACCCTTTTTCTCCCGGCTTGGACCCTCGGACCCTCGGACTCGGACCCGGAAGGACCCGAAAGGCCTCGCGCATACCTCGGAATGCGAACGAGTCCCGTCCAAGGGTTCCAATGAGTAGCCGTCAATCCTTTGTGCCCCTTGTTCTCTTGTTTTCTGCTTTTGGAATTTCTGTGCTGATGCCAAAAACGCTTCGTGACATCAGTTGACTCTAACATGCGCTCCAAGACCCGAGCCAGTGGGTGGCAAATCCGTCCTGCGTACGACATGGTGACACAAAATGATCTCGACAAGCATTGGTGGCCAACATGTGGACGAACATCTGAGAGGGTTCGGAAGCCGCCACCAGCCCAATAAGCATCACTCCAAAACAGCAAGTGCCGCAGGTTCAACCACACCTACAAATAGAATAGTTTAGGGCTCCACGTAGACTTTGCTCGCAAACCGCTTCCTGCGGGGCCTCTGCAAGCTGGGCCCGGGGTACTGGCCACAAAAGCGAAATGTGAGCGACTCATTCTATCTGTCGCTCCTAGATCCGCGCTGCTCTGGACGGGTAGGCCTCCTGTACACGGCTAAAAAAGAAGGGGAGGACGGCTGTCCAAATGATTCTGGTCCAAAAACTTGCCAAAGCCTCACTCAATCCCTCAAGGTCATGTAGGACACGCTTTAATGGCAGTAGCCTGTACTGTGTAAAGTGTTTTTCCTAATTCAGGGGGTTTTGGATTGTTTTGGGGTCCTCTGTTGTGGCAAGTTTTCCCTAAAAAATCCAACCCAAAAAAAAAAAGAACTGCCAGGAAAAAATCGGAGCAAAAACAACTAGCCAAAGAAGTCTGGCAAACAAATCCGCGCAAACACTAGGAATCCCTCTATGGAAATAGTTCCCAAACCATCAAATTCAAGATAACTTCTTTACAAAAAAATAAGTGCAAACATTGGCACAAAGGGGGGGGGGTGCCCACAAGACGCCTTGAGCCTCTTTAATGTAACCGTTTTGGGGGTCCTCTATTTTGGGGGGGTTGCTGAAATTAGCCAAATTAAAGTGGTTCACCTAACCAAGCCCTCCCCAGCTCAACAGGCAAAAGCCTTGGATGAAAAGGAAATCCATTTTGCCAGTGGTCCGCAAACTATCAAATCTTAGATAACTTCTTTACAAAAAAGTAAGGGCAAACATTCGCACAACAGGGCCCATAAGCCGAGCAAGGCTGATCTTCCTTGAGAGCAGTCTTCTTTTCCATGGCCCAAGAGCAGTCAGGAGATACGGATTGAGAACTGCCTGCTGCTACCGCTGCCGGCCCGTAGTTACGGGCTAGTGAGAGGCCCTGACCCTCTTTAACGCGACTGTTTTGGGGTCCTCTTTAGCGCCCAAGAGTCAGCCTTGGCAATACTAAAGTAGAATTTCAATACTAACGAACGCACTGGGAATCTGAGAGGGGGCCTCGGCAATACTAAAGTAGAGTAAGTACTGGGAATCTGAGAGGGGGCCTTGGTAATACAAAAAGTAGAACTTGCAATACTAAAGTAAGTACTGAGTGTCAGCCTTGGTAATACTAAAGTAAATATTGGAAAGACTAAAGTCTGCACTGGGAATCTCAGCGGGGGCCTTGGCAATATTAAAGTAGAATTGGCAATACTCACGTAAGTACTGAGAATCTGAGAGGGGGCCTTGGCAATACTAAAGTAGAATTGGCAATGCTAACGTAAGCGCTGGGAATCTGAGAAGGGGCCTTGGCACTACAGCTAAAAGGCTAAGGGGATGGCTGGGAGCCACCATGCAAAGTAAGTTCTGTCCCTCCCTGACCCCCAGGTGCCACTGTTGATGGGGGGGGTCACATTGAAGCAGGTCCAATTGAGCCGTGAAAGAGACTGCGAACTAAGTGTCACAAAAGCTGATTTCTGGAAAGTTTATGTTCGTGCTATTACGCTCTGCTGTTCATACCATTGCTCTACCAAAATGGAAAACACAACACACTTCCGAACCCATTTGCAAAGGCCAGGAAAGGGCAAGGCGGCAAGGGGCCGCAACACAAAAAACAAACCATGCTCTTCTTGTGTTCTCGAGGCCGTAATTGAATATGCGGAGAACTGAGAACAACTCTATTAAATCAGCCAAGTGTTACTGAACAACCTAGTAGCGTTTGTTCAGGCAACAAATGCCTCAGTCACGTCCACAACACAAACACCTTGCCTCACTGAGATGTTGTATGCTGGGTATTGCAACCCTGCCCAATGGCCCAGCTGTTCTTGCTACCAAATTCGCAAGGGCGAAGAAGGTTGCGCCTCCAGCAAATAAGGACGATGTTTGCTTCTGGAGCCGATATGCTGTTGACAAGGCAGCGTTTCAATCGAGCCCGCGAGCCCTAAAACTAACAAAAAGACATCGGCAGCTAGTCATACACCCACCAAAAAAATACACCAGCAGAGACGCCAAACAGTTGAGGACTGACGGGCAAGCACAAACATACAAACAGCTTGTGGCTTCTTGGGTTAAAGGGATGAATCAAAATGATGCAGTCGTGAACCCGGCACGCGTTGCGTGGCTGCACGTGTGTTGCTGGCGTGCTTTGCGCTTCAGCACCGCGCAGGAACTGAGGCAAGCGCGTGCGATAGCGGGCGAGCGCGCGCGCGCGTGAACGCAAGTGTGGCTGCGCAAGCGCACGGTCACATGGGCAGTTCAGACACACATGTCCAAGTCAGACACACATGTGTGTGTGTGTACATGTAAAACACACATATGTATACAACTGAAACAGTACACGGGGCACGCGCAGATGTGTGCCCGTGAACACACACATATACATTCACCTGCGGCACACGCATACATTGGAAAACCAACGGGTGCTTCTTGTAAAGCACACACACATTTGTACACCTGTAACACACATATGTGTTCACCTACGACACGCTAATGTGTTCACGTGGAACACACATGGGTTGACTTTCCATCCAGACAGCCGCGCCAGCCAAACACCCAGCGAGCCGTGCCTGGAAACGGGAAACAAATGAAGGGAGACAAAGGAAGACAAATGAAGCTGTCCGCATGGCTGGGAGACAACGGGAGACAAATGAAGGGAGACAAAGGAACCCGTCCAGCCCGAAAACCCGTCCACCCAGAAAGCCGCGCAGACAAATGAAGGGAGACAAAGGGACCCGTCCCACCGACAGAGCCGTGCCAGGCATGAGACAAATGAAGGGAGACAAAGCGAGACAAATAAACCCGTCCACCCAGCCGTGCCAAGCATCCAGCCTTGCCTGGGAGACAGCGAGACACATGAAGGGAAACAAAGGGAGACAAAAAAGGAGACAAATGAACCCGTCCACCCAGAGAGCCGGCCAGGCATACGAAGGGAGACGGCATCCAGAAGACAAATGAAGGGAGACAAAGGGAGTGCCAGGCATTGAGGCTGGGAGACAACGGGAAACAAACGAAGGGAGACAAAGCAAAACAAGTGGACCCGTCCATGCCCATCCACCTAGAGAGCCGTGCCAGGCATCCAGCGAAAGCCGTGCCAGGCATCGAGGCTGCAAACAATGCCAGTGTTTTGGTCTTGTCTGCAGGGCGGCAGAGCTACTCTCTTGTCCGAGATCGGCAAGAACCTTCCTGGGTCCTCCAGTAGAGGAACCCTCCCCAAAAAAATGGTAAAAGGCAAAGGGTAAAAGGCACTACTGGGGGACCTAGAAGCTTGGCATAGAATGTCTACCTTGAAGGGTATGCAAAAAGCGAAAACTTGCAAAACCCCAAGAAAATCTAGCCCGATCGACCCCAGCAGATTTGGTCGCCTACCTGCAATTCTGTGATGTTGTCACGGAATGGCTGCGCAGCTGTTTAAGCGCGAGCCCAACTCTGCACAAAAAACCATCGACGTTGATCAGTTTTCAAGAATCAACGCTTGGGGTCGATGTTCATCCCTTTTGAGTTTGACCCAGCCGCCCCCCTTCCCGAATCTATGCAGAGCCCGACAACATGCTCCAAAAGCCAACCCAGGCTTGGTCCATTGCTCCCGACTTTCCGGTGCCGGAGCGTCCTTCAGCATGTGGAGCAGAGTGGTCTTTCCCGCATTGTCAAGTCCTTTGAGCTTGACAAGCGCAAGCGGCAGTCACTTTCGCTTGCAGAGACATGGTGAATATGTGCAACCACTCGGAGAAGCCCCTTGTTTGGCCACACAGCCAACACTGTTTGTGCTCATGCGCCCGCTCTTTGTGTCTTTTAAGTTCGCCCGCGTGTGACGGCAATGCAAGTGGGCATTTTGATACTGTGTTGGCAATCTCATTTGTTGCACGGTTGTCTTGTTCGGCTGCATGTTGGTGCGGCTGTTGGTTTTTCCTCTTGTCGCCTGGTGCAGTTACACGACTTCCGAAAGGCTGGCGGCAAATTCCAAGGTTGTATTTCTCGGTCCTTTAGTGTCTCAGGCCCAGGCCCGGGAACAAGACCTTCGCATTCTTGCTGCTGAGGCCCAGGTATCCGAGCACAGTGAAGAACCTTACTCAAAGTTAAACGGATGCGCAGCCGACCCAATAATCGGGATGTGATCTGCGTGTCAGCAAACAGATGTGGACAAGCTGAATTTGATTGCGACCAGTGCCCCATTCTAGCGGCGGAAGCAAACACATGGCCCACACGCGAAAACAAATCGTGAGTTGACAAGGTAAGGTCTCTAGTCTTGCACAGTGCGGAGCATGGGTATCTGCTTCACGCGGCAGGCCTTGGCCAATTGTGTGTAGGGCCCGATTCGCATCCCCCACAAGGAACACCCGACGTTTCCCCATATTGCAGCATCCTGTGCAGTCTGCTGACCCAAGAGCTCAGGTCAAAGTCGGTCCCCCGAAAAGCCGCGAATAACACTGGTCCAACGTCCGGCACAACCAGCTTCACAAGCTGGAGCTGAGCTGGTCGTTGACCCGCTTTTGCGAGCTGGGACATGGGCCTTGCGATGAAAGAGCCCGGCCACGCCCGTTTCGAGATCAAAAGCCACTCGCAGTCGCATGTGTCCAGGGACGCAGCCAGTTGACCAGGAACATGGCAGCCTGCGCGCAGGCGAACTCTGCAACTTTTGCGCTTTAGGCAGCACAGTATTTATCTTGTCTGTCGAACCAAGAAAAGGCATGCAATTTGATAGTGGAGGAAGTACCCTGCGACACTGGCAACGTGGCTGGCTTTCTCACTTGTAGTGGGTAGTTCATCCTCATCCCCGGGCATTGCTAGAGAAGCTTGGAGTCTAGTTGTCGTGACGCAATCAAGGCTCTGTTTTTTGCGCGGCTGCCAAAAATGAGACAAGGATTGACTGCCCAGAGTTTTGCGGCCACATTCCACTCTACGAAGATGGGTTCCATTTGTTGATTACCCGCTAGGCTCAAACCCGGGGGTTCCTTTTCAGAAAAGCAGCCACCCTTGAGTTTATGTTTGGGTTTGTTCAAGAGGAAACCCCGTCCACGCACCGCCTGCGCTTCAGCTTCTGAAAATCCAGGGCCGTCTGCGACGTTTGAGCCAACAGTGAGTCTGCGCTAGGACGCGGTTGGTGGAGGTGTTTTTTAACTAGCCCTGGTCTTTTTCTCACCCTGGCTGTGACTGTACAGGGTTTACAAAAGGTGGGCAACACCTGCGTTACACATAGCCTGCGCAACCGGCTGTCGGTGCGCACAAACTAGACAAGGCAGCTCACAAACTAGACAAGACAGCTGTGGGCTTCGACGGACATCTGCATTCCACATAGCCTCCGCGACCGGCTGCCGCTGTGCACAAACTGCACAAACTGAACAGCTGTGGGCTTCGACGGAAACGTAGGCAACACCTGCATTCCACATAGCCTCCGCGGCCGGCTGCCGCTGCGCACAAACTAGACAGCTGTGGGCTTTGATGGCAAGGTGGCCAACACCTGCCGCTGCGCAGTACGACCGGCTGCCGTTGTGCACAAACTGCACAGCTGTGGGCTTCGACGGAAACGTAGGCAACACCTTATTCCACATGGCCTCCGCAGTCGGATGCCGCTGTGCACAAACTAGACAGCAATGCTACAGCGAGGCCTCGGTCACTCGGAGTGCGACTCATGGCAATTACAGCGACCTGCGCCGACCTTGCGCCCCGCCTCTCAGCGCAGCGCGGCGCCACACCCAGACCTTGCTCACGGGGACTCTGCTTTCAGATGTTCATCCGAGTGCGAGGCCGCGAGCTAGGCGCAATGTTTCGTGGTGACTGTCAAAAGCGCACCAAGCTTTTTTTTGCTCGCTTCTCCACGTTGGTGTTGGCCCGCCCCACGCTCAGATGAGCCTTGAGCGCCAGCGGTTGCCGGTCGCTTCTGCATTGAACACACACGGCAAGGGCTGCGCCTGTCGCATTTGTGAATTCTGCAAAAAATGCTCTTGCCGGAACGGATTGGCAGAGCAGGCCACCACATCTAAGCGCCGGGCCATGATGTTCTTCTTTGTACTGCGACAACGGTCTTCAAACATGTCCTGTCCGCGAGACACACCAGGCGGCAAACGTTACGGCTCGGTCCGCCTTCCTCGGCAGCTGGCTGTCGTCGGCAGGCCCTGCCTGCGACGCGGAACGCTCGGCACAAGTCGTTCTGAATCTCTGAACAACGTAGTGTCCAGCCTCGGCCCAATCAAAGTTCGGGCTCGCATGCTTCAAAGCGTTGAAAGCATGGCGGATATGCACCGATAGAGCCGCGTGGCTCCGTGCAACATGCTTGCCTGCTTGCGTAGCTTTCCACGCCTGCGCGCCGCCATGTGAGTCACAATCGAACTCGTCAAGATACCCGCCTTGCGCTGCTCCACGTAGTATATGTTGGCGCTAGGCGGAAGTCTAACTTGCCCGAGCACGGCTGTGACCAGATCGAAGTTCGTGTGGTGTTGCGCGGGGCCTCTATTCCCACTACTACTTGCTCCTTCGCCCGGGCCTCCGCCGCTTCCCAGCGCCCCTGCAGGGTTGTAAGCCAACGCATCCGACTTCGGCTGCTTGCATTGCACCTCTTCCACGACCCGTTGGGACAGGAGAGCCGCGGGCAACGCGCCTGCTGCTTGCTCTCGCGGGCGTTTCTCAGCGAAAGAGAAAACTTCCCGGTTGCTCACTTGCTGTCGCCTGTCAAAGGCTGCTTCTGCTGTTTCTGTCCGCCGAGTTCGGAACCTACCAAGCTTGTTGCGCAGCATGGTGTGCGTCAGGACGGGCTGCGGGCACGCGCGAAGCACTTCAGCAACTTCCTCCTCCTCCAATAAACAGGCGCGGAGGTTCCCGTACCCTGTCGCCATGATTTCTTTGTTTCTCTTTTCGCCTGCCGCTTGGGCTTGCGCCTCCTCATCGAGCACAGCTCCTGCCAAAGCCAGCCGTAAGTGGAGGAAACGGAGGGAGCACTTGTAGGCTTCATCGCTCACTTCCAGTGCTTCTTGCCCTCGCATCGCATGCTCGCACATTGCTATCAAGGCTGCGTAGCCCGGCAACCAGTAAATGCTTTTGCCTAGCACTGTCCGTAGGCCATAGCCGTGAGACCTGTGTTCGGATCGAAGTAGCCCTACCTGAGAATCCATGTCAGCGTGGGTTGCTGCGGCTCCGGGCCGCACGCGCATTGGCGCTGCATGTGCGGCACTTGCCGGTCCACATTTCTGCGCTGTTTGCTGCCAAATTGTTTGCAGCAATGGCTTTGCCACGTCTTGCGCAGGACGGCGGTGCTGAGGGTGCACCACTTGCTCTCGACAGAACGAGACGGCACCAAGTTGCCGCCGTGTCTCTGCCACGACCCACCATTCGCGGAACACCTTCACTTGCTGCAAAAAGCACACATTGATATTGCTGGTGTCGAAGGCAATTGAAATTGCTTTCTGGAACACGGTCGGCACTGCATCTGCTGCGTGGCCTTGCCGCAATTCTTGCTCCCATGCCCGGCCGGTTGCCGCGCCGCTGTCCGGGCCCTTTCCTCCGTGGCGGTCGTCCACCTGTACTCGCCGCCAGTTGCAGCTTCCAACAGCTTTTTCATGTCCGTGGTTGGTCGCCTCAGCGCTGATAAATGCCACACGCGCGCACGCACTCATTGAAGCTGCCATGGGAACCGTCTGAATGGATGTTGCCATTTGGCAGGCGCGCAAAGGGAAAGTGGTCAGGAATGGCCCTCATCGCTTCCAGGTACAAGCTCTTCATCATATTGAAGCTAGGCGATTTCCCAACTGTGACATTCCTGGTGGGCAAACTCCAAAATCTCGGTAGGCTATTGCCACAGATGGATCCTCTTCGAACGGACGCACGCGCAAGTCAATGCGCAAGGTGTTCGCCAGCAAAGTGAGAAACAGGTCCATCGTGACTTGCCCGGGCTTGCCGGACGTCAGTTGCACATAACGCCCCAGCACGGCCAAAGGCAGAAGCAGCACGCTGCCACGCGCACTCTCCATTTCTGTCGCATTGTCAGCGTTCATGCGGGCATCCCGCAGCTGCTCTCTGCCTTTCAATGATTCGTCCATGGCATCTCGCAAGCTTGTTTCCAAAATGTGTTCGGAATACAACGGCATGCTCCTCCAGAGTTGCGCCGCCTCGGCGTTTTGCAAGCATAGCATGCGCTCTGGCCACCATTGGACTTCGCCGTGTGGGCTGGTGCGGAAGCGCGGCTTGCTCAGTGCCCGAGGCACGCTTCCACCTGCTTGGCTTTGCGGCTCCGCATTTCCTTCACTCTGGCTTGGACTCCGCAGCTGTCTCCGTACAACTTTCACCTGCTCATTGCACAGCGGACGGTGACGCGCCGCCACTTCTTCCGTATACGCGGCAACCAAAAGTGCTGGTGCGCTTTCATTCGGCTGCGCAGCCATTTCTGCAACATTTGGCGAGGCATGATTCCTCTGCATCGGCTTGCCTGTCTCTGTGAGCGTTCGTCGCTTTTTGCAACGGTTCCCCGACAACCTTTCCAAGTTGCTGTGTTGTACAGGCTGCGCACGGGGCCGCAGGTGGTGAGCGTCAGTGAGGGCTTGCGTGTTGTTGCCTCCAGTGCGCTGCAAGAGCCTGTAAGGCTGCTGTACACCAAGCCGCGGCAGGCCATGGGGCATTTTGAGAGGCTGCGAACGCAGCAGATGCCTGCAAGTCAGAAAAGGCTGGACGCCATGAGCGGCAACGCCCTGACACGCGCTGCGCCATCAAAGCTGCCAAGTGTGTTGGGTGGGATGATTGAAGCCGGAGCAAGCTCCATGTGCAGTGGCGCGACAGTGGCGGCACTGTGTAGCAATTTGTGAAGCGGCTTCAGCCGCATATCCAAACGACGTGAATGCAGCATTTTGGCGTGCCATGAGCTTGCAGGAGCAAGGCAACAACTTGCTCGGAGCATGCATCACAATCATCCCTGCTGCAGCATGTTGGACATGTTTGCACTGTTGCGTTCACTTCCCACTCGGTCCGTCAAGCAAGCTCTTGCACGTCACCCGTGCTGGGTGGCTTGGGTTGTTTGCTGGCCAATTGGCTACATACTGCCTTGCTTGAAAAGGGTGTTGGTTCGTGCGGTTTGTGATTGCGTGCCAAAAGCAGTTCCCATCTGCGCAGTTTTCTTCACGACTCAAACCGGCTGCTTCAGTTTGCAAGCACGGATCACGTGGCTCCTGCAGACTTCGTTGTGGATGCGTGGCTTCTTTGAGCACCACTTCCACGCCATAACAACTGTAGGTTGCGACAGGTGCTTCCCACCAATCACCTTGCAATTCGTCATCACTGTGCCGTGGCCTGGCTTTCTGGCATGTGAGCACACAATGGCGCGTGCCGTGCAAGAATCTGCTGGATGCATATTGCAGCTGCCAGGAGTTGCTTGTGCGCGTGTTTCCGACACTTGCCCGTTACTGCATCTGCAAGGCGCATGATTTGCAACAGTAGCATGGCCAAAAGAAAAATCACTGGAAGAGCTTGGAACAGCACAAACCCTGCCCACTCCCTCAACACGTGCCCTGCGCCGTCACTTGCGGGCGCGCCACGCACGAGGCCTCGACCGACTCCAGGCGGCATCCACCATCCCTTGAGAGTCGACGGTTGCCATGGCAAGTCTGGCCCTTGCGATGGCTGGGACTCGGCCAGCACATGCCCGGCATCAAACAGATCTGCACACCAAACAGCACGGCATTCGCACTGATTTTAACCAAGGCCGGCGCTGGAGAGAGCAGCACTTGCCAGCCAGTCCCGGCATGTAAACTTGCCCGCCTCCTTGCGATTGCGCTGTCCCCGCCGCCTGCTGCCAGCAACGTCGCGCGCCACTCAAGCCAACGCCCTGCGCCTGGACACCGACTTGCCCCACTTGAGCGCCACCTGCCACGACGTGCGCGACTTTGGCTCCACTGTGCCATTCTGTGATCCAGCGCAGCTATGGCTGCGGTGCTCCTGCGATGCTCCGCCCATGGCCTTGACCCATCGCTCTCACTCGCGACAGCTTTAGCTGACCCGTAGCACGCAGCTTTGCTAAGGCTCCCACTGACCCACCTGGAAATGGTTGCCCACGTCCACATTATCGTGAGCACGATGAGCAAGCGGGACGTGGCGCCTGACAGGTCACGGTCGTCCGTGAGCACCCCCCTCTGATCGCTGCCCGTGTTCCACAAATTCAGCCGGCGACACGGCGAGCCATGCCAGCGACAAGCGGAGCAGAGCACAAATGATTGCTGCGAGCCAAACTTCCTGCTGCGAGCGCATCAAACGCTATGCTCCTCACAAGAAAGATGGCCGCGTTTGCCTGCTAAGGCCGACGCCGTGTCTGTTGCGCATGTCGCCAGTCCAGCGACGGCCTGCCAAGACGCGATGCAAAACACGTGCGCTACGGCTGCCAACCTGCCATGAGCTGCGTTCGCGCCTAGTTGCCAGTGCACAAGATGCAGCCCGCGCATGCCTGCCGAAGTCCACAAACTAGACAGCTGTGGGCTTCTCAGCATCCAAATCTGGCACGACACGAGCAACATGGTTGACACGTGATAGCTAGCCTGCAACCCTACCTTTGCAACTCTCTGCCATCAACTCCCCCGCCAGCCAACCAACCGACCGACCGACTAACCCACCAACCAACCAACCAACCAACCAACCAACCAACCAACCAACCAGCCAGCCAGCCAGCCAGCCAGCCAGCCAGCCAGCCAGCCCGCCAACCAACCAACCAACCAACCAACCAACCAACCAACCAACCAACCAACCAACCAACCAACCAACCAACCAGGGCTGGGGACCAGGGCTAGGAAAAAAACACCATCCCCACAGGTTCAAAGTCCAAAAAATCCGGAGCCTGTGTTTAAAATTCGGGATGGTTTTTGACAGGCAGCCTCAATGTTGAATCAAACTTCATCGGCACACTTGGCCAGAGAAATTGACCTCCCGAGAGTCCTGGTGTTTCCAATGGGGAGAGCTGCCAAACCAACTGCCCGGAATTCGGGGCAAACCGCGTTCAACAAAAGAAACCCTGTCGCCGGCACGTTGGTTCTGCTGCCTCCGACTCAACGGACGCATTTCTTGGCTCGGTCGCGGCTTCATCTAAGTGCAGGCCCCATCCCTCGATGCTGCCCAATCCGCTTGGAGCTATCTTAAAAGTGCAGAAACCTGACTTGCTGAGTTGCTGAGTAAAAGTCCAAAGAAAACTGCATTTTCATGCGCCTGGCCAAGCCTTGATCGTTGAAAGCAAGATGTCTCGCTGGCTCGCTCACTTCAAACACAACCAGTCCAAGCAAAGGCGCGCAAGCAACTGGCCGTAGAAGCCTGATTCAGAACATGCTTCCAAGCATCGGACGGGCTGCTACTGAGCAAAGGGGACTTGCAGTTGAGACTCATTGGTTGCCTCACTCGCACTTCATACCCACTGAGCCAGCCCCCACAGCGCGTCACAGTTCAACCGGTTCCAGCTTCAAGACGGCAAACCTCCTCGGAAAGATTCAACGACAAACCGACCCAGGGCATGATGTGTGAGCTGGGGAGTTCCTTGTTTTGCTGAATGGGAAGTATCATGAGCCATGATGTAGTGCTATGCTGCTCAACCTGCTGCAGGCACAAGTCTGCATGTATTACCTGCTTGTCTCAAAAATAACTAAACACCGCTGCGCTTGCCGCGAGGGTGGAGGGCATCAAGTGCCTCGCAAGCTGTTACCCTTGCGGACAGCCGTGGAGTCGAGGCGGATTGGGTATTCCACATGCAGACGGCGGCCACTAGATTCCTGTTGGCAGCCGTTGGGCTCGGGTGTCTTCTGGAGAAAGCCTGCTGTTCTCTTCGTTCTGGTGCCTGTCCGGAACACACCATCAGTCTCGGCTTCTCCAGAGACACCTCTCAGGCCCAAGGGTCGTGAATTCTCTGAACGCAGGGCCAGGGCCAAATAGATCCCAACTCTGCAACATTGGGAACTGCAACCGACTATGGGTGGTGTCTTCATTTTCGTCGTTGACCGGCCGGCTGGCCCGAAACGAAAGCGATACCCATCCTTAGAAGGGTCGCAGCGATTCCTGTCGATTCCAGGAAGGGTACCCCGGGCACTGCTCAGTCAACAATCGGCGTGCCAGGAAGCTGAGAAGTGAACAGGAACTTGAGGGGCAACTAGTGGGGAAGCTGTGATGAAAAAATGTGAACTCGCCTGTTTGGAATACCATTCTGCAACTCCTTTTTCAAAGCTTCCTCCTGCCCCGGGTATCCCTTCCGCACCACGTCTCAGTTGCACTTCCGGCACACAAACATCGTCAACCTGGACACATGTTCTTCAAAGCTTCCCAGATCCTCCCCGCAGCCCTTTGCCTTCAAGTTTCGCAACCCTCACGCATGGGGCCTATCAATGATGTCCCAGCCAAGGAAGTCACGCGTGCCTATTCTGAGCAATGGCTTGCTGAAGAACACTTTGTGAGCTAGGCACTCTCGATCCACAACCTCTTGGTTGCCGGTGTATTGTCCAAAAGGAGTTCCTGCGGTACAAACACGAGGAACTGAATCTTTGACCCACAATGCTTTGCCTTCATCTATCGGGCAGCAAGCTGGGGATGGGCTCGCAGCGTGATAGCGATCATGAGCTCCCAGCCGCATGTTGGGGGCGTGGAGGGTATCTCCGGTTGACAAGGCGCTAGCCACGCTTCGGAATTTCACACAACACGTCTCTTGTCCAAACACCACGCCGGGCGCTGACGCCGGGCCCACAAACACTGGCCAAATTCTGCACTACACTTCAAGCGGTGCGTTTCCTGAGTTGTGTCTAGTGGGGGGGTTAAGTTCATGGATTCTGTGCTTAGACTGCAAAAAGAGTCATCCTTCATGCGTTGCTTGCCTGAATCAGATTTCTTGTTTGAAGAAGGTATGGAAAACCCAGTCTCCTTCAGCTCAGCATGTCCACCCTAGATTCATGACACAAGCAAGGGGTTGTCGAGTCGAAGGGTGCAACCTGAACTTCCCGCTTTGATCAATTATGCACTAGGTATGCCCAAGTGTTGCCAACTTAGAAAAAATGGTGATGTTTAAAGGGAAGATGCAGAGAGTCCTGTTGACGCCTTGGAGGTGAAGAAGGACGAGGTCAGGAACGGTAACACATGGCAAGTGGAACAAGGGGCTCACAGGAACGCACGCAAGCACTTTAGAAAACCCAAAGCTGCCGACATTCGTTTGTCGTAAACCCCTCCGGCCGGCCAATGCAGTTTTAGAGAGGGACAAGAGCTTCGAGGCGACCAAGAGATGACGCTTTCAAACCACGCCAAGCAGAAAATGGAAAATGGGGGACCCTGTTGAAAGGCCCAAAGGTCTGCCGCCCCCGCTGGCCCCCACCACCTGGCCCCGCCTCAAGAGTCCATGCGCTGCTCAACTGCGCCTCGCTCGGAGACCGATCCGTGCAGTCACGCTGCCGAAAAAAATGCGGGGTGGGGTTGCTGGTGATTGGTGTGGAGTTTCGGGTTGAGTTGGAACCTCGGAAAAATGGTCTTTAAAAGATTGCTTCAGTGGGTGTGTGCTCATTTGCGCGTGCAAAACAGTTTGGCTCCATCATTTGCGATCTCAAAATGGTGACAAAGTATATTCAAGCTAGACATGTCAAGATTGCAACTCTGCAAACCAGTTGGCCAGCAACGGAAAGCATGCTGTGCAATTTGCAAGGCCCTGCGCTTTCTGAATCTTCTCTGGGTCACATAAAACTCGTCGGCTCAGAGGTTCTCGATTGAAACATCTTCCAATGCTCATCGACCCAGGGGCAAAGGCACAGTGGTCCAGATATGATGATTTTTATTCCAGAACCCTTCATCCAAGAGATGTCATGAAAACGAACCTGGAGGATGTGCCCAAATAGTCGCTGCTGCAAAATGCAAACAGCAACTAAGTTGTGTATTTGTGTATGTATATATGGTCCCGTGTTCCGTGTTGCTACCCCCCCCCCCCATATGGTATGGTCCCCCAGGGCCCCCCCCCCCCGGGCCCGAGAGGATCCTGGCACCTGCGGTCCCACCCCCACCCCGACCCCCTGAACTCGCACCCAGAAACCCCGGCACCTCCACCCCAGGACAAGCCAACCCGCAACTAACCATAAACCAACCTTAAACTATCCCTAAACCAACCCGAAATACACCCTAAACCAAACCCTAAACCGTAGACCTCTAAAACAATAAACCCTAAACCTAAACCAACCCTAAACCAACCCTAAATACACCCTAAACCAAACCCTAAACCGTACACCTCTAAACCTAAACCAACCCTAAACCATCCCTAAATCAACATAAATCAACCTAAATCAACCCTGAACCAACCCTAAACCAACCCTAAATTACTAAATACACCCTAAATGTGCCCTAAACCAATTCTAAACCAACCCTCCCTAAACCACCACAACCCAACCACAGGACCACAACCACAGGGGGGGGTACTTGTCTGACCCATGACCGTTGCGGGGGGGAGGGGGGGGGGGGCTGGCAACGTTGTACCATATATGTAAATGTATATATATATAGGTATGTATGTGTGTATATACATATATATATATATATATATTTATTTATTTATGCCGGGAAGACTCGCCCAATTTCCCACGTCAGCAGCAATCATGACGCACGTTCCGACCAGCTTGCGGGGACATTGCAAGTCATCTAGGGTCCTGTGTCCCTTCTGCAGAAAGGCTGCCTGACTACCATACCCTTCCAGGACTCCTGGTAGCTCCTTAACCTTACTCCCTCTTGGACGGCAGCTCCTTGGCTCCCTTCCAACCACCGAGCAGAAAGGAACCCCAAGCCTTGCAAAAACGAACGCCTGTTTCGGCGTTGGCATCGAGCCCGATCAACTTCTAACTCTCTGGGAACTCAGCTCGCAAGACATCGCCTTGTTAACTTCAGGGGGTCGGTGGGAATTCTTGGGAAGTAAGTCTGCGCGAACGAACGTTAACGAAAGATGCAAGCAAGAAGGCCAAACGAAATCGTGTTTGGAAATTTCCAAACATGACAACACGCGTCCAAGGATGGCAAGCAACCAATCTTGATTGGGCACCAGGGTTTGCACATGTTTAAGGGGGACCATGGGTTGTTTAACTAGTTCTGCCCAAGCCTGGCTGGAGGACTTGTTCAAATTTGGACGTTTCCCGTGTTTGACTGAGCCTGCGCGACACGCCAGCAGCTCAGCTAGAGGGTCTCTGCCCAGACAAGCTATGGCGTGGTCCGAGCAGCTCTGGGAAGGTTCCGGAGGGTTCCGGGTTCCGAGAGTTGCTGCATCGGTTCCGGGTGGTGCCGGCGGTTTTGAGTGGCTCCGAGTGTTGCGCAAAGTTCCGAAGGTTTCGCAGGGGGTTCAGGGCGTGGAGCAAGGGTTCTGGAGATTTGCCGGGGATACCACCTGGGCTGATTTCTGTAACTTCCCCGCAGTGTTCGTTTAATTGTACGGTCCCCTGGCACGCCTTCACCAGCGCCAGCACCGCGCAAAGGATGTTGTCCCCCGAGCGCCCGGGCATCTGGCATGTGTTCTTGGCCATCAAGCTGCCGTTTCCCCCCCAGTTAAGGTCCCCTTGAACATCATCCCACGAGCAAACTCATCTGACACGGGCCCAAAAGGTGATATTAAAACAACAAGCGGAATATTGGGACCAGTCTTGGCTTCGACCATGGATGAGATGAAGACCCCGATAGGTTGACGGTTTCAAACATTTCAACACGTTGAAACTTGAAGCTTGAATCTGCTGTGTTGAGACGCTTGCCACATCTCGAAAGATTGGAACTCCGAAACATGGATATATCCATGATCGTCCGGAATGCACGGTGACTCAAGAAATCGCAGGGAACCAGGCCGCAAGCGAAATCGCACACTTGAAAGAGATCTTTATAAATCACCACTCTCTGCCCCAGCCCCAACAAAGTAAAGGCTGTACAGACCTCTGCCAAATTCGAAGGTGACAAAATTGGGAATGCCTCATGTCTGTCATGCTGCCCAAAACGGCAAAGAAGTCCCCAATGGGAAACATCCACGCTACGCATCTCCCCCACGCGCCAGCCGCTTGGGTAAGGCGCGCCTTGATTTTTTGAGCTGCACAGGTGTAGGTTTGAGAGTTTGACCAGCAGGCATCGCGCGCGTTTTCGCACATGCAAGGCACTCTGTGCTTGCATGATAGCGCTAGCTTGCGGGTGATGTCACATGGTGACAGTGTGCCTTCAACCAAACATCAAAGACCCCAAGAGCCAGCATAAGCCATAAGCTGACCTCTGCTCTTGGTTGAGAAGCGCTCGAAAAATGGGTTGGGAGTACGCTGCAAACTGTATTCGAACATGGCACTTACAGTAATTACATGCATCAAACTAGAACGAGGTGTTGCAGCCCGAGCGCATGTAATCTGAACACAAAACTGACAAAAAACTTGGGACGAAGCTCCCGAAGGAACAAAAATGCTACGCACATATTCAGGGCAGTTCAGGCTGACATCGACCTCCTCGGAAACTCAGGCTGCGTTTGGCTCCGCCCCTTTCATGCCATCATCCTGGATGTCTTGGGCCTTTTTCACATCCAGGTTGAGCAGGTCGGGCGCCTGCGAGAGAGCCTCTTCCTCCTCCTCCTCGTCAGGAAGGCTGTCCAAGAGCTGCAACTCTTCGGCAGTGAACATGTATTTCAAGGCCTTGCGGATGATAGCCAAGGACGCCATGAAGAAGGGGAAGACCACAGAGGTCTCCTTGATGGCCTTGAGGCCGTACAGGATTGCCAGGCAAACCACCTGCACGAAGGTGTACAAGTGGACGCGCTTGATGGGCAGCTTCTGGATGTAGTTGTACTGCGGGTACTTGGAAGAGTCCCAAATCATCCAAAGGAAAAGGCGGTCGAAGAGGTTGTTGCCGGTCAAGGATGCGATTCCCATGTAGAAGAACACGCCCTGCAGCACGGCGCGAGGCAGAAACTTGAGCACCGGAGCCATGAAGAGCGCGCAGCCAATGAGCACATGGATCAAGAAGTTGGTGGCACGTTGCTCGACGACCTTGGAAGGCACCTTGGTCTCGCCCTGTGGGAGCTGCTTCACCTCGTAGGTGGTGAGCGAGATCACGTGGGTGATGCTGGGCACAGTTGAGGCCACAGACAGGGGCAGGCCCAGCACGGCGCAGGCCGGCAGCGTCAGCGCGCCGCGCACAAACAGGTCCAGGTGGTAGCCAGGCGCCTTCTTCAGCCCGTTCGATGGCCGGTTCACAATGATGCTCGTCAAGTTCTGGTCCAGGTAGCCCAGCACCGCAAAGCCAATGGAGGGGATGATGGCATAGGCAATGCCCCAGGCAGGAAATTGCCGATCAATGCCTGCAGGGTTCACGATCCAAGGCCTCTTGCTGCCGTCTGACAGGCTCAAGGCAGGGGCGAACTCGGCGTCCACAGTCAGCATCCGCAGCGACGTGTCGCTGGAGTAGAGGGCGGCAAGCGCGGACGCAGTGACCAGCGCGATTGTCACAGCGAAGTTGGCCATCAGGGTGCGGATGGGCCGGAGCAACCATGGTGTGCGCCGGAAATGGGACAGGTAGGTGGCAAGTCCGAATGTGTAGCCAAACAGCAAGGCCTCGAACATGGCGTTGGTCAAGGTCATCTCTTTGTCAGTGAAGTTTCGGATCATGGGCGACACGCCGTCAATGATGAAGATCAGGCTGATCAGGCCAGCAAAGATGTCCTCGCTGAACATGGTCACGTGCTTCATCAGGGCACACAAGTCAAAGACGGCCACAAGGATGGTGAACAACGAACACCACATGCAGACCCAGAAGTAGAAAGGCATGAACTCCAAATCCATCGCCTCTGCCATCTCAAAAACCACCAGCGTGTACGCCAAGAAAGGGCCAGTAGCACCTAGGATGGACAGAGGCTGCCCTGCGAAGCTAGAAAACAAAACGCCGCTGATGGCGGACGACATGATCATCTCCAAAACTCCAAACTGGCCCTTGGTGCCGTCCAAAAACCGGCTCCCGAAGGTGATGGCAGGGGCCAGCGCTGCGATGAACAGGTAAAGAATGGAGGACACGGACTTCTGGAAGTTCTCAGCCTTAAAGGCGTCCGTCCAGTCGCTGATGTACAGGGGCGCCCGCCTGCGCAAGTCAAGCCTCAGCCCGCCCCCAATCTTGCCCGTGAACTCCAAAGGACCGAAGTCCTTCTTGGCTGTGTGGGTGATGTAGCCGGACTCGTTGCGGATGACTGCTTCAGCCTCTGTCATAGCTCTGATCCAAGTAAGTGCGACGGTTTTGTTTCTGCGTCTGGCGTCCTTGAGCCTCTGCGTTGATTAGGTGCACCGGATGAATAACTTCTCAAGTTGGGTGTCAAGGAAACGAGCACCGAAAGCGAGCGGACTCAACAAGCAAGATCGCAAGTCGGGGCCTGCGGTGTCTAGTGGGGGGGGGGTTAAGTTCATGAATTCTGTGCTTAGACTGCAAAAAGAGTCATCCTTCATGCGTTGCTTGCCTGAGTCAGATTTCTTGTTTGAAGAAGGTATGGAAAACCCAGAGTCCTTCAGCTCAGCATGTCCGCCCTAGATTCATGACACAAGCAAGGGGTTGTCGAGTCGAAGGGCGCAACCTGAACTTCCCGCTTTGATCAATTATGCACTAGGTATGCCCAAGTGCGGGTTGCCAAAATAGAAAAAATGGTGATGTTTAAAGGGAAGATGCAGAGAGTCCTGTTGACGCCTTGGAGGTGAAGAAGGACGAGGTCAGGAACGGTAACACATGGCAAGTGGAACAAGGGGCTCACAGGAACGCACGCAAGCACTTTAGAAACCCAAAGCTGCCGACATTCGTTTGTCGTAAACCCCTCCGGCCGGCCAATGCAGTTTTAGAGAGGGACAAGAGATTCGAGGCGACCAAGAGATGACGCGTTCAAACCACGCCAAGCAGAAAATGGAAAATGGGGGACCCTGTTGAAAGGGCCAAAGGTCTGCCGCCCCTGCTGGCCCCAACCACCTGGCCCCGCCTCAAGAGTCCATGCGCTGCTCAACTGCGCCTCGCTCGGAGACCGATCCGTGCAGTCACGCTGCCGAAAAAAATGCGGGGTGGGGTTGCTGGTGATTGGTGTGGAGTTTCGGGTTGAGTTGGAACCTCGGAAAAATGGTCTTTAAAAGATTGCTTCAGTGGGTTTGTGTGCTCATTTGCGCGTGCAAAACAGTGTGGCTCCATCATTTGCCGAAAGCTGGTGAAACGAAGGAGTTGCACGCTCGTCATTGCAGCAGGATCTCAAAATGGTGACAATGTATATTCAAGCTAGACATGTCAAGATTGCAACTCTGCAAACCAGTTGGCCAGCAACGGAAAGCATGCTTTTCTCGATTGATTTGCAATTTGCAAGGCCCTGCGCTTTCTGAATCTTCTCTGGGTCACATAAAGCTCGTCGGCTCAGAGGTTCTCGATTGAAACACTTCCAATGCTCCTCGACCCAGGGGCAAAGGCACAGTGGTCCAGATATGAAATTAGTTTATTCCAGAACCCTTCATCCAGGAGATGTCATGAAAACGAACCTGGAGGATGTGCCCAAATAGTCGCTGATGCAAAATGCAAACAGCAACTAAGTAGTGTATATATATATATATATACACATGTATATGTATATATATATATATATATAGGTATGTATGTGTACATATATATATATATGTCGGGGAGACTCACCCAATTTCCCACGTCAGCAGCAATCATGACGCACGTTCCGACCAGCTTGCGGGGACATTGCAAGTCATCTAGGGTCCCGTGTCTCTTCTGGAGAAAGGATGCCAGACTACCATACCCTTCCAGGACTCCTGGCGGCCAAGCCTTGCCAAAAGGAACGCCTTCTTCGGCGTTGGCGTCGAGCCCGATCAACTTCTAGCTCTCTGGGCGTCCGGCGGCGCACCAGCTCCAGGCCAGGCCGGTCCAGCTCCTGAGTTGCAACGGGATCCGGGCAAAAGAAAATTTTGGGGGCGCCCCCGCGTTTTGGGGGAACCGATCTATGATATTATGGCACTCCAGTTCTTGCACGAGTCGCCATGCGCTTCCATCGTCTCGTGAAGGCATCAACTGGGGTTAAAACCCTGAGGTTCTCCAAAGAGTCTATATTCACCTGTTTCTTGACTTGCTTGCAGCGAACTCAGCTCGCAAGACATCGCCTTGTCAGCTTCAGGGAGTCGGCGGGAATTCTCGGGAAGTAAGTCTGCACAAATGAACATTAACGAAAGATGCAAGCAAGAAGGCCAAAGGAAATCGTGTTTGCAAATCCAAACATGACAACACGCGTCCAAGGATGGCAAACAACCAATCTTGATTGGGCACCAGGGTTGGGCGATCCAAACCCGTGTTTCCACATGTTTAAGGGGGACCATGGGTTGTTTAAATAGTTCTGCCCAAGGCTGGCAAGAACCTTTCTTGCTTCTTTCGCTTGCGGCGACGATAGCGGCGTGGAGGACTTGTTCAAATTTGGACGTTTCCCGTGTTTTCATGACTGAGCCTGCGCGACACGCCAGCAGCTCAGCTAGAGGGTCTCTGCCCAGACAAGCTATGGCGTGGTCCGAGCAGCTCTGGGAAGGTTCCGGAGGGTTCCGGGTTCCGAGAGTTGCTGCATCGGTTCCGGGTGGTGCCGGCGGTTTTGAGTGGCTCCGAGTGTTGCGCAAAGTTCCGAAGGTTTCGCAGGGGGTTCAGGGTGTGGAGCAAGGGTTCCGGAGATTTGCCGGGGATACCACCTGGGCTGATTTCTGTAACTTCCCCGCAGTGTTCGTTTAATTGTACGGTCCCCTGGCACGCCTTCACCAGCGCCAGCACCGCGCAAAGGATGTTGTCCCCCGAGCGCCCGGGCATCTGGCATGTGTTCTTGGCCATCAAGCTGCCGTTTCCCCCCCAGTTAAGGTCCCCTTGAACATCATCCCACGAGCAAACTCATCTGACACGGGCCCAAAAGGTGATATTAAAACAACAAGCGGAATATTGGGACCAGTCTTGGCTTCGACCATGGATGAGATGAAGACCCCGATAGGTTGACGGTTTCAAACATTTCAACACGTTGAAACTTGAAGCTTGAATCTGCTGTGTTGAGACGCTTGCCACATCTCGAAAGACTGGAACTCCGAAACATGGATATATCCATGATCGTCCGGAATGCACGGTGACTCAAGAAATCGCAGGGAACCAGGCCGTAAGCGAAATTGCACACTTGAAAGAGATCTTTATAAATCACCACTCTCTGCCCCAGCCCCAACAAAGTAAAGGCTGTACAGACCTCTGCCAAATTTGAAGGTGACAAAATTGGGAATGTCCCATGTCTGTCATGCTGCCCAAAACGGCAAAGAAGTCCCCAATTGAAAACATCCACACTACGCATCCCAAGTTTGTCTCAGGCGTATCGAGACGAAGTCTGCCAGGCACTTCTGTGCAAAGAAACAGGGAGTCCGGCAACCCTGGAATGCGCACATTGCCAACGTCGCCTAGGCTCTCCCCCACGCGCCAGCCGCTTGCGTAAAGCGCGCCTTGATTTTTTGAGCTGCACAGGTGTAGGTTTGAGAGTTTGACCCGCAGGCATCGCGCGCGTTTTCGCACATGCAAGGCACTCTGTGCTTGCATGATAGCGCTAGCTTGCGGGTGATGTCACATGGTAACGGTGTGCCTTCAACCAAACATCAAAGACCCCAAGAGCCAGCATAAGCCATAAGCTGACCTCTGCTCTTGGTTGCGAAGCGCTCGAAAAATGGGTTGGGAGTACGCTGCAAACTGTATTCGAACAAAGCACTTACAGTAGTTAAATGCATCAAACTAGAACGAGGTGTTGCAGCCCGAGCGCATGTAATCTGAACACAAAACTGACAAAAAACTTGGGACGAAGCTCCCGAAGGAACAAAAATGCTACGCACATATTCAGGCAGTTCATTCTGACATCGACCTCCTCGGAAACTCAGGCTGCGTTTGGCTCCGCCCCTTTCATGCCATCATCCTGGATGTCTTGGGCCTTTTTCACATCCAGGTTGAGCAGGTCGGGCGCCTGCGAGAGAGCCTCTTCCTCCTCCTCCTCGTCAGGAAGGCTGTCCAAGAGCTGCAGCTCTTCGGCAGTGAACATGTATTTCAAGGCCTTGCGGATGATAGCCAAGGACGCCATGAAGAAGGGGAAGACCACAGAGGTCTCCTTGATGGCCTTGAGGCCGTACAGGATTGCCAGGCAAACCACCTGCACGAAGGTGTACAAGTGGACGCGCTTGATGGGCAGCTTCTGGATGTAGTTGTACTGCGGGTACTTGGAAGAGTCCCAAATCATCCAAAGGAAAAGGCGGTCGAAGAGGTTGTTGCCGGTCAAGGATGCGATTCCCATGTAGAAGAACACGCCCTGCAGCACGGCGCGAGGCAGAAACTTGAGCACCGGAGCCATGAAGAGCGCGCAGCCAATGAGCACATGGATCAAGAAGTTGGTGGCACGTTGCTCGACGACCTTGGAAGGCACCTTGGTCTCGCCCTGTGGGAGCTGCTTCACCTCGTAGGTGGTGAGCGAGATCACGTGGGTGATGCTGGGCACAGTTGAGGCCACAGACAGGGGCAGGCCCAGCACGGCGCAGGCCGGCAGCGTCAGCGCGCCGCGCACAAACAGGTCCAGGTGGTAGCCAGGCGCCTTCTTCAGCCCGTTCGATGGCCGGTTCACAATGATGCTCGTCAAGTTCTGGTCCAGGTAGCCCAGCACCGCAAAGCCAATGGAGGGGATGATGGCATAGGCAATGCCCCAGGCAGGAAATTGCCGATCAATGCCTGCAGGGTTCACGATCCAAGGCCTCTTGCTGCCGTCTGACAGGCTCAAGGCAGGGGCGAACTCGGCGTCCACGGTCAGCATCCGCAGCGACGTGTCGCTGGAGTAGAGGGCGGCAAGCGCGGACGCAGTGACCAGCGCGATTGTCACAGCGAAGTTGGCCATCAGGGTGCGGATGGGCCGGAGCAACCATGGTGTGCGCCGGAAATGGGACAGGTAGGTGGCAAGTCCGAATGTGTAGCCAAACAGCAAGGCCTCGAACATGGCGTTGGTCAAGGTCATCTCTTTGTCAGTGAAGTTTCGGATCATGGGCGACACGCCGTCAATGATGAAGATCAGGCTGATCAGGCCAGCAAAGATGTCCTCGCTGAACATGGTCACGTGCTTCATCAGGGCACACAAGTCAAAGACGGCCACAAGGATGGTGAACAACGAACACCACATGCAGACCCAGAAGTAGAAAGGCATGAACTCCAAATCCATCGCCTCTGCCATCTCAAAAACCACCAGCGTGTACGCCAAGAAAGGGCCAGTAGCACCTAGGATGGACAGAGGCTGCCCTGCGAAGCTAGAAAACAAAACGCCGCTGATGGCGGACGACATGATCATCTCCAAAACTCCAAACTGGCCTTTGGTGCCGTCCAAAAACCTGCTCCCGAAGGTGATGGCAGGGGCCAGCGCTGCGATGAACAGATAAAGAATGGAGGACACGGACTTCTGGAAGTTCTCAGCCTTAAAGGCGTCCGTCCAGTCGCTGATGTACAGGGGTGCCCGCCTGCGCAAGTCAAGCCTCAGCCCGCCCCCAATCTTGCCCGTGAACTCCAAAGGACCGAAGTCCTTCTTGGCTGTGTGGGTGATGTAGCCGGACTCGTTGCGGATGACTGCTTCAGCCTCTGTCATAGCTCTGATTCAAGTAAGTGCGACGGTTTTGTTTCTGCGTCTGGCGTCCTTGAGCCTCTGCGTTGATTAGGTGCACCGGATGAATAACTTCTCAAGTTGGGTGTCCAGGCCACGAGCACCGAAAGCGAGCGGACTCAACAAGCAAGATCGCAAGTCGGGGCCTGCGGTGGCAGCTCCTCGCTTGGCCGCTGCCTGAACTGGTTCAAAAAAGGGATCCCGGTGCCGCCGGTGCTCTCAAAAGAATGCCAAAAAAGGATCCTCCTTGTGAACCTCAAATGAATAATGTGCATAACATGAAAATCCACCCCCGATGTGGACATGAAAACATGGTTGGAATAAAATGGGCCTCTGCAGATGGGGAACTCAGGCCGGCCGGCCAGACTGAAACACTGTTATCCTTACACCGACAACTTTAACCCTCACAACAAAACCTGCTTTGCGACAGTCCAAGGGCGGCACATGTCGCCCCAGGCCGCTGCGCGTCCTGTGGCGAAAACTACAAAATCCGTGTGCAAACCCGGAACATCGCTGCGAAGTGGGCTCTGTTTGAGATGCATCCCAGCATGAAGCTTTGGAACCTTGCCCACCGAAACGCCAGACAGGCCAGTCAGGATATACAGCGCGAGCACTCAATCAGTATTTGCCGAACATGTCCTCTCCCCCCCCACATGCTTGCATGCGGGTTCACCCTCCTGGTGGGTCTTGCTTGGGCGTGCCATTGCGGCTGTCCCGCTCCTCCCAATTTGCCTGCGAGGCTGACAATCTCGCGGATGTGAAATAGGAACTCAAAAAAGGCTGTCGCCACTCGTGGAAGACATTCCAAAAGGGAAAGGCAAAATGGAGTGAGGTGAAGAGCGAAAGCGACAGATCCCTGGGTGGAAAGGGAGAAACCGAATGCCGGAGCACTTTTGCCATGTGGGACGAGATCATCACTTCGCCTGCAGTTGCCTGTTTGGTGGAGATCGCCACAACTCGCTCACATCTTCCTTTGGCATCTTTCTAAGCTTGGGCTTACGCAGCTTTTGCACACCCCGCCGAAGTGAGTTGACATGTTGTTTGCTTGACCTCGCAACGCATCTGCAAGAGAAGTGGTCTAGCGTGCGCCGCGTTGCGCTCTTCAAACAGAAATGAGATGCAAAAGGCAACCCTGTCCAATGCCCAAAAGTCGTTGCCACCTTTTGTCGGTACCACTGAATCCGTCGCTGTCCCTCTCGACCCTTTTTCTCCCGGCTTGGACCCTCGGACCCTCGGACTTTCGGATTCTCGGACCCTCGGACCCTCGGACCCTTGGACCCGAAAGGCCTCGCGCATACCTCGGAATGCGAACGAGTCCCGTCCAAGGGTTCCAATGAGTAGCCGTCAATCCTTTATGCCCTTTGTTCTCTTGTTTTCTGCTTTTGGACTTTCTGCGCTGATGCCAAAAACGCTTCGTGACATCAGTTTACTCTAACATGCGCTCCAAGACCCGAGCCAGTGGGTGGCAAATCCGTCCTGCGTACGACATGGTGACACAAAATGATCTCGACAAGCATTGGTGGCCATGTGGACGAACATCTGAGAGGGTTTGGAAGCCGCCACCAGCCCAATAAGCATCACTCCAAAACAGCAAGTGCCGCAGGTTGAACCACAACTAAGAATGGAACAGTTTAGGGCTCCACATAAACTTTGCTCACAAACCGCTTCCAGCGGGGAATCTACAAGCTGGGTCCGGGGTGCTGGCCACAAAAGCGAAATGTGAGCGACTCGTTTTATCTGCTCCTAGATCCGCGCTGCTCTGGACGGGTAGGCCTCCTGTACACGGCTAAAAAAAGGGGAGAACGGCTGTCCAAATGATTCTGGTCCAAAAACTTGCCAAAGCCTCACTCAATCCCTCAAGGTAATGTTGGGCACGCTTTAATGGCAGTAGCCTGTATCGTGTAAGGTGTTTTTCCTAATTCAGGATCGTTGGACTGTTTTGGGGTCCTCTATTGTGGCAAGTTTCCCAAAAAAAACAAAAACAAAGAACTGCCAGGAAAAAACAGAGCAAAAACAACTAGCCAAAGAAGTCTGGCAAACAAATCCGGGCAAACATGAGGAATTCCTTTGTGGGAATAGTTCCCAAACCATCAAATTCAAGATAACTTCTTTACAAAAAAGTAAGGGCAAACATTGGCACAAAGGGGGGAGTGCCCACAAGAAGCCTTCATCCTCTTTAATGCAACCGTTTTGGGGTCCTCTTTAGCGTCCAACTGTTTTGGGGGGTTGCTGATGTTCTGAAATTAAAGCCTTAGCCTTGTACATTATAAGTGTGGTTCACCGAACCAAGCTCTCCCCAGCTCAACAGGTCAAGGCCTTGATCCAATTTTGCCAGTGGTCCGCAAGCTATCAAATCTTAGATAACTTCTTTACAACAAAAGTAAGGGCAAACATTCGCACAAAGGGGGTGCACAAAAGCTGAATGAGGCTGATCTTACTTGAGAGCAGTCTTCTTTTCCATGGCCCAAGAGCAGTCAGGAGATACGGAGTGAGAACTGCCTGCTGCCAGCGCTCCCGGCCCGTAGTTACGCGCTCCTGAGAGGCCCTGATCCTGTTTAATGCGACTGTTTCGGGGTCCTCTTTAGTGTCCAAGAGTCAGCCTTGGCAATACTAAAGTAGAATTGGCAATGCTAGCGTAAGTACTGGGGAATCTGAGAGGAGCCCTTGGCAATACTAAAGTAGAATTGGCAATACTAGCGTAAGTACTAGGAATCTGAGAGGAGCCCTTGGCAATACTAAAGTAGAATTGGCAATACTAGCGTAAGTACTAGGAATCTGAGAGGAGCCCTTGGCAATACTAAAGTAGAATTGGCAATACTAGCGTAAGTACTAGGAATCTGAGAGGAGCCCTTGGCAATACTAAAGTAGAATTGGCAATACTAGCGTAAGTACTAGGAATCTGAGAGGAGCCCTTGGCAATACTAAAGTAGAATTGGCAATACTAGCGTAAGTACTAGGAATCTGAGAGGAGCCCTTGGCAATACTAAAGTAGAATTGGCAATACTAGCGTAAGTACTAGGAATCTGAGAGGAGCCCTTGGCAATACTAAAGTAGAATTGGCAATGCCAAGCTGCGCTGCCCTCCCCGCTAAAAGTTCAACTATTAGTGGGTTAAATGGAAACTACCACTAAACACTACAAAGCTAAAAGGCCAAGGGGATGCAGGATCTTCCCTAAGAGGCTCCAGAAGACTGGTGCCACTGTTGATGGGGGGGTCACAAATTTAGCAGGTCCAACATGATTCTTCTGTTGAGCCGTGAAAGAAACTGTGAAGTGCCACAACAGCTAATTGCCAGAAAGTTTGCGTTCATGCTATTATGCTCTGCTGTTCATACCATTGCTCTACCAAAATGGAAAGCACAACACACTTCCGGTGTCATTTAGATGTGTCTAGTTTTGGGGGTATTCTTGTGGGGTTCTGTTTGGAAACCACCTGTGTAAGGGGTTCCCGAATTTTGAGACCAACCTATTTGCAAAGGCCAGGAAAGGGCAAGGCGGCAAGGCGCGGCAACACAAAAAACAAACCATGCTGTTCTTGTGTTCTTGAGGCCGCAATTGAATATGCGGAGAACTGAGAACAACTCTGTTAAATCAGCCACGCGTTACTGAACATCCTAGTAGCGTTTGTTCAGGAAACAAATGCCTCAGTCACGTCCACAACACAAGCACCTTGCCTCACTGAGATGTTGTATGCTGGATATTGCAACCCTGCCCAGTGGCCCAGCTGTTCTTGCTACCCAATTCGCAAGGGCGAAGAAGGTTGTGCCTCTAGCAAACAAGGACGATGTTTGCTTCTGGAGCCGATATGCTGTTGACAAGGCAGCGTTTCAATTGAGTCCGCGAGCCCTAAAACTAACAAAAAGACATCGGCAGCTAGTCATACACCCACAAAAAACCAACAAAAGGGACCCTGTAGAAGATTCGCCTTTTGGGAGGTGTTAGCCTGATAGTTGCTGGTGCGGCATATTTGCTGCATCTGACGTCTGCCAACTTTGGGTTCCTATGCGGTTCCAAACATCTAAATAAGCAGGCAACCCGCGATCGGGGACCTCCAACAAGCATCAGGACTCGACACGGACAATATCATCCCTGCCTCTGGGGCACGCGCCGCTGCTCGATTAGGTCCTCGTCCTCGCACAAGGAAAGTTGGGTTCGAAGCGAAGTTCTCCGAAAATGAAAAACGAAGCACGGATCCTGGAAGCCAACAGACTGATGGGCCGATGGGACTGAAATACGTCTTTGAAGGAGTCTGCGGGTTGGGGCCCGCGACCTCGACTTCACGCAGAGAGTATCACTTTCGTGAAACCGTGCATGTTCCCATCCATGAGTTCAACTACTAACTGACAAGATAGCTTGCCGACAGGAAACAAAAGGCCTGTACAAGAGGTCGCTTGACCCACGGAAAAATTGGCAGAAGTGCAGAGTGAAAGTGAGAAGGCCAAAGTCAGAAGGTCCGATTCCAGGGAGGCCAGTGCCCAGCAGGAACAACCAAACGCAGGCGAAGCGGCCGGCGATGCGACTCGACAAGCCCGGAGTAGGGGATCTGCCGAGAGAGGCTGGTCGAGGCAAGAAAGCGCCCAGCCAACAGGTCACGGGTCCAGAGGCGTCTTCCGGACGCAAGACAGCCCGGGCCTTCTCCCTCTGAGTCACGCTGGGAGCTTGGAGTAGCTGCTTGGGCAACCGAGGGAGACACGGCTTGGCAAGCCACGAGCAAGGAGCCAAGCGCCCGCCACGAAGGGCCTCGGAGCCCCAGCCGCCCGCAAGCCTCAGGCCACAGAGCGGCCGTGAGGTAAGAACGCTTGGCGAGGGCGGGCCGCACGCTGGTGACGGCGAAGTCAAAAGCAGCTGGGCCGAGAACGCTCCAAGGCGCGCAAGCATCGGCAGGCCAGCGGCCTCGCCGAATAGGTCAGTACGCTGAACCTCAGGGCTGAGGCTAGAGGCAAGCAAAGCATGAAGGTGGTTCTGGCGCCTCAAACGGTCCCCGCCACAAGGGCACACCGAAACAATGCCTTGCAGTTTTATCAATCCTAGAGCCCACTCATGATTCACAAACTGGCGGAATTCTGCACAGCTGTGCAAGAGAAAATACACGTTAGACGAGGACACCAAACGAAATCAGACCAGGCAACCGATAGTCTACGAGGTCAGTTTCGGTGAGGTCAATTGTATCACTACATCTTGTCCTGTGCGACAGAGATTGGCCAAATGTCGCATTACTTTTACAACTTTCAATGGACCTTGCAGAAACCAATCAAGCGCACAAGCGGAATCAGGCCATTTGAAAGTCCACAAACTCCTGCCAAAGTCCCATCACTTTGTTTACAGCTTTCCTGAATTGACGAGTGCAAACCTAAAACCAGCACCGTGTCCAGCAGCCTGGGGAATGGCTCCCAAAAGCTGCCAAATTCCCTTCCCCCCTGGTCAAGGTTCAAAGCTTTCCTGCCTCCAGCAGCGGTTCTCGCAGTGGTGCGGAGCGATAAGCCGCCCTCCCTTGGCCTGAGAGAGTTGTCCACAAGTTGTCACTGCTATGTGCGCTCCACTCGCAAGGTGTTGAGAATCGGCCTGGGCACAACCATGGAAAGCAGTCGCAGATCCGAAATCCGTCAGGCACAATGTGAACGCAAAGATTGATACTGGATGTCACTTGGTCCGTGCCCCTCAAAGCAAACAGCTGCTATCGCCAAAGCCCAGGCATGAACACCATTTGCTGGGGAATTGCTCCCACAGGCAGCACTGGAGGAATCCTAAGATGAATGGCCAGAAAGCAAAACAAAGGCAGATAATTGGTGAGGAACCAAAAACTGTTCTGGCACAGTTCTTCCTCCATGGTAAGTTCGAGAGAAACAGAAACCACCACAGCTTCTGACTTTGACAACCCTCAGAAACAGTCAAACCAATGCATGGTGTGCACCCACTTCACCGCTACTTGGTCAAACAAGCCTTCTGCCCTCAAAGCCTTCTTAGCCTCACAGCCTGCATTTGATTGGGGGGCTTCGCGGCCGTTCATGCATTTGGGATATTTTTGTTCCAGCCATTCTGGGGCCGGTCGCCCAGTCGCCCTTGAAGCATCCATGCTTCCTTCCCCCCAAAATCCGTCCATGGCCCACCCATGTCGGAATCACTCGCCTGTGTGCTCCGGAGACTCCTCCTGGCGATATCCCAAAGGCCGCCGCTCATGCGGCCGCCTGCAAACCGATGCAGGTCAGCACGGGTGGACTGCTCCAGGTGAAACACTTTACTTTAGTCCCGAGTTGGATATGCTCCACTTGGCAGTTGTTTGAGGTGTAGGAGGAAAAACTGCCGGGGGGCTACTATGTTCTCACATTGTGTTAGCAAGCTTGCGTGGGATGTCATTTGCCATTTGGTGCTGCTCATGTTCCTTCCTCCATAGAGTTGATATGCAAACAATTCCGCTTCCCGTCTGTTTGTTTCAAAAATGGCTAATCGATTCCCACCACAGTCGTTATATGAGGATGTCCAAAAGATGCGTCCGCGCAAAGTAAACATCAGGCCTGTGACTTGTTGCACTTGAGTAACGCCAGTCCGCTTGACCCATTTCACGTGGCTGGTTTCAACCAAAAAAGGACAACATAATGTCGGATTCTGACCACTTGCCGTCATGCGCCCAAGATCCATCTCGGCTCAGCCAAACATGCTCCATGAATCAATGAATCGAACCGTTCACTAAAACCGGGCTGGGCTGAGTGGGCTGAGTGCTGGCTTGTCTATTGCTGATCCCTTTTGGATTGAATGTTTCTCAAGCGCCTCTGGGGCACCAAGCCTTTGATTCGCCGTTGGACCGTATGAGTTCACCTTGACGTTTTCGTTTGCAAGCTCGCCACAACTCTTTGACCATGTACCTCCCAGAAGAAAAACAGCTGCGGACCCGCCATCAGTCAGAGTGATCTTTTTGCCCCCTCACCCTTTTCGGGATCAGTTTGCCTCCAAAAGGAAACCGTACACTTTTGAGGCCATTCGTTTTTCCAACAAGGTCGTCCAACTCTGCAGGAGCAACCGACAAACACCTTCACCCTTGACATCCATCGACCTCCGAGACCCCGGGCGACGCGCTGAGGCGGTCCACTGGGGAGCTCTGCACACGGCGCAGCTCCTTGAGACGCCGATGTTCCAGCGAAAACATAGGAATGAGCTCGCTCTGTCGCATCTGCTTTTGACAGCCGGTAGACTTACAGTAAGTAGTGCTTGCTTTCAGCTTGCCCGACATTCCAACTCATAGCAAACACAAAATCCGATTCCATGATGAAGGGTCAAGTCGAATCATGGAAAAACCGCAGTTTAGAAGCGTGCACAATTCCGGTGCCGGTGAACATGCGTGTGTGTGTGTGACTTCAGTGTGTGTGTGTGTGTGTGTGTATGAGACTTAAGTGTGTGTGTGTGTGTGTGTGTGTTCCCTTTGGCGACTTGGTGTCCTGTCCCTCTCTCCGTGAAATCCAAAGTCCACAAAGGTCGTCGAACCCATGAGCCACGCGCCTCTTGGGCCTGTGCCCGGGCCAGCGCCTAGCCGCTTTTTGGGTCGAGATCCGCGCGGGTGAGTCGGAGCGCCAGACGTGTCTTCTACTTGGCCAACTCACTGAAAAAGGACAGGGCTGCGCTTTGAAGAGAACAAAGTAGGCCAAACTGTGGAAGATGGCAGGCAAACGCGAAAGAAGCGCAGCCGCCAATCAAACCAAAAGAAACAAACAAAACTCTGCCAAACCAGCACCACCCTTGGAAGCACGTGTCAGGCATTCCGTGTTGGCATCTCAACATGTATGCTTTGGGACTTTTCTGCACTGCTTCGTTCATGACACCCCTCTTTCAGATTTGCAAGCCTTCACTTGGGGGTGGGGGAGTGGGCTTCTCCGGGCCTCCATGTCTTCGCTGCCGGCACGGCGCCGGCCTCGGCGCTTGCGGCGAGAGGCAGAAGTTGGGCTCGTGGCTTCGGCCTCGCTCGGGCCTAAGCAACAACCTTGCGAGTAGTGCAAGTAAATGGATGGATGGATGGATGGATGGATGGATGGATGGATGGCTGGATGGATGGATGGATGGCTGGATGGATGGATGGCTGGATGGATGGAATCAACCGATCAATCACGCCGTTCTCAAGTCAGGGAACCGGAGGCCGGCAAACCCCACTTTGAGGAGTCTCCTGGGTTTGCCACGAGAGAGCAGCCCCTCCGTGGCAGGTTGAAAAACGAACATCTTTGACCACACAACATTGAAAAGGGGCTCGATTTCTTCCGATTGTGGAGCTCAACATCGGCTCTCTCTTCCAATTGTGCGAGTTGCAAAACAGCAATCAATTCGCAAGACATTGGAGTCACCCGAACGGGAGTCATGATGCCCCTTCCCTCTCCACCCCAGTAGTAAAAGCAATTCGAGACATGCAAAGCGAGAAAGATCGCCATCCCGACTTAACGCATGCCTCCACACCGACTTTGGCCAGTGGCCGGCGCTGTCGTACTCTTCGGCGTAGTCCTCCGCAGGGCCATCGCCTCAGATCAGCTTACGGATCTGCCTGAGTTCTCATGACTTGCCGGCCAAAGGACAAGGG
This sequence comes from Effrenium voratum, assembly GCA_963377175.1. Classification (NCBI taxonomy): domain Eukaryota; class Dinophyceae; order Suessiales; family Symbiodiniaceae; genus Effrenium; species Effrenium voratum. The sequence goes on from CAUJNA010000752.1 coordinate 114,161, forward strand.
AAGCTTCACAGGTGAGGTGCTTTCACCCAGCTATGATTGGCCCTCCCAAAGTATTCCCAGCCCATGTGAGAGACTGAGGACAACGCTGCAAGGAAGCAATTGCCCCCCTTGACCCTTCAAAAGGAAGCAGAATCAAAGGGGAGGAACGAATTGGGTGTCATCTCATTGAGTGGCCTATGTTGCCGCGCACCATCCAAAAATGGTCTTCTGATTTCAAAGGACCTTAAGAGGTTGGGGCACCGCTGTTCAGATCGGCCAATAGCGACCGAAGGAACGATACTTGCAGGCTGAAGCTAGCAAAAGCTCCCCCTTGGCATAAAAAGCCTATCACTCCACCTCCGCACCCGCCGGCCCCCTTCACTGCCAGGGCCCTCACCCCCGTTGGTTTCGAGGCCCGCAAAGTCCAACTGGGCGATCAGCCGCGAGTTGCATGTCAGCATGAAGTTCAGTCTTCTGAAGGGCCCCCTACAATAAGTATCCTTATGACTTCCTTTATATTCCGCAAAGAAATTTCAACTAAGCATTCCCACATCTCTCAGCCAGGGAAGTAGCCAGAACTGGTTTTCACATTCCCCGCCAGTCATTTGTCTATTCGCCACGGCCTACTTCAAAGCAAAACAGGAAGGATCCGTCTCTTGTACGGAGATCTGGCACCTGCATGTGCCCGCAGTTTGGTAACTTACACATCGTAGGCGATCAGGCCCGAACCGCGAGAAGTGCCATTGCGAGGGCATGCGTTCCATCGGAAAAAGCTCCAACAGCAACATGCTAGCCACGTCCAGGTGTGTCCTTCGGGAGGTTGCCCAAAAGTGAGGGGCTTTTGTGCGGGAGGTCATTTGACAGTCCGTCAAGCAAAAAAGCCTGACTGCGGCTGGCTCACCCCCTTGCTAACATGCTAACATGTTCACAAGCCAAGCTTAAACCACTTCCCTTTTGGTTCCCTTTGGTTCCCATTTTCAGAGCCCCCAGGGCAAGTTGCAGCCGACTCTTCTATGGGCCCCAGCCATCTGCGCTTCTCTTCGCTCCTCCTCCGTCACGTCCTGCCAGTCTAGGACATAACCCCCGTGCGCATTCCCCCCCCCCCCCCCCGGCCCTAGCGCTGCGCAACGCATGACGGTGAGATCGTTGTCGCGGGTTACATCCATTTGCCGCGTTTGCTGGTTGACTTGCGCTAAAATAGGCAAGTGCTCATTTTCGGGTCACAAGCCAGACTGTCTGCTTTGTGAATTTAGGAGGCTGCATAAATCACAATATACGCTGTCGGCTCGCAAAGGTCAGATTCCAAACTGATTGAGCAGGGAGATTCACTAATCCTGTGATTCTTGCAGGACTCCCCTCCTCCCCCTTGAGGCGCCTAGTCCTAAGGAAAGCAAAATGGCAAACGGTAGCTCATCATCCCGCTCAAACCCATGGCGTTCAAAGGTTAACCTTTAGTCTTGTTCCAGCCACCATTAAAAGAAAGCCAACAACCAAGAGCCCAGAATCTGAAAGGACCCTTTGGTAGACATCATTTACATGCGGATGTATCTCCAACCAACCCATTTTTCGAAGGGTTGGTGCCATACTCGTTTCGTCAATTCAGCCCAATTCAAAGGCTCGCTCCCAGCCTCAGCATCAATCTTCGTGAGGCCCGGCAGGTGATGAAGGATGTACTGCCGGTAGTACCTGTTCTGTGTCTGCGAGGCTCGGCATCCCTTTCAGCTTTGAAAGGGAAACCAAAGGCCCGTCTTTTTGGTGTTCGCTCTTCTTTTTGCATTTTTTTTCTGGGGGGGAGGGCAAATCCCCACTTGACACATTCATGCCCTGGGGCAGTTCCAACATCACGTCACAATCGAGCAGAAAAACCTGGAACTCTGACTCCATCGAAAATGTGCGAATGGAAAAGTCTGGTGACCGGTATCCCAATAAAAACAAGCAATATCAAGACTGCTGCTACTACCCTCCACTCACAGCGCACGGCAAGTCTGCACAAGGGTTGTCTGCCAGCCAGAGGACCTGACAAAGGGCTGGCGCCCCTCCGAGCAGGTAGATTGGGTGGCCCTAAATGGGTAGCAAGTTGGTTCTGGCATGCTACCCACATGATTGTCCTTTGTGCAAGCTGGAACCCGTGCATTCAGGGTAGATCCCCATTGTCCAAGGTCGGCCTTCGACCTGTGTCCGGCTGTCAACCATACGCATCAAGCTTCAGTTGAAAGCGGAGCGGAGAGAAATCAGGAGGTACCCATGCCCCGCAACTCAGGGCTGAACAAGACTCGACTCCACAAATATTGCGGGGACAACGTTGCATCAGCAGAAGCCACGAATCGCAAAGACTGCGTGATTGAATGACGAGCCCCATCTTACGTCTTGCGTTCTGGCGCGAGAATATATGCCGCAACAAAGGATACCATTCAAAATGCTTCTTCTGGTCGCCGATCCACAGTCGCATGGAACCTGACCGAAGTTGCCTTTGGGAAAAGGTTGTTTGGTTTCCCGCTGCTGTTCACGCCAAATCCTGCGGTTGTCTCCGGACGCAATAGCGCCATAAAATACCCATGAAACTTGCGTGCTTGATTCTATCGGGCATGCCACAAGTCAGCAACACCAGCAACTCCACTTAACCCGAACTCATCCTCAAACCTGAACTGGGTTGGTCTTAGACCCCGTGCGAAAAGCTAACTGTCCGCACATATTATAACTGTTACGGCAAAGCTGTGCACCTTGTACAAACTGTGTGCTGGGTAGGGGAGATGTGCCTCCGTCCATTGACACGTGCCAACCAGCACACAAGTGACAAAGCCCGACTTTGGGCTCAATCTTTTGCAAATTGAATCTTCCGGGCAAGACTTCCCCCTTGCTTCCACCCGTGTTCTTTCTAGAAGGGGCAAAATCTGAAGCCATGCGTAGACTTGCTGCAGTGGTGAATATGGCTATCAACGTTGACGGGAAAACCCCCCAAAACAGTGGTTGGTGGACTTGAATCAAATCCCCATGCAATTGATGTCCAAAGAGCCCAAATTACAAGACAACAACCAACTGGAATCATTCGAAGGAGCTTGCCTCAGTTCTGTTTGTTCGAGCGAATGCAGCTTTCTGGCCTTCATCCGGCGCAGCCGCCGCAAATACAGGATCTCTGACCTGGGGAAATCCTTCGGCTCGTTCGACGTGCGGCCCACGTCTGACGGGCGAACTCCTCCGAACACATTTGCCGCCCATGAAAATCACAGGGCGGTGCCCGAAATCGAGGAGCCTTTCGGCGGACAGTCGTCATATAAATCTCCGATTCCCACGACTGCTGGGGCGGTTAAGCCCCCTCTGGCGGGAATCAAGTTCCTACACCCAAGGTGCCTCATTCAGGAGAAAGACTTGACATCCGCTATCCATCTGAAGAAAACTCACAGGGGCGGCGGGCAGCTTCCATCTTCCTGGGCCCACCTTCGCCTCTTGAGCTCGGTCCGCCTCGAATCTGACCGAGCAAACCCGCCCAAGCTCCAGCCAAGAGATCTGCCCGGCTCGGAATTGCCCCGTCCCATCGGCTCCCCTCCCCCTGAGCTGAGCCGCAGGTCTACGATCTCGTTCTTCCGCAGGTAGAGCCTGTCGGCCGGGTCGCCCGTGGTGCAGAGACCAAAAAAAAGAAGAGGCCATCATGCACACTGATGTCTTCCAAACCAAGCCTACACTGGTGTGTATGTGGTGCAAGTCTTATCCCAGCCCATGTTCCACAAAAGGATCTGGCAGCAACCCAGCTGGAGGGAATTTAGCAATACACTTGCGGGCTTGCACTTCAAGATGCCCATCATGCGTGGGTGCGAGCAAACTGTCCTCACTTCCCTCATTTGGAATGCCCAACCAGAGACAATGAAAACCCTCTTTGCGGACTGCGTCGCCAAAAGTGATGGGGCTCCTTATCTTGGCAGCATTTGCTCCAAAACAGTCGGCTCCTTGCCTCTTGCCCGCTTCCTCAACTGCCGTCGCACCACCCCCCGATTGAGGCCCCCGCTCCGAAAGCCGCGGACAGTGCCTGGGAGAGTGCGAGCACGCGCCGCGAGACCGGCGCCCCATCTCTCTGATGGAATGGAAAGTGCCTGTGCCCCAGTGGAAACGTTCACATGCTGGTGGGCACACCTTCACGATCCAAGGGACCACATGCAAGATATTGCCAAGAACGTATAGTGGATCACGTTGAGCAATGGAAATCGCAAGGTGGAACATGAAGGCGACGCTACCACCCTACTAGACACGTCACATGTGATCTACAAAGCAAAGACGGGCAGGCTGACCCTGCTGGCAACAGCATGGAAGAACATCTTTCAAAGCTTTAAGTCCAAGCCATGCCTGTGTTCGTATCATGTTGGCAAGCTTCATGCAACTAACCCCTGAGCTCTGGTGATGCCTTGGCCTCCCTGTTGAGAGCACCCCCCCTTGCCCAGAGCGATCTCTTCCAAAGTCAAGCCGCTGGAGGTCCACTAGCGTAGAGACCTGGTTCACACTCAGGCTCAGCACCTGCAAGCGTCAACACAGGGTGGACTGAGAGAAGCGTTTCGACACGAAGGTCGAATTGTTTGCATAGCAGGTGCACTGCATCGGTGAGCCACTGGTTTCTCTGTTGGACCCGAAACGAAAAATCAAAAGGAATAAAAGATATGCTCCAGGTGTGATGTCTTCCATGCTAAATCAAGGATGTGTTGAAAGAATCTGCATGGTTTCTGAATTTTGAAGCCAGGGCTTCATAGAAACACACCAACAAAGTCCTGTATCATAAATGGTATGAAGCGGGCCATTCGAGATTGCCAAGGAGAGAATCGAGGGAAAAGGCGCGCAGGACCAGCTCCTTGGCCCAGACTCATCACCCTTATGCGGCGCACGCCTCCAGGTTGGGCATGCACTGAATCACCTAGAGTGCGCCGTCGCTACGCAACATGAGACCCGTCCGAAAAAGAAAACAAAAGCTTGGAAAAACTTCTGGGCTCTATGTCCGCATGCGTAGAGAATATGTGAGGTTTGTGCTGAACCAATCCACCCTGTTCGGGGATCTGCTCTCCTTCTCCGATTGGCCTCATGGAACATCCTGACAACTCCATCTGCATGTCTCGTTCTATCAAAAACATGGACTGAAAGAGAATGTTGCTGTCAGTCAAATAAGCGGTTGACTTGCCTCAACATCCTAGCAGAAATGGGATTCCCATAAGTCTATAAGTCTGGTTTCCCCATATTGTCCTAAACAAGACTCACGCTCGAAAACAGGCCCATCTGTGGGCCCAGCGCTGATGTCCTGCGGGCGACGTACAAGCAATTCCCACACGGCTAGTCAATTATTGCCATGTCGTGCAACTAGAGGGGCAGCAAAACGGGTTCACTCCGAAAAAGGTGGCATCATGAGGAGCATGATCTTGCAGGTCCATTCTGTGATCCCAACTCAGATTTCAGGAAGGTCATCCCAGAAAAGCACTAGCTCTGGTTCAAAGAGTGACTTCTGCACACCCTGAATACGAAAACAACGTCCGCACGAGACGCCGACGTCTCGAGTCGCAGTCCTGCAAATCGTTGCCCCAAAGGTTCAGGTTCTTGATGAGGTCCTCAGCTTCTTGCACAGAATTGTTACGCGCTGCAATTGATTAGTTCCTTGAACACATACCAAAACATGGATGTCCCTGAAAACTGGGGCCACAGTTGGTTCCCGGTTGGAACAAGCTTGTGACACTCATCTGCTCTGACAAGTACCCGTCTCACCACGGCGCATGGTGAAGCAACTCCTGTGGCAAAGCCCGACTCCACTTGCAACCGAGTCGAATCGACCAGAAGGCCCACGCCATGCGGTTGCACTTGGTCCGCATGAACACCATCTCCTTCACCGGAAAGAATTTCTACCGAATGGCCGGGAGGTGTATCAATCAAGCATCAAAGTGGAGAGCACCACGCATGGTACCAGGTATGTCTTTTTCCACAAACGGAGCCAAGAAGTGCCAGCATCCAAATGCGGGAAAATACTCGGGTCGTTGGCCGGGACGTTGCACAGCCGCCAAGGCGCTCAGCCGAGCACAATGTCGAGAGAGAAACTGATGGCCGGCTTGCCACCCCTTGAAAAACCCTGTCAGGGCGGTTAATACAACCACAACAAGCATGGGAACCACCTCCTCCCACCTACCAAAGGGCAAATGACTAGGTAACCAGAAGAAAATCATGATGTCCGAGGAAGTCTTTGAGGCCAACTCAACTTCCATGCGCAGCCTGTCCTGGGTGAGCGCTCGCCCCTCACCTTGGCGACCATTACTTCTCGGCCGGCCCGCTCAACCAATGTCTGCACTTCCATTCAAACTTGGCCGTGTGCCCTCGCATGTTGCGAGACCCGACCCCGGACGAAGAAACTCGCCCTGAGCTTCCCGCGCCGCGGGTCGGCCCTGGGCATGCGCGGCAAAAGCCGGATCAAAGGGACATGCACCGAGGGCAGGGACACAAGTCAGCTTTGACACTTAGACAAGCGGAAACACACAATGCACATCCTGTCGCTCAACAGGTGAGTGCCTTTGCTGGTTGGGAAACCAACCCGCTATATATATATATTCGAGGAAACCGAGATGTTCGGCCAGGCCACCAGTGTTCCGTACGGTCCCAAGCATGCCGGAATGGTTCCAAATAGCGTGAAAATTCGGGGATTATGCCAAGCCGGCTTGCAACCAGAGTTTGAGGAAGAAAACTGTATTTTCTTCCTTGAACAATATTGCTGTTCTCCACCAAAGACGTGCCAAACAAAAAGTGAAGATAACTGCTGCCAAGGTGCATGGGTCCCATGGCGGCAAGCCGGCGCCGGACGGGCTAATTGACCAGGGCGCGTCAAGTGTGCCATGCTCCGGTTCAGGCTCTGGCTCTGGTGAGAATATCCCATCTTACAGATTGAAATCAGACTCTCTTGCAGAATAGAGTGCCATGTGCTGGAACCGCGCAGAGAGCAAACATGGTCGACACTGCACTGGCGGTCATCATCTGCATACTTTGATCACTCGCAAGTGCCTTGTGGCGAAATCGCCAAGGGAGCCAATGCCGTTCTCATGTATGTCTTCCCCCTGGTCAATTCATCTCCCTCTTCGTGCCTTTCACCCAGCTCAGCAACAAATTGGTCCATGGGGAGAGGCCCTGTCCATCTTTCATCTGAAAGAGTGGGCGGCCACCAAGTTGCATGTCATCTCCTCCCGCGAGTAAACAAAACTGTCCTCGAAATGAAGATGCATTTTGGAAAACCCTGTCCATCCTGAGCGTCCCTTGCTCTTGCTCAGTTTGAAGCAACCATCTCCCCACCTTTCTTTCAAATGGGCTCCTCCCTTGTCGACCAGAAAAGCTTTCCAGCATCCACGTGTAGTTCAAGAAGCCCGATAGATCGGTTTGTATGCTCAGAAGACAGTTCAAGTGCAAGCAAGCCAACAAATACGTCCTGGACAAATACGTCCCAAGCACACACACACACACCACAGCAGCCAGTACCTTAGAAGTTCCCAGCAACTAAAGAACGTGCTTGCTCCTTCTGTTGGCACCAACTGCCCCCCATGCCCCAGCCCCCATGAACCGTCCATCCCCTCCCGGTGACGAGCACAACGTCCGCGTTTTGGGGCGAAAACCGTTGGCCAGGGCGCCTTCCAGAGTTCGGAGGTGCCAAAGCCCCGGGAGAGCGGCTGACAAAGCATGAGGAAAGCGAGACGTAACTGGAACTGAAAAAAGATTCCACTAAAAAATAAATGAAACCACTGGAATCCACCTATGTTCGACCAAACTGACTTGAATGGACACCTATGACAATAATTAACCACCGGTCAGCATTGTCCAAACAGCCCTGAACAAAGATGAAACATCTCTCCCCCTTCCTCGCATGCGTCTCGTGCCTAACGGTACATGGAATGCCATCCTGACGCCGGCCAGGCGGCTTTGACCGGGTCCCATGGAGCTCCCATTGTGGATTGCGAAATCCGATTGAGATTCAATACATACATACATACATACATACATACATACATACATACATAAATACATACATACATACATGCATGCATGCATGCATGCATACATACATACATACATGCATGCATGCATGCATGCATACATACATACATACATACATACATTACATACATACATTACATTACATTACATTACATTACATTACATTACATTACATTACATTACATTACATTACATTACATTACATTACATTACATTACATTACATACATACATACATACATACATACATACATACATACATACATACATACATACATACATACATACATACATACATACATACATACATACATACATACATACTACATACATACATACATACATACATACATACATACATACATACATACATACATACATACATACATACATACATACATACATACATACATTACATACACATACATACATACATACATACATACATACATACATACATACATACATACATACATACATACATACATACATACATACATACATACATACATACATACATTACATACATACATACATACATACATACATACATACATACATACATACATACATACATACATACATACATACATACATACATACATACATACATACATACATACATACATACATACATACATACATACATACATACATACATACATACATACATACATACATACATACATACATACATACATACATACATACATACATACATACATACATACATACATACATACATACATACATACATACATACATACATACATACATACATACATACATACATACATACATACATACATACATACATACATACATACATACATACATACATACATACATACATACATACATACATACATTACATACATACATACATTACATACATACATACATACATACATACATACATACATACATACATACATACATACATACATACATACATACATACATACATACATACATACATACATACATACATACATACATACATTACATACATACATACATTACATTACATACATACATACATACATACATTACATACATACATACATACATACATACATACATACATACATACATACATACATACATACATACATACATACATACATACATACATACATTACATACATACATACATACATACATACATACATACATACATACATACATACATACATACATACATACATACATACATACATACATACATACATGCATACATACATACATACATACATACATACATTACATACATACATACATACATACATACATACATACATACATACATACATACATACATACATACATACATACATACATACATACATACATACATACATACATACATACATACATACATTACATACATACATACATACATACATACATACATACATACATACATACATTACATACATACATTACAGACATACATACATACATTACATACATACATACATACATACATACATACATACATACATACATACATACATACATACATACATACATACATACATACATACATACATACATACATACATACATACATACATACATACATACATACATACATACATACATACATACATACATACATACATACATACATACATACATTACATACATACATTACATACATACATACATACATACATACATACATACATACATACATACATACATACACATACATACATTACATACATACATACATACATACATACATACATACATACATACATACATACATACATACATACATACATACATACATACATACATACATACATACATACATACATACATACATACATACATACATACATACATACATACATACATTACATACATACATACATACATACATACATACATACATACATACATACATACATACATACATACATTAAATACATACATACATACATTAAATACATACATACATACATACATACATACATACATACATACATACATACATACATACATACATACATACATACATACATACATACATACATACATACATTACATACATACATTACTTACATACATACATACATACATACATACATACATACATACATACATACATACATACATACATACATACATACATACCATTACATACATTACATACATTACATACATACATACATACATACATACATACATACATACATACATACATACATACATACATACATACATACATACATACATACATACATACATACATACATACATACATACATACATACATACATAACATACATACATATACATACATACATACATACATACATACATACATACATACATACATACATCACATACATACATACATACATACATACATACATACATACATTACATACATACATACATACATACATACATACATACATACATACATACATACATACATACATACATACATACATACATACATACATACATACATACATACATACAATACAAGCATACAATACATACAGCATACATACAATACATACAATACATACATACATACATACATACATACATACATACATACATACATACATACATACACATACATACATACATACATACATACATACATTACATACATACATACATACATACATACATACATACATACATACATACATACATACATACATACATACATACATACATACATACATACATACATACATACATACATACATACATACATACATACATACATACATACATACATACATACATACATACATACATACATACATACATACATACATACATACATACATACATACATACATACATACATACATACATACATACATACATACATACATACATACATACATACATACATACATACATACATACATACATACATACATACATACATACATACATACATACATACATACATACATACATACATACATACATTACATACATACATACATACATACATACATACATACATACATACATACATACATACATACATACATACATACATACATACATACATACATACATACATACATACATACATACATACATACATACATACATACATTACATTACATACATTACATTACATACATACATACATACATACATACATACATACATACATACATACATACATACATACATACATACATACATACATACATACATACATACATACATACATACATACATACATACATACATACATACATACATACATACATACATACATACATACATACATACATACATTACATACATACATTACATTACATTACATTACATTACATACATACATACATACATACATACATACATACATACATACATACATACATACATACATACATATATATATATATACATACAGTTGAGTGCATGCTTGCATGCCTGCGTGCGTGCGTCGTATGTAGGTATGAATGTAGGTATGTTTGTAGGTAGGTGGGTGGGTGGGTAGGTAGGTATGTATGCATGTATGTGTGTATGTATGTATGTAATCATGTATGTATGTATGTATGTATGAATGTATGAATGTATGTATGTCTGTTTGTATATATGTACGTGTATATGTTGGTTGGTTGGTTGGTTGGTTGGTCGGTTGGTTGGCTGGTTTGTTTGTTTATTTGTTTGTTTGTCTGTCTGTTTGTTTGCTTGCTTGCTTGTTTGTGTGTTCGTTTGTTAGTGTATGTATGGACGTTTGTAGTTATGCTTGTACATTTGTTTGTACGTGCGTAGGTGCGCAATTGCGCACGCATGCACGTACGCTATGTATGCATGTACCTATGAATGTATGGATTAATGCATGCATGCATATATGGGTGTGTGTGTGTGTGCGTGTGCGTGTCTAATTTGTACGTACGTGCGAACGTATGCACGTGCGTATGTGCGTCTGTACTACGACGCACGGATGTGCGTATGTACGCATGTACGTATGTGCGTATGTACGTATGTGCTTGTGCTTGTATGGACGTATGTACGTACATTTGTATGTACGTATGTACGTATGTACCTATATACGTATGTACGTGTGTATGCATGTATCTGCGTGTGTGTGTGTGTTGTATGTATGCATGTATGCATGTATGCATGTATGCATGTATGCATGTAGGTATGTAGGTATGTACGTATGCAGGTATGTAGGTATGTAGGTATGTAGGTATGTAGGTATGTAGGTACGTATGTATGTATGTAGGTATGTATGCATGCATGCATGCATGTATGTATGTATGTATTTGTGTATTTACTTATGTATGTCTTATGCAGAGCTTGTATGTGTTTAATTATTGTATGAATGTAACGTAATGTAACATAATGCAATGTAAATTGATGTAATGCAATATATGTATGTTGTTTTGCGTGTGTAATGCAACGTAGCGTGTATGATGTATGAAACGTGTAGTGTATGTAATGGCATGTAAGGTACGTGTCTGTATGTCTGTATGTCTGTATGTCTGTATGTCTGTATGTCTGTATGTCTGTATGTCTGTATGTCTGTATGTGTGTATGTCTGTATGTCTGTATGTCTGTATGTCTGTATGTCTGTATGTCTGTATGTCTGTATGTCTGTATGTCTGTATGTCTGTATGTCTGTATGTCTGTATGTCTGTATGTCTGTATGTATGTATGTATGTATGTATGTCATGCATGCATTCATGTGTATGTGTATGTGTATGTATATGTGTATGTGTATTTGTATGTGTGCATGTGTATGTGTGTGTGTAGAGAAAGGTAGGTAGGTACACTAGGTAGGTAGGTAGGTAGGTACGTACGTGCGTACATATGTGTGTGTGTGTGTTCGTAGGTAAGTAGGTATGTAGAGGTAGGTAGGTATGTACGTATGAAGGTAGGTATGCATGTATGCAGGTGTGTAGGTATGTAGCTATGCAGGTATGTAGGTATGTAGGTCCGCACATAGGAAGCGGGTAGGTACGTATGTCATACATGCATGTATATTTGGTCAATCGACCATTTGGAAGCAACCGAGTTCGATTCGTCCAATTCATCTTCCCATGGCATGCTCGCTAGGGACCTATTTACAGGCAGAGGCGGTGTCCGTACCGCCCCCTCACCATTAACTCACATTGGCAACCTGGAAATCTCACCAGTCCTCGACTCGACAGACACTGGGTTCAAAGCAGGACGCTGTGTGGGGGGGGGGCCTCCACATGATGAAAGCAAGACTGAAGGGGAGTCGGTTCTAGCCTGCAATTTCGCAGCGGTCCATGAATGGTGAGCGCAGCACTTGGTTCATTCCCTTCTCTTGAGCGCCGGACAGTCCGCAAGGCCTGCATCCACAAATCCGGCAGCCCGTTTTTTTGAAAATGCAGGTGGCGTCTGGCACACGAATCTAACTCCATCCAAGTGCTCAAGGATATGAATGTCTCCTGCAAATCCATGAAAGCTTCCACAGCAAAGCCTTGGCAAACCCTGGTCTTCCAGAGTTGGTCAGACCAAATCGCCCCATAACACCACAAAGTGAGACCAGTCTGGCCCTTGGATCCCAAGAAAAGGACTGTCGACATCCAACCGCCTTCCCTCCCCTCCCGCTCCCTCTCCCGGCCATCAATCGGGTCTCCATCGCGTCCTCTCCAGGAGCCCGCCCCACTCCAGGCGGTCCAGGAGCCGCTGCAGCTGAAGTCGCACCTGCCAAAGCCACCACCCCGTCACCGTGGCGAAGAAAGCGGCGAGCTTTGGCCCTGCCCATGACATGTTCTTCGTATTCTTCTTTTGGAAGTCAGGCGGTCGGATCGGTCCACCCGCATCTCATTGCCTGTCGACGCCTCGAACCTTTCAAGCAGCTGGCAAAAAACAAAAAATGCAGCCCCACTCACGAGTCAAAGCCGACGAAGAGCAGTGGGTCGAAGACCAGGGGTCGGCCTTTCTGGGTATCAAGGTGGGTATTTGTTTGCAGCATACAGCGTCTCTCCATCCATGACTCACTCCCAGACCAAGCGGCTTCCGAGTGCCAAAGAAGCGGCTCGCCGGCAGCATCCGGGTCTAGCACCAACCAAAGCCCCGCCTCGTCCAGAGCTTCCTGCTGCTTCGCCACTGCCAAGGCTGTGGCGGGCAAGTCCTCCTTGCTGGCAAGGGTGCACGGAAGAAAAGTTGAGAAGCCTGTTGCTGGTGGCGAGTACGGGAACATGCAGGGAAATCAACAAGCAACAAGATCAACCAAGCGAAGCCTGGCAAGGGAACATGATGGAACTGAAGACCCTTTTATCTGCAGTGAAGTACTTGCTATCCGGTTGCTTTGACACTTGCAACATGCATCATTTCTTCCTGTCCTAGTTGTCTACTAAGTCAAAGCCCAAACAACCTCATGCGATTCAATAAGGGAGGTTGGAGGGCGACAAAAAGGCAAACATCGCGTACTTGGATTGTCTCAGTTCTCTACATTGGAGCTTCAGACCGATTAACTGCACCCATGCGTGATACAATGACTTTAAGCATATCCGTAGAAAGTCGCCACCTACAAACGCTGGGCTTCCAGAGTCCCCGCTCACAGCATCCAAGCACCTTTCGCCAAGCTCTTAGCATCGCTATGGCTGCTTTTCGCTGGAAGGTCTTGCAGGCTGTTTGAAGCAAGGGCTTAGGAAACTTCAGGGTGGTTTGTGGCACGCCAGAACCAGCCCCATGGCAAGCCGGGATTTCGTCCATCCACAGTCTGTCTAGCTTTGGTTTTGCCTTGAGGAAGCTTGTGCCAGGATTAGACAAGCATAGGTTAGGAAAGCGCTAGCCTAGTGGAGCTGTGAAAGCATCGACAATGTCATGCCTTTGCCAACGCACTCACAAACAGCTGCTTGAACCAGCCCTGAAGCTGACACAAACCAGCCCCAGTCATATCCACCCAAAGAGCCCCAGCCCTTCACCCAAAACCCCACCTGCGCAGGCTCTTCACCAGCCTCAAACTTCCAAAAACCGCTTTCTCAACCAAAAAAAGAAGCCGTCCACGGCAAAACATGGGTCGTGCAACCGCGGGCCCAGCTCCCCCGCCTCACTGAGCCTCCGCTGCAACTCCTCCCGACAGAGGCTCCGCAGCCTCCGGGAGCGACGAAACGTCCCACTCCAGGGGTCTGTGAATGCTTGCACCCCAAGATCCGAGAAATACGAAGGGATTCAAAAAAGGCGACTTGCCATTCCAACTGAAGCAGATGGGCCAAAATATCCAGCTCGTTCACCTTGAGGGGCTTTGGCAAAAAGTCATCCACGCCGTCAGTTCAAGCACGACGAAGTCATCGCGCCGCTAAGATGCAGTGGAACCGCAACACTTCAACGATTTCCGCTGCAAGCAAAAATGGTGTGCAGCGACCGCTTGAAGCGCTGGCACAAAATATGTTGAAAGGCATATGTCCTGGTTGACAACATGCTGGCTCCTGTTGGGAGTCCCAACATGCGTGTGTCTTCAGGTGTGGGAACCCTTCAGGGCTTCCATTTGGCGTCCCTTCAAAACAAAAACCAAAAAAAAAAACGGGACCCCCGGACCACCCCCACATCCCTCCCTCCCCCCTCTGAGCTCCGCAGCTGCAGCGGCGTCCGCTCGCACCGCTCCGCACAGCTCTGCAGCCTGCAGCTTCTGTTTGGATCCGATTGAGGCGTTTCCGAAAGGAGACACCATACAAAAGGGGGCTGGCCTTTCACTTCGCAAATTCTCAAACACCAAAAGAAGTCCACATGTTTAGACACCGCCCAAACGGCAGCTTCAGATTGGGTGTCCCTTCTAATCTCACCAAGAAAGGACCCCTCGTTGAACACATCCCCACTTGGCTGTGCGCCAGATTGAGCAACAACTACGTGCGCCACAGTCAAAACTCCTGGTGAGAGGCATTGCCATGCTGCCCTCACTGGGCACTGCTGGGGTAGTGTACAAAGCATCTGTTGCCTGTGACCAAGAGAGAAGTAAGGCCAGCAAATTGATTCCTGGCAAGACTCAATCCGAGTGTAGCTGCCTGTACACCTAGGCACGGAAAAGCTGGAATAAATATGAATTCAGGAGCCCAAGAACATGCCCCACAATCCCCACAGCAGGGGTTCAACAGCTTCGCGGTGTGAAGCATCATGTCCTCAGGCCGGTAAAACAAGAAGCTTCCCTCTGACTTGCCATTGGCGCCTGAAAACTTTGAGATTGGATTGAGGAGATCGCTGTGTGGCCCACATCCGGTCATGTCTTCCTTGCTTTGATGTCTGAACCGTGGAACGCTCCGTTTCATCCAGGCCGGCAGAAAGGACATGCCCCTCTCGCCTCTCATCCTGGGTCCCTATGCGCCGGGACACCATCTCAACCCGCACCTCGCTGCAACTAGCGCCGCGGACAGTGTAGTGCAGGCGGAAATATGTTCATCTGGTGTTGAGAATTAAAAATTGCGGCAGGTTCATCAGTGCCCGTGTGCTCTTCCCAAATCGAAGGTTCCATTTCTTTGTTTGCTTCTAAAGGGAAGCGCAAAGTGTGCAAACAGCCAACAGGTCCAGAAAGGTCCTCTTTGCCAGCTCGCCCCCCACACCTTTCCAACTTTGTGTAAGGACCTGAAACGAATCCGACCACAATCACTTCTCTTTCTACAGCCAAAAGAAGCTAAGCAGCTACCAAATTGGTGCCTCCAACAAGCCATGCCATTTCTTCTTGGCCTTCCTGATGTGTCAGGTTGTTCTTCATTGTTTGGAGGAGGCCTCACAAAACGCCCCTGGTCGGTGTCAATTAGATGCAGTTTCAACCCTGTCACCGACCTGCTTGGAGCCTGATGGAGATATAATCATCCAGGGGGCTGGTACGGCATCGTCAACATTAGTTAGACCCCAAATTCAAATGGTGAAGGTTTCACGATTCCTGTCTCAAGAAGAGGGTCCCTGATTGACAAATCCCCACAACCTGCGTGTCAAAGCTAGAGACCCTAGATCATATTGGTTTCCTCGTATCGGCCAAATCGGGGTACTTGTACCAGTCTTGACATACCCCAACGCTGACCGGCAACGTTCCCACCTCAAGCTCCTGAAGCTTAGACGCTCGGTCTGCCACCTCTTCCGCCTGGCGCCTCGGGTGCCAACAGGCAGAGCCCTTGCCCGCATACCACGAGAGCTGCATCCAGCAGGCTGCGCATCACGATTGCAGAGAGATGTGGCACTTTCTAGATCCAGGATCTATCGGAGTCTAGCTCACGAAAAGACAGTCACTCGGGCCTATCTCGGCCCGACCTCTGCTCCAAGAGCCCGGCTGGAGCTTCTGCAGAAGCTCAGGCACCTGGCACGGACTCGCGGGTTCGGCCAAGTCCCCCCTTTACCTTCTCAACCCAGCCTTCAGGTGTGTGTGTGTGTGTGTGTGCGCGGTTTCCCGTGTTTAACTACGTTCGGAGCAAATGACAGCCCGGCCCCGCCTCGTGCTCAAGCGGCCCCTCTTGTTCGGTTGATCAAGTGGGGCGGGGCGGGGCGGGGCGGGGCGGGGCGGGGCGGGGCGGGGCGGGGCGGGGCGGGGTGGGGTGGAGTGGGGTGGGGTGGGGTGGGGTGGGGTGGGGTGGGGCACGTGCTCTTTAGAGGACTTGCTTTGGCCGGGCGGCATGCAGGTAGTGCCCAAGGCACGTGCCATACGTTCAAGAGATGCACCTACTTCACTCTTGATTGCTGTGTGCTCGCGGCTTGATCGACACTGGCTACTTGCTAGTTGCGCTGAACACTTCACTGATGCTTGGGATACCCGCGCCTGCTCGTGCGTGAATCCCAAGATTTAAGATTCCCTCTATTGGTGGGTTGACTCACCCGCAAGTCCCTTCAAAGTAAACTTTAAAAAAGTGGCCTCCCCACCACACCGAAAGGGCAACAATAGCCAAGCCTGGCGCTCCAGGTCTGCCAGCACCAGCATCAGCCGGTCCTGGAGACGTCAGTCTGCGCTTACCCTCCCAACAGCAAATATGGAACCAAGGGTCCCCTCAACCGGGAAACCCTATTTCAAATTCCATGCTTGGTTTGAGGGTAAAATTAACCAACCAGAAGTCAGCAATTCCCAACTAAGGCTCATGTTGCCCACAAATTCGCTCGCTGGAGTCAGCGCACCACTCGCATTCTAAGCCAGGGTTTACCTTTAGCTGTCCTCCTTGTGCCCGAGTCCTCCTTGTACGTACTTGAACATCAAGGTCCACTAAGAAAAGGGCGTCTGCCTGCGTTCGTGGATTCTCTGGACGCCGCCTTAGACCAAAATTGTTCAGTCAAGGATCACTCGCGGCCTAGTTTCTAGTAAAACCTCAAAGCCAAGACTGGTTCTCCAATCAGCATGTGCGCAGGAACTGGCAAGCCAAACGAAGAGCCCAAGCTTTGGCTCTTCAGATTTGAACAATCAAGCATGTGTAGCGTTCCAATCCAACATTGAAGCCAACAAAAAAAACCTGGGTGCCCGACACTCTGCAAGTGCATTCCCGCTCCTCCAGCGTCTCTCGCAGCTCGCAGCAGAAGATCTCCAGGTGTTCCAACTGCAGGTTTTTAGGGACCCACCCACAGCAGGGCCAAAGAGAAGACAAAAGTATGAGGCTCGCAAGCCCTGCCTTGTTGCACTTGAGCACTTTGGCATTGACAACCCCAGTGAGTGGGACACAAACCCGAAGCCATCAAAAAGTGTGAACGCCCAGACCCATGAGCATCTTGAGCATCCCTGCGAGTTGCTACAAAACGTTGACCGCCTCAAGGCTTCAAGGAAGGATGGGCACATGCCAACCAGGACGCTCTTTTTGGTGCCAAAGTTGAGGCCAATTTGTCTTTGGGCCTACCCGCGACTGGACATGATGCATATGAAAAGCCGTGCACGCAGCCTTCGCCGCAAAGGCATCAGAGGTGTCCTGGCATGGCACAGCCAAGCTTTGAGCCTGGCTTGTCAGCGCTTGTCTCAATTCTAACGCACACGTTGCTCAACCTTGCACTTGCACTTCAGACATTTGATGGCCCTGACAAACAGGGCCGGCCAAGTTCCGATTTGGACCAACCTCTTGCCACAATCCCCTTTTTGGGTGGTGTTTGCCTTCAACACAACCCCACAAAGGTGCCCTCAACAGAAAGACTCTCGACCACGCCTGCAGCTTTGGACTCCTGGCTGTGCACTCTGCGTTCTTGATGTTGCGCTTCTCTCGTGACAATGAAGTGAGTGCGTTCTTTTATGGATTTCAAGGAACGGCAAACCACATTGTTGGGGGACCATAAATTGGAACTTGTAGAGTATATCCTCAAACATGGGGCCTGGTCTGGCCCGCAAGCAAAGCGCAAGGAAGCATCCTTCTACACCAAGCAAGCTTGCACCGAGAAAAATTATATGAGGCAAAGTCTTAAGTGATCAAAAGCAGATTGTATCAAAAACATATTACACCGGACAAACGTGCGCAAAGAAAGCTTGCATGCTGCTCGCAAAGTAAGCGTGCACAGAGTATGCGTGGGGAGCGAGCCTGCATAACGATGACTTGTGCAAGCACAAGTCACAAACGGGGCTTGCACACCAGATGCGAATAGCATACACGTACTCTGCATGATCACAATATGAACGCACGCAAGCATCTTTCTTGCTCGAAGCATCATTGCAAGGCGTGTGTACAAAGCTGAAAGCAAACTCAGGGACAAACTTACGATTGCACAACGGGGCATGGAAGACAGGAACCCTGAAAGGGCCGTTCTTGCAGGGTTGCTATTTTCACGGCATTGCTCTGACCACAGCCACCTTCTGGATGAAAAAGGCTCCACAGGCTCCGCAGGAGAAACACCAAAAAGACGGCTGCCAGGCCCAATTCGGATGCTGGGGACACCAAAAGAAAACCAACCACTTGAAGGGGTCCCTGCTGAGCTACTCCCAACTCCTCCCGCACAACCCTGGAGTCTCCCTGCAGGCGCAGGCGCAGGCGCAGGCGCGGGCGTGGGCGCGGGCGCAGACTTCGCGAGCGCCTGGCAAGTGCTCCGCTGGGTCAAAGCCTCGTGGAAGGACACAAGATCCCTTTCCAGCATGCGAGTGTTCCAACAGGTGTCTGTGGACCATGCTTGGAGGCTAACTCAAACCTAGCAAGACATGAATGTACCCAAAATCATATCAGGAACAGCAAGGGCCGCTGCCTTCAGGATTGGAATGTCGCTACTCGCCTCAAACTTCTCAGGCTGCTCTGTAGTTGGCCTATTGTGGACAAAGAAACGTGGATGTTTGTTTGAGGGTTTCGACTGGTTTTGGCGCAAGTCAACAGCCGATTTAGCACATAAGCATGCAATGTGGACTCCTTCGATTGGAAAGCCCGAGCAACGCTTCTCCCTAACATCAAACACGTCTCAGCGATGCCTCACGTTCCACCCGCAGAATTCTCTCCCTCTTTGCCTGATTTAGAGGGGGACCGAAGTCTCAGTTGTCAAACTTCGAGGACAAAGACTCTCGATGGGTGCTTCCATGACATGGCCTGTGTGAAACATAGCGATTCGTGTCGCACTATAAAGAATTACCCACAGCCAGTTGCAACGAGCTGACAAAGTGCCGGTCCTTTAGCATCAGCCCGCTCAAGGTAAACCTCACTTGGAAGGGCCGATTTGTTATGGTATATTTATACACATATATATATATATATATATACACGCCATAGTAAGACTCTTTCTACGATGCCCTTCCTTCGTTCTTCGAAACACCGTCCCCAAAGCGCAGAACGCGCATGCGGCGCCGCTTATTTCCGCGCGGCGAGACGCGGCGAACTGGCGCCAAAAGGCCTGGCAACACGACCGAAGGAGTGTCACAAGTGACGCGTTTTGGGGAACCCTGGCACATTCAGCTTGGGTTTTGGGGTTCTAAGGCTTGAGGTCTTAGGCCTAAAGCGCTTGACACTTGACATGTACCGTCTGTCGCACCAGAACACGAGGGAACAATGTGATCTGAGCTTGCTTGCGCAAGGTTTCACGCGCCCGAAAGGAAGCAACCGCTCGAGACCCCAAGCCTCGCAGCGTCGCATTGAGGCTCTGCGGCAGCAGCTCGTGCGCTGCGTACCTACGAAGGGCCACAAAAGCATAGGTATCTGTTTCCCTGGGCCTGGCTCTTTTTTGTTTCCCCGCCCCCTTACTGGTACTCCAATGGTTGAGCCTCTCATGACCCTCATTGCTAGTAAGCTACGAAAGGTTGGTGACCATCCCAGCCAACTCCAAGCTTCCATGAGCTGAGCTGAGCCTCCTCAGTCGCCCAAAAACCAGTGATACCCTTTGACCCGTGCTCAGGTCAGATTGGGGTGGCGCCAAACCAAAATTCGCCTCGGCCCCAAAGGGGCCAAGGGCGCTCAGATCTCTTCTCCAAAGAGAATCTTCGCTTTTCCCCTCCCCCCCCAACCCCCCCACCCATGTCGGCTGGCCCAAAATCCTGTCCGGCGGGCCTTGAAATTTTCGGGGTTCGTCGGCGTCCAGCTCCATGGGTCCATTTTTGTCGAAAATGTGCTGACAATTGCGAAAAAAAAGCTTTTTTGTCCTGAAAAGCATGACCTCCTGGTGGCCAGGCCTGCCTGACGTGTCTGAGACTAGGCTCAGGCCCAGCCCAACCAGCAACCCGCCTGCTGGCCAGGCCTGTCAGCCCCACCCAGCCTCAGGCCCAAGCTTGTCTGAAACAGGCCTACCCCAAGTCATCCAGCAAGCCCAGCCCAGCGCCCAGCCCAGGCCCTAGGCCGGCCCCAAGGTCAGGTTTGTCTAACGCCAACGACCCAGTCTCACGTCTGAAACTGGTCTCAAGCTATGCCAGCCACCAAGCCCGTCTGACTGCTTGCGTCTGGCCCCAAGCCATCCAGCAGGCCCAGCCCCGTCTCAAAGTACGCCAGCCTGAGACTGGCCTCAGGCCCAGCCCAGCCAACTCGCCACCCAGCCTCGGGCCCAAGTGTGTATGAAACAGGCCTTGCCCATCCAGCAACCCGCCCAAGCACAGCTCAGCCCAGCCCGCCCAGCCCAAGTTCCAGGCACAACCAGCGTCCGGCTGCCCGGCAGCCAGCAACCCACCCATGGCTTCGCAGCCTCGTGGCTGAGACTAGCTTCAGGCCCAGCCCAAAGCCTGCCCAGCCCAGGCCCCAGCGCATCTCAGGGCATGCCAGCCACTACCGGCCCCCAGCTCCCAGCCCACCAGCAGGCTCAGCCCAGTGTGCCAAGGTCAGGTTTGTCTAACATGTCTGAGACTGGCCTCTGAGACTGGTCTCAAGCTATGCCAGCTACTCAGCAGCCCAGGCTGACCAGGCCCCTTCGGCGCAGTCTGAGACTGGTCTCAAGGTATGCCAGCCTGAGACTAGCCTCAGGCCCAGTCCCTCAGCCCGCCTGCTGGCGTGTCTTACGTGTCTAGCCAGCAACTCGCTACCCAGCCTCAGCCCATCCAGCAACCCGCCCAAGCACAGCTCAGCCCAGCCAGCCGAAGTTCCAGGCGCAACCAACACCATAATCCAGCTGCCCAGCACCACCCATGGCTTCGCAGCCTCGTGGCTGAGACTAGCTTCAGGCCCAGCCCAACCAGCAACCCGCCTAAGCCAACCCCACCCAAGCCCACCCGGTTTGAGACTCGCAGGCCTCAGCCTATCTAGCGCCGAGACTGGGCCTCACCAGCCTGGGCTCAACTAGCGTCTAGCCCAGCCCAGTCCGCCTGCTGGCCAGGCCTGTCTGACGTGTCTGAAACTGGCCTCAGGCCCAGCCCAGCCATAGCCCAGCCCCCTCAGTGCGGCTGCCCAGCCCGCCGTAAACTAGCTTCAGCTCAACCAACAACCCACGCAAGCAAGGTCCAGCCAAGCTGCCCGAGACTAGCTTCAGGCCCAGCGCAGGCTTATCTGATGTGTCTGAGACTAGGTTGTGGCCCAGCCCAACCAGGCGAGGCCGGCTTGTCTGACTTGTCTGGAGCCAGCTTCAGGTATTCGGACCTTCCCAACACTGGATTTCGGTGTTCCTGACCCTTCCCTCAAACTAGGCTGGGCCGAGGCGGGCAACGCGAAGCGTTTACAATAAGAAGTTGAGAAAGGGGAGGTGTATCTAGCAGTCCCAGAGTCACGTCGGTTCATTATTTGGAATCTGAGCCCCAACTTGGCATTGCGCCAAACACCGGGGCCCCTGCTGCAAGCTCAGGTTCCCAAAGCTGTATGACACGAAGACGGCGAAGAGCGCCGGATCGTTGCGCAAAGCGCAGAAGACCTCGGCGGACGAAACTCCGCCGCCAAAGGCGTATGTGTCAAAGGGCACCTTCCAATTTTGGTAGTCCTTTGGTTTCGCTTTCTACACAAACCTGGGCCAAAAAACGGTACCCTCGAAAACCACCCAAAGGCCAAGGGAGCTTGGAGGGAAGCTGTGGCTCAACCAGATCAAACATTTTGAAGACAGCCAGGACTGGCGTCGCTTTCTTTCTGCAACGCACCGTGCAAACTTACCATCTGATTCACTGCCTCGCCCACGCTCTCGCGCGCGTCCCGCGTCCGGGCGCCCAGGCGTTGGCCCAAGTGAAGGAGTTGTAGGTGGGGTTCCACCAAATTCCATAGACGGGAACGAGCACCTTCGTTGAAATGAAAAAAGTGTCTCGAATCCGCTCTGCATGTAAAGCAGCTAAGCAAAAACCTCGAAACCAGTGACATGAGGTACCTTAGATTCGTTCTCTTTCTCTGGACTCGAGGCGCCCTTTGATGGACACATGGATGTCTTGGGTTCCGTTTCCATGATCACTTTGCCAAGGTCCAACCCCGCCTCGGGGTGCATCACAAAGCAGAAATAGCCCAGACGAAAAAGTCGGGACACCACCTGGGACAACTCTGGTGCCCTCCCAGATGTTTTTCCCCCAATCTGACCCGAACTTTTTCTGCGAAAGTTCTGGCAGCTTTTGACGTGCTCACAAGGGATTGTGGCAGAATTGTCGCTTGATGGAGAGACGGAGAGACTGCGCAATCAACGAGAAATATTCCTCATTGTCCATGTGGCATGGGAGGTGAGGATTTGTGGGGAAGGGTGGAGGGCAGGATGGGGCGTGGGGATATTGCTGTACGTGGTAGCGTAGAAAAACAAAATCGGAAACCTTGTCAGGCACATGTCCAAGGAAAACGGCAAACCCTTCCTGGCACGCCTCCCGCCTGCTCCAGGGAGATACCGTGGCCCGCCTTGTGCCAGGCGCGGTCTACCTCAAAGACCAGGAACCTCCGGAACTTCTGCGTTCCAGCAAAACGCACAGTGAAGAAGCGCGAAACAAACACGGAGCTGGCACCACCTTCCCCCGGCCTCACGCGGCGCTTTCGCAGCAGGCGGTCCGCGCCTTTGAGCACCAGGGGGTCGAAACCCTCAGCATCCACCTTGAGCAAGAAGACCTTGCGGTCCACCTGCTGAGTCCCTCGAAGCTGATCAACAGGAGAACGCATCGCCAGGCAAGGAAAAAAGCCTTACTCGCGCTCGCCCTCATGCACTTCACGAAGGGGTGTCAAATACGAGGGTGTTACGGGGAGGAGATCAACAGCAAAAGCAGGATGGACCATCCAGCTGGGTCAAAAAGGAGGGGTTACTTGTATGCCACCCGTTCAGAGGGGAGCTTAGTTCAATCAATCAATCAATCAATCAATCAATCAATCAATCAATCAATCAATCAATCAATCAATCAAGCAAATCAATCAATCAATCAATCAATCAATCAATCAATCAATCAATCAATCAATCAATCAATCAATCAATCAATCAATCAATCAATCAATCAATCAACCAACCAACCAACCAACCAACCAACCAATCAATCAATCAATCAATCAATCACAGTGAAAGTTCCCAACAAGCCCCCTTTTGGCAAAGCTGCCTTTGGCGGCTTCCATCTTCCCCGGCCAAACGCACCTCCAGGAAGGACTCAAGGGACACCACTGCGACGCTCCGGCTGACATTGGCCAGCCACCTGTCGACAGGCCACAACTCAGGTTGACAGTGAGTAAGCGAGCCTGGGTCTTTGATCAAGGACACCACAAGGAAAGCCAGTGCCATTTGGCATCCCTCAATTGTCTTATGATCGAAACCACTTTTGAGAAATGGCCCAAACACCTAGGGAACACCTATTTTCTGACCAAAGTGCCAATTTGAGAAGTGACAAGGAATAACAAGGTAAAGGGGACAAACAAAAGAGAATACTCCGCCAAAAAACAAAAGTATTTCCAGAACTCTTCCCAGAAAAGAGTGCTTGACATGTTTCCAGGATCATTGTCCAGGCCCTGTGCTGGGAGGCATTTTATCTTTGAGGGGGTCGGGGGGCAAAACGATACTCAGAGCTCCCAACGTGACCCCAACGTGACAAACCAGGCTAGGCTCCAGGACAGGCCCGCCTCTCCCGCATCACGTTCACGTGCGGCGAGAGCGAACTGCCCAGATCGGTGCCTCGCAAGGAATCTTGGCTCAGAAGGAAAAAGGCGCCTTTCTCAGCGCAAGCCTGTCCTACCAATGTACGGGGGCAATCCTCAACTTGGCCAAGCGGGCCGCCAAAACACCACTGGGCGCGAAACACGCATTCCATGCTATGGCGAGGTCAGAAGTGAGAGTATTGCTCAGGAGCCGAAAACAGCGAATTTGCAGACTTGAATACCCCGCGAAAAAAGCCACGGCGGCAAAGGCCCAATCAGGAAAACTCGTTTACAAATGAACTAAGCTCCATGTTGGCTTGCCCGACACTTCATCAGCCACGCTGTTCATCGCCCATATGCGCCATGGTCAAACTCCTTTATCTCCGCTGTGGGGTCTGCAAGTAACAACTGAGGGGCGAGCCCAAAACTGTCTGTCCATAGCGGGCACTTTCATCCAAGAAAGTATTCTATCCTCCGATCACCAGCCATCAAGGCAAGGAAACAGGACCTGGCTACGTCAAACCTCTACTAGCCCCTGCTTGATTGACAGGTGCTGGTTGAAAAGATGTTTCCTTACTGGATTGAAGTTCCTCCAACAATTCAAACACTTCCGTTCGAGACATGTCAATTTCCAGGCCTCAAGGGAGGTTTAGCCTGTCCATTGCTGAGGACAAACCAAGCTTACTTCGGCTAGCTTGATTTGGCTAGTCCAGCTGTGACCCTCCCCCCCCACATGTTTGATTCCAGTCCATACTCAGAAACCTCTTACATGCAAAGAATCAAACAAGAGATCCTAGGTCGCCCTGACCGGACACGAACACAGCGTTAGGGCGCCTGACAAGCCAAAGAGCTCTGCGTGCCCTGGCGCAGCCGACACCGCCGCGGCCACGGACAGCAGCCGCCGGCCTTCCGAAAGGAAACATGGCTGCGCTTGTCAAAAATAGGGCAACCCCGAAATGGGTTGCCCTGGTAAGATGAAACATGGACCAAGATCTGCAGTCCAATTCCTGGTGGTTTAATTTTGACCCACACCCATATGCAAGCAGCGACACAGCCAGACACACCGCTCCCAAGGCGTCTTGTCCAACCTAACACCTCACCTAACCCCCCACCCCGCCCATCCAACCTGGGCTCGCCATGCGCTTCAGTAGCTTCTGCAGCTCCGCCTGGTTCACGGGGTGCGGCTCGAAGGCGATGAGCTCCAACGTCTCCACTTCCCCGCACCCGGACGCCTCATGGTGGAAAGTTGGCAGATGCTCCGCTGGATTTGGGCATTGGCCGTGGCATGGACGTGCACGTGTATAGATTTGGTGTGTGTGTGTGTGTTTGTGTGCGTGTGTACCTGGCGCCCCGTGTGCCAACGTCACCACCATCCCTCACCTCACTGTACGCACTGTAGATACATGTCCCCGCATGCAACCAGAAACAAAAGAGAAAAAGAGGAAACAACAAATGGGATGCTCTGAAAATAGAATCCCCATTTGGTGGATTCCCTTGGCTTCCCTGAATACTAAACAGCGAACACAAGCATGCATCTGGATCCGTTCCGCTACAACATCAAAATGACTGCACGGAAAAAGCGCATCAAGACAGACATCGCCAAGATAGGTCTCTGTTCTTGCTGGGCACCACTCTTGGGTTGAAAGCTTTTTGTTTCTTCTTCTTTCTTTCCTTTTTTGGGCGGCGGGATTTTTGTTCACTCGGCCTGGCCCAGCACCGAGACCATGGCCTCGCTAGCCCTGCCAGTGTTCGCGCCCACCTCGGCCAGTGAACTGCCAGCCCTGCCACACTCCGGCCCGTTTGGGTGATGCCCCTGTTCTTTTGGGGTGGTCTCCCTTGTTGTGATCCTTTCCTGGTGGGCTCCCTTCTTTGTGTGGTTCTTTTTTTCTTGATTCCCTTGTTTGTTGTCTCCCATTTGTTTGTTGCTTCCTGGGTGACCCTGGCGCCTTGTTGGAGGGACCAAAAAAGGGTACGTGAACCAGCTTACAGGTTTCAGGTGCTAATTTCCGCGGAAGGCGCGTCCAGCAGCAAGCGGCCGCCCCGAGTGAGGTCCCAGGGGAGCTTCAAAGGTGCCAGCAGCGACTCCACGCCCAAGCAGCCTTGGCAAAACTCGGGATGGTTCAGCTTCCCAACATGTCCCTGAGGAACCAGTTCAAACCAATAGATGCCGTTTCATGGTTCGAAACAAACTGAGTGTGCGGCGAAGTGACCTCAAAGGACACCTATGGCCGTGGCTGTTCGACCAAAGTGCCTCAAACAGTGGAATAGCTGCCGGAGTCAAAAGCAGAACATGAAGGACCTCCTTGAATGGTCAAAGGGGACACCAAGGCTTTCAATGTGCTGCTGAAAATCGGCAAAAAGGGCAGTGGTCGATATCAAACTTAGATGACCCGTTGACGTCCTCTGATTCACCTGGCACCAGCAGCCTCTCACACGAAAGCGCCCTGCCCCGCCCGGAAACCAAGCCCATCCTGCCAGGCCGCCGTTCCAGGTACTCAGCGCCTGCTTGCCCAGCCGCAGGAATTGCCGCCGCATCTCCAGCGGCAGGCCATCCGCGCCCATGGAGCTCGTCCACCTGAGGGGACAACACACCCATGGCTGGTGGTTGTCTTCGGCAGCCAACTCGTACCCCCAGTGAACATCCCAATCCCCACTAAAATAGACTAAAAAGGGTGGTGCACCTACCCCAGAATGGTACCATTGGTTTTGACCCGCAGCCATGTGCTTCTGCACATTCCCCAATATGTCGCCGATTTTTGGTCTGAGACAGCTGAATGGACGATGATCATGGCATTGTTCTGGCAAGCCTGAGCTGCCTCCGTATTAAGCTTTTCCTCAAGGGAACCCTCTGCTTATTTACTCAAGAACACAAGCCGTCATAACACTTCGCGAAATATGACATTTTGTGCAAACTCAAACGTTGCAATCTGCTGCTTTGCCAGGCTAAGACAACCAGTTCAAGCGCCAAAGTCGTAACCTCTGCAGCCAACAACAGAAGTCTCGCCAGAGCGAACTCGCAAAAGCATCCCGCTTTTAACGGGAGAAAACACGTGCCAAACGAAGAACCCAACAGGCATCCGTCCCTCTGGGGTGACCTCTGCCCCAGAAACTCCACCGAGGTTCAGCAGCCACAGCCAGGCGAGGCGGTCCATGGCACTGGCCCTGCCGCACGTGTCGGCGGCTGCAGTCCAAGGCAAACTCGTCCTGTTTTGCGTCACGCGGCCATCAAACTCTCGGCAGATCCGCCGACTGAGAATGACCGAAAACGGCTGAGGTTCGGAAATGACGGAAAAAAATGAGTAGCCGCCCAGCCAGCGCCGTGACAAACGTTCAGGTCCAGGTGCCCAGTCGAGCGATCTGCCAGCGTCCCACCTCAAAGCCCAGGCCTCCAGCTGCCCCCGAAGCTCCTCCACGGAGGCTTGAAGCCCCGCCACGCGATCTGAGCTCGAGCGGCTCCCGCCGCTGATGCTTTGCAACGCTTGCCAGACAGCAAAGGGATTGCACACGTGGCAAAGCAAACAAGGCAAGGCAAGGCTCTTGAACAGGCCAAGGAATGAAAGACGATGGCACAGATCCATTCAAAAAGGAACACAAAGTCGGATACCTTTGCCCGCAGGCCTTCCAATAGGTTACCAGGTTCCGCTAGGTTCCAGTAGGTTCCAGTCTTCTTCTGGACAAACTTTGGCTTGTTGCATACTAGCTCGGTTCGGGAAGTTGCGTCACATGGCCTTCTCTGCAAGGTTTCGGAGTGAAAGGTTTCGAAGACCAAAAACGACTTCAGCTGACTCACCAGCCACTCGACGTATCGAACACCCCTTCGACCAACCACCTCTGGGCCTGTGGGCCTCTGGGGCCGCAGCCAGGCTCCAGGCGGACCGCCTGCGGGGTCGGGCGAGTGCAGACCAGGTGTCGTTTTTTTTTTTGTGCACACTCTTCGCGGATTTTTTGGAACCCCTCCCCCCCGTTGCCCATGTTGTGGTGGACTGAAAAAGAAGAAAAAAAAGAAGACACCCACTGTTGTAGAACGCGTGGGGGCCAAATAGAGACATATGCACATACAAATCCACACCAACGAGCACGGTGTCGTTCATCACATCATGTGGGGTGCCTTCCAACTAGCCCCTTCTTTTGTGAACAAATTGCATGCCCCCCAAAGGCCTCCTCGAATGGTCGCGACCTTAGCTGCATTGAGACAGCAGTTCCTCGAATATCAAGCGAAGGCTGCGGGCGTCACCAGGTCAGCGCATGTGTGCCAATAGATTCAGGACGGTCCAAATATGTGGTTTCCAGAAAGAACGTAAAAGAATTAGTGAGTCCCCTCGTTTCTGGAAAGTGGAGTGAGGCCCTCCATGTTCCTTCCGAAAGCATTGAGATTGTTGTTCGTACAGAAGGAGGATGCAGCAGACACATTAACTAAAGGACAAGGATACCACTGTCCAATGCAAATCATGATGGGCGATGGGAAGCATGACACTCAGTACTTTTGAAACCGCCTGAGGTGCAGCGTCTCGAACCTATTCGGGTTTCACCATTCCAGTTGGAAAGTAGTGTCTGTTGCTCCATGGTTTATGATCCTTAGACCCAGCCAGTTCCTTGTGAACCACAGCTGCTGTAGATGTCTACGAATGCCTCAAACCAATCGGGTTCCAAGGCTCAGGCAAAGGCGAGTCGCACCTGCGGCCTCGCAGCTGGGACTGCGCGAACACTGCACTATGTCGTCACGTCACCTCACGTGACGTCACGTGACGTCACGTCGTGTCATGCATGCATGTGTTTGTGTGTGTGTGTGTGTGTCTAAGATTTCACTCTACACGTATATGTTTAGAGACAAACAGAGAGAGAGAGAGAGAGAGCAAAACTCGATGGTATGTACAGTAAATAGAAGCATTTGCGCCCAGAGAGAAGCACATCCAATGCCATCCGCCTTCGAGGCGACCGGTCACGGGCTCGAGCACCTCACCTTGCACGCGGAGCTTACCGGCAAGTCATATTCTTTGGGGCACCAAACCTGGCACCTCTGGGTGTTGCAGCTAGTTTGTCATCTTTGATACCAGGAAAAAGCAAAACGGGAACTGACTGCCTGTTCTTCGCTGGAAGGTCACCCTCGGTGAACTCAAGGAGACATTGACTTTGACTGTAACCGACTCTGCGAAATAATTGTGCAGCACAACTCGCACCCCTTCTGTCATGGAGAACCTCACAGCAACCCTTGGCAAAGCTTTCAGCAAACGGACAAGTCCTGAAAGAACACAAGTTCCCACGCAAGGACATGCCGGGTGCCGACCCCGCACTTCGCTACTCTTTCAGGCTGCCACCTCTAAGCGGCGCCCCTTGACATTTTGGCCAATGGCAGGACCCGTGCGCATGGCTTGACAGCTTGTGCCATGTCGCATCATGTGCCTTCCAGGAGGCTGCCTGCTGCTTGACGCGCTACGAAGCAAACTTGGAAGATCAGAATGGGCCACGTGCTCCAGCTTCATCAATCGGATGATGGGACTGAAAGCAGGAAACCTCCCCTGCAAACGCAGAGAAGAACACAAGTCCATTCCAACATAACTCCAGCACAGGTGATCGAGCCTACCTTTTATCCCGACCCTGTAAACTAAATTGGCATTCCAACTGCCAGTGTCTCCTTAAGAACCCGAATCTACTTGAACGAAGCCGATCTCGCCATCACCCCGTTGTACGCCACCTGGCTATGGGCACCCCGGCGGCTCAGCCTGGCCCCGAAGAGAACAAACGCGTCGACTGTCTCGACGTATTTTTTGTCCAGTCAAATGGAAGTGGAATATCAAACGGAAGGTTGAGGCCTCAGCCATCGCATGTTCACTCCGCTCTTGATGCCTCAAAGAAATCCCAACTTGAGAACCCCAAGGCCGTAGCTGTAAATACTATCATGTCATCTCTGATCAAGATCAGCAAGAGCCCTGTCGCAGGGTGAGCCTTGAAATCTTCAAACAAAACTTGTCTTCACAAAAAAAAAGTTAGCCGCCAAACATTGGATGGTACTCCTGTATCAACCACCGCCTTACAAAAAAAAAAATGCATTGTGTCTCCTCTTCAAGCCAGGAAACAAAAATCAGAAAAGCCCGACCACTCATCTACAAGGGCAGCCCAAACTTTGAGAAGAGAGATGGGGAGGCAGGGGGAAGATGAGGAAAGGCATCAAGGGGTGTCTCAAACTAGGAGAATCCCCGCAGTGGATGGTGTTCTTTTGGTTGCCTTCAAACAAAGCCCCCATACGGGTAACCTCAAACCCAAACACAGCCACTACCTTCGAGTGTAAAGCCGACTCTCCTGGGGCCCTGCTCGAGGGCGTGCAGCCGGTGGTCGCAGACGTCCTCCAAGGCACGAGAGCTAATCTGGGAGACATTGATCGCAACAAAGCTCCTACATTTGGCATTCTTTGGGCTTGTCCAAAGAGGAAATCCAAGAAACACAAGGCCCAGAATTCAGAGCCACGTGACTTTTGAGACGACAAATAGTAATGCATGGCAAGCAAGCCTCCCTCTTGAGCAGGACTCCTAAAACGAAACATGTTCCTATCAAATTGAAAAAACAAATCTCGAACTCATCTCCTCGAAGCCATGTTCTAACAGCATCAACCTGAACCCGCCAAGCAACCCTTGGCGTTTCATCCCGTCCTCCCAACAAGGCGCCCGTCTCAACTTCCCCTCCGCGCACATCCCGCCTTCCCCTCACACCATCTCAGCGCTCCCTTCCTTGCCTCCAACGTGCGGAGCCGCTGGAGCTGCTTCTGCTGGGCCTGCGTCAAAATGCACCATGGGGCCACAAGGGCGCTTGACGCACACTCGACACATACGACCATCTGCGGGTAATTATATTATACAATATGACTTGATATGACTTTCCATGATGCAAGTCAACATGAGCAGACCTGAACAAACCGGAATTCCAAAGGACTCATCACTCCCCACAACCCACCGAACCGTGAAAGTCCAAAACAAACTCCAGCAAGCTCAGCACTTCAAGGCAACACATGGAGAAACCAAAAGCGCGGCACCTCCTCCGCCACCGAGGCAGAAAGCCTCAGCTCCAGCGCCAAGGATCGCTGCTCCTGGCAATGCACTGTCTTGATGTCGGGGAGGCAAAAGTGCTGCATCTCCTGCTGCCTCTGATAATTTTGGACTCAAAGCCCAAAGCCAAGTGCCAGTACCCAAAACACGGCCATGGCCACAGCAAAAGAAGGGATTCAAAGGTTCCTCGTTTTGCAAGAAAGCCTTTGGCTTGAAACCATCAACCCTGAATAAGGTTGGGGACGACCCTCCGAAGCGTTTCTTCTGGCTTACGCTTGGAACAGCTGGCTGGATTCAGAGTGCCTTGTTCGACGAATATGTGTCCATTTGAAATTGGGCAAAACCTGCATTGAGATAGTTTCCTTGAGTTTCCAATCAGGACACACGCACACACTCTCTGAAACTCTTGCACACAACACAAAAGTGGAAACACATATATATATATATATATATATATATATATATATATGTATATATATATATATATATATATGTACATATTGATAGGAGTGTATTCGCACATATGCGCTACGGCAAAGCTCCAGCTGTGATTCCCTCCTTTGCATTGGGATCGACGTTTGGCTCGAGGCTCCTGCTCCAGCCGAGCCATTCGCTCCTCAGGAACCTCCGGCATAGCGCCGAGCGGCGGCGAGAAGGGAAGCGGCCAGATCTGCTTGCATGGGCACATGCACGCATCGATACACGTAGAAAGTGCATTGCATCAGTCAATGTCCAACTGCCAGGTCTGATCCAAATCAGGAAGCCTTCCCCAATGTTCCGACGCGCAAAGCTTTCGGCCGCTCCCCATGTTCGCTTCGCAAGCTCGGAAGACGTCGGGCCACCAAAAAGGAAGGCGGAAGGGGCCAAGGCAAAGGATTCTGAGTCTATGCCACGCTGCACACGCTTTACTTTACGATCAAACTTCCTGGCTTCAAAATGGGGATCCCGAATCTGTAAACCGTAGTGGGACGCCCATACAACAAGAGATGAAGGAGTCATTCTCAATAACCCGGGGAAACAAGTTGAAAAACCGATTACGCTGACAATAGCCGGCCAGATCGATCTTCTGGAGACTGGCAGGGGCCATTTAGCAGCCCCTCCAAGCTCAAAGCCGAGCCTGGCAGTCCCGTCGCTTCAGATCCTGTCAACAGCTGCGCAGACCCTCCAACTCAAAAGGACAAAGTTGATGCCCATGACAATACTGTGGCTGTCACCAAACCTTCATGACAAACCTGGCAACCTGCCAAAACTCGGTCCCGGGTACTGAGTGGGCATGGTTTGACATAGAGCAACGCAGGCATTAGCCAAAGACAGTCGGTGCCAGCCCCAAATCAGTGGCTCATTCTGACTCCACCCGCCCTGAAAGCGCACCTCCACGCGGTCCAGACGGATCAGCAGGGCCCTCTGCTCGTCCGTCAGGGCCTGTCGGAGACCGGGCGGTGACAGCTTACCGCACTTTGAGCGCGGCTCGGTTCATTTGCGTCTTGTGTGCAGCAAGACAAGACTTAAGTTGCCAATACTGACCAGTGTAGCAATGCATGACTGATCCAGTCTCCTGCGTACGGGGGGCAGGTCACGTTTCCTTTGCCAGGACTCCGTCCAGGACTCCGTCTCGCGTTGTTTAGTTTCTGTTCGAGAGCTTCTGATTATCCCTGTAGTGGTAGCTGCCAGGTTAAGAGCAATAAGCAGCAAACAAGAAGCTGCTCTTGTTCACCAGTATCCTAAAAGTCGTCCGAGTACCCAAAAACACAGCAAGCAAACATGAAGAAGCGAAAAGCCCGCAGCAAATGATGTCATGCCGGGGTGCCAGTGCCCGCAACACCTTGAACCTCACCTCCAAGCCATCAACACATGCTCAAGCGACAGGTTCAACCTTCCCTCAAACCTACCAAGCACCACTGCTCCACAATCTGATGTGGCCATCCCAATCCCCACCAAAATAGGTTCTAAAATGGGTGGTGAACCTACCAACCAAAATGGGATCCCATTGGTTTTGACAACCACAGCCAGGTAATCTTCCGATTTCAACCCCCAAACAGCGACCTCACCGTCCGGCGCCTGCGCCAGCCCGGCCAGCTCTGCAGCCCGCCGGTCTGAGCGCACGCCCTGGCCCTGAGCAACGGAGTGGCCAACCGAGGCTTGGCGTATGGCCAGGCCTGGCCTGGGCTGGAGTGCTAAAAACTTGGATGAAAGCAAAAGTGACGTTGTTGTTTGATGCTCCGTGATTGGAATCGGAAACTGGTCGAATGCTCAATCATAGCTGCAAAGTGACCCTGTCACTTTCACGAGTTGGGTGTGCATTTGACATCGGTACTGCAATTGATGTTGCATTCAGATTTGCGCTTCGATCGGACGTGTAAGTTCAGGCAGATTTGACAGCGCAGGTTTGGCTTCATCAAATTGTGAGGACCTGTTTGCTTTGCTTTGGGTTGCTGACTTTTGGGATTGGATTGCATGGCAAGCACTAGAATAGCTTCCGCTGACAATGCCTTATCCAAGTCATGTCAAGAGCAAACCGAGGATTTAACCTACATTCTGAAGGGCAACTAGTTTAGAGCTTTGACCTCTGAGCCGCCATGTTTTGATGTGCAGAAAGGAAGGTGTCCAATGCCACGTGGGGATTTATTCCGAGTCCTGCCGGAAGATCTGGGCAGGGTCTGCTTTTTGCAGGGCCCACAAGTGAGCAAGCCCAGAGCAAAGGCAAGAAAATGCCTCTCTCCGCTCCTGCCCAGCAAAGCCCATTCCACACAACGGCCCTCGGGTCCCGCTGCGCGCGCCTCCAGCGAGCGCACCCGCGCTTCCAAGCGCGACAAGGCGCAGCGAGTGTCAGCGCCCTTGGCAAATCCAACAAGCCCATGGCGCTTTGGGGGTTGATCAATATGACCAAGGGTAATGTTTCCCATTTCGTGGGGAATATCAACTTTTTTGTGTTCCCCAATGGTCATCCCACGTAAGGGAGCTTTTGGGCAAGCCCCGTTGCAAAGATGCGAGAAGCGGTCTTCCGGAAAACCGTTTACTCAGACTTGGTTTGGGATTTTGCTGGTGCTGACAGTGTTGCTCCTGTTGATGTTCTTGACTTTCTTGCTATGAGAGAGGCGGGTTAATGCAGAATGGCTTTTTGCTTCCACTCCCGACATGGTGAAAACATGTAATCAGTGTAGTCTCAAGATGACGGCTCGCAGCCAAGTCGGCCCACCGCAACCTCACGATTCCTTCCCTGTACTCCTGTACGACTCTCTTTTCATCTGGGTGGGTTGCGGCGACGGACTTCGCCAGACTTTGCCTTCTTGAGCCCCTGGTTGCCTAGCCTTGATGGGGAGTAGCTGTGGAAACAGTGTATACCTGCTCTAATTCCACTAAACTAGGCGCCCGCTGCTCATTACATTACAGCTCCAAAACTGTGGCAGTGTAGTACAACAATATGAATCCGGGAGCAAGAAATGATTTGTTTGCCTCCAATCAGTGCAGTACATAACCCCTTGCCAGCCCGCACGTTGACAACGGGGGGTTGATCGAAGGGTCCTTTACATGGGATGGCGATTGTGGAAAACCACTAAAAAAGCGATATGTTCCACTTAATGGGAAAAGTTCCCCTTGGTGATTTGGGGGCCGAAGGGAATATTGATCAACCCCCAATCGCCGTTTGTGAGGCAGCAGCTCATTCCTGTCATCAACAAAGGTAGCGCCAACTGCGCTGTTGCCATCATAGAAAAGCAGTCCTGCTGAACAAGCAAAAGCCATATCGCGCCGCAGAGAAACCATACCTAGAAGTCTACGAGTTAGGTAAACCCCAGAAAGGCTGGTACCTCTCAAGCGAGAACTTGGGTTCCAGGCCCAACGATTCTCGTCCGTGTCGAAGGAGCTGTCAAATGGAAATGTGTTCTCCTATGTTACAAGTGCTCATGGTGTCACTAAGATGGAAATGGCATGCATCCCTCAGATCCCAACTATGTTGCGGGGCAACAAGTCCTGAGTCACATGGAATTGAGACTTAACAAAATGCCTTTGCCACAAAACCAACGTACGCATGTCCGCACTCACGCACGCACTCACGCATGCAAGCACATTCTGCGTTTACCCATTGCGCCGTCTTCGCTGTTGCTCTCCACAAGATTGTGGCACATTCACGCGGTTGGCTTACCCTACACACGAACTGGAAGTGAAGGCAACAGATCCTTCGGATGAGATGCTGAAAGAGATTCTGCAGGTAGGTGGGTATGGCTCAAAAAGCTTGGGACCCTAGGCAACTCTCTGGGCGGAAAAGGACAAAAACTAAATGCAAGTGACAATTGACAAAGAAACACATGCAATTGGCACCTTCATCCCCCATCGCAAGGGGCTGGGTGGGCATCCCAAACACCTATTAACCTTAAAAAGCACATATATGACTCTAGGAGACCAGTCTCCAAACCGGCTCTTGTGGTGAGTTATGGAAGCTGTTCCCGTAGCTTGTGCCGAAAGATAGCGCAGGGTTCCCTCCGATTCACTGCCATTTGGGGCGGTCGAGCGACTGGCCTGGGGTAGAGCAAACTGAGATCCTCCAAGGTCTCATTGGGCTTCCTCAGACCGAAAGCTCAAGCTGACAAAGGCTTCATGGACTCCGTTTCCAGGTTTGTTCAGGTCCCAAGAAGAGGTCCAACCCTCTTGACGCACATATCCGCCACTTAAAAACCGAAATATTTGTCAGGTCAGATGCCGCATGACTAGCATCAGTGCACAAGCAGGGCTTCAATCACCACAATCCAAAGCCATGTGGCCTGGGCTGCACGCCGGACACCGTCACACCTCTCAGCCCAAGCTCCGCGAGCCCGAGCGAACACGCTCACAGCCACTAAGCCCAAGGCTTGCGGGAGCCTAGCTATCGGGCGACGTCATGGATGTTGACTTGTTGGGATGGTTGAATCCCCACAAAGGAAATCCTCCAACTGCATCTGGGTCAAGCCCTCCCCCTTGAATCATGGCGGCGCCTGATCAAGTAGCACACAACTTCTTATGCTCAACACCATTCCGCGGAGAATGCGCAATGGCCATGACACCGGCATAGAACTGTCCATGCACCATCCCCACCCGAACATGCATTGATTCCTCTCCTTTCGCCGGCCGTCCCTTCCAAATATGTCTATATCAATTCCTCCAATCTGGGCAGAGCCACCAGGCTAATCGAAATCTGATGTTCTAAACTGGACCCTTGCCACGGAAACTACCAAAGTATGTCATTCCTTCAAGGGATTCGGGCATGCCTGCAATATGGATAATGCATGTAGGTATTTCTGAAAGGTAGAGCCCAAATATCCCAGTGCATGAAATGGTTCCCCGGCCTGGTGAAGCAAACCTCATGCACCAAAAACCAGAAAGCTGGGCCAAGCTCCCAACTCGATAGGCCGAAACAGGGACAGCCCCACTCTGCGAACGGTCCGCAAGAAACAATATTAGGTTCACAACTGAAGCCGTAAGCCGGAGAGCTGACATACAAACGTGTCAAAAGAAATTGGACCCTCATTGCGAGGAAACTTCAGCCAATGCCCCACTTAGAAGGCCCCATGGGCGTCATGGGCGTCATGGGCATCTGGCTTGGAACCATTGGTCGAGCTCGACCAAAGTGATTCCACAAATTCCTGCTGAGCGTGCCAGCCAGCCCCAATCTGCCCAACCCAATTGGCCTTCGCGGCCAGTTACCAGCGCATTCAGCGCGCTTGCCTTCACAACCGTGGTCAGATCCGGAAAGAGCAAGGCTCAACACGTACTATAGGCATTACCAGGCGTTGTCCACATGCCCGAGGGTGTCGGAACGCAGAAGCGGTCAAAAAGAAACCCGCAAAAGTTACCAAACCATTTAAGTCTCTAGTCAGGATCCTGGTGCACCAACTTGAAGTGAAGGTGCGTTGTATTGCGAGCAGTTTGTGAACCGCGTAAGCCACCCTCCTGTGCCAGAAAAGACAGGAAAAGTTAGAAACAAAGCAACGATGCACCCCATATAATATTATCAACAGGTCGTTTTGAAAGCAAGCTATTCGGTGATGGTGCGCACGACAAAAGCAGCAACAAAGTTCATCGCGTCACAGTTAGGGTCTTAGAGGATGCAAATAAAAGACTGTGTTCCCCTAAGGCATGCCGTAAACAACTAGTGCCCCTTTGTTTATGCTAGAAACCTTGTAAAAGACGTTCTCATGTTTGGCTTCTGGATTGCATGACACCATCGTGATCGCACATATTGCGTGCTGAGGCTCACAACAGAAAACCGAGCCCTCAGGAAGAGCCGGTTTTGCGTAGGCGGTGATCAATGTTATGGGAGTGTTTCACGGTCCGGTCAAACATGCTCTTGGCACGGTCGTTCACATCCAAAGGCCTCCGATAGAGCTGCCAGCGCCATAAGCTTACCGCAAGCTCAAAGCAGTGGTTTCATGCACCATCGTACAGCCGATTTAAAAGAGGTTGTGGTACTATAATTCCTATTGGTGCTGCTTAAGCTTGTTGATGCTGTGTGACCATATCCGCCGACCCCTTGTGTACAAGGGCGAGGCGCACGGGAAGGTAGTCCGTAGGATCATCATCATCATCATCATCATCATCATCATCATCGTCAGCATCGTCATCATCGTCATCATCATCATCGTCGCTGTTACTAAGGCGGGAATGCTTGATGATGACCTTCATCATAATTGTCATCATGATCCTGATCGTCATCATGATCGTAGTCATTCATGTTTCTTAGCTATATTTCAGATGTGACGTTGGGAAGTGCGAGGCAGCCCTAAAGATGCTGAGAATGCCTAGTCATGATTATCATCATGACTGTCATCATCATGATCATCACCATTTGCAATGCTGGGCATCATCATCGATCATGACATTTGTTGTAATCTTAATTATATATGTGTCAAATGTCCCGCTAGGCTCCTTTAGCGTTATCATCATCATTGTCATCAAGCTTGCTGACGATGCTAGGGATGCGTCGTGATCCTCGTCGCTTTCTTTTCATATCTTGTGCCTAATGGTCATCATTGCTATCAACAATTTCGTCCATGCAGAAATGTTGATCCAGGCAGGATTATGGTCGAAGAAGGAAGATCCGGATTCGATAACGAGCGGAATGGAGGAGTTGTCTTTGGTGCCAAAAAGGTCCAGCGTGGATGGACCGCAGGGCGGGATTATCTTGTCCGCGCAGGGCGGGCGCCGACGTGAGGGCACACGAAAGTGTCTGTGAGGCCGGGTCCATGCTTGCACAAAAATGCCCATGCAGCCAGGTCCTGCAAAATTCAT
Organism: Effrenium voratum; assembly: GCA_963377175.1. NCBI lineage: Eukaryota > Dinophyceae > Suessiales > Symbiodiniaceae > Effrenium > Effrenium voratum. The sequence goes on from CAUJNA010000752.1 coordinate 153,749, forward strand.
TGTTCTGTCCACCAACGTTGGTTGATGCAGGGCTGCAGGACCTCTGTTCATGTACGATGTTCGCTCAAGAGCCATTGGTCTATTGCATGAGGCATGGTCCTTGAGAAACACCTTGGGCTTTAGACTTGTTTACAGTGCTCAGGGGGCGGCGGCACCGGGCAGCAGCCCTTAAAATCAAAACTATGCTCATTTGCTATAACCATGTGTTGTGTCTTGCCTGGGGGCGAGGGTTGCCGATGATGCAAATGATACGCCAGTGATGCAAACGTAAACGAGTCTCCCTTTGGCTGTTTAAAGCTTGTTGATGGTTCTGTGCTACTTTCCCACGCTCAGACCTGTGCCTCTGTAAGCAATACGCAAGGATACAAACCAGGTGAAGTCACCAAACTCGTGCAAAAAGCTCTTACCATCTACAACGACTGGAAAAACCTAATCACACATGCATTTCATAACGAGGACAGCTGCACATCAACACATACTCACGTCGGTCATAGTTGCCACGTGCAGCTACGCAATTCTTTGTAGCCAACTCCCTCCTGAATGTGTTTGCCTATCTGAGGGATGGTTTAAGAAAACAAAACAAAACAAAAATAGTGTCCCGTGACATGTCTAGGATTGCCTTGAAAGCTGTCGACCTGTGATTCCAGCAGTTCACAAACACGTACAAGCTGCGCCGAGCATGTACCCACCCATGTGTTTTTGTGGAAGGCAACATTCCGGAGCTCAGCACACCAGCAAGCTCCAAAAATACATTTCTATATGCAAAACCAGACAGGGGCATGCCATTGGCACCTGGTCATCACTCGGCATCCGTCCTTCGTGAGGTAGGACTCCAAAGCGCCGTAGGGGCAGGGGAATCCGAAGTCAAGTCCGCTGACTCGGATGCCCCCCGTGTAGGACAGGCTCTTCCTGTCTCTGCGAGGGTGCAGCAGCAGCGCCGAGAACAAGCCGCTCAGATCCAGCAGCTCGGAGATGCGCTCCACCGCTTCCAGCGCATCCGGAAGGGCGGCAGGCTGCTTGGCTGCCCACTCCTCCAGGGTGACCAGCAGGCTCTCGGTCAATGCGTGCTGCATGGCAACGGTGCAAGCGCTTCGACCCATGCTCGATCCACTCCACCACTTCGGTCCATGCGAACAAATAATTCCCTAGGGATGGTCTGGAGGCGGGAGAAAAAATAATTCCACCCCAGGGAGAGGCGCTCACTGGTCTGGAGGCGACAAGATCCGTCTCGAGATTTTCGTGAAGATCCGTCAGGAGGCGAAGGAAATTCTTTCCCCAGGGAGAGGCGCTCACCGGGCTGGAGGTGGAAAGATCCGTCTCGGACCTTTAGGTAGAGGCGGTCACCGGGCTGGAGGTGGAAAGATCCGTCTCTCCACAATGATCCGTCTTGGACCAGGATATGTCTCGGACCTGGATAATTTCCTACTCCTAGGAGAGGCGCTCACCGGGCTGGAGGTGGAAAGATCCGTCTCGGACCTTGGAAGAAAAGCCCTCTCAGAAGATAGAGGCGGTCACCGGGCTGGAGGTGGAAAGATCCGTCTCTCCACAATGATCCGTCTCGGACCAGGATATGTTTTTTTTATCCTCAGGAGGCGGTCACCGGGCTAGAGGTGGAAAGATCCGTCTCGGACCTTGAAATAAAAGCCCTCTAGGAGGTGGAAAGATCCGTCTCTCCACAACGATCCGTCTCGGACCAGGATGTGTTTTTTTTATCCTCAAGAGAGGCGCTCACCGGGTTGGCGGTGGAAAGATCTGTCTCTCCACAATGATCCGTCTCGGACCAGGATATGTTTTTTTATCCTCAGGAGAGGCGCTCACCGGGTTGGCGGTGGAAAGATCCATCTCTCGGCGATGATCCGTCTCGGGTGGAATCGAGCCCGCGGCCTCCTAGCTTCAGAGCTGCAACGCCTCTTCCAATTGAGCTATGGATCCGTGCTACCCTTGGATGTATTCCCAGGAGAGGCGCTCACCGGGCTGGAGGCGGAAAGATCCGTCTCGGGGATTTCTCCCAGGAGAGGCGCTCACCGGGCTGGAGGTGGAAAGATCCGTCTCGGACCTGGGAATACAAGTCTTTTAAGGAGAGGCGCTCACCGGGCTGGAGGCGGAAAGGTCCGTCTCGGGGATTTCTCGCTCCCAGAAGAGGCGCGGCGCTCACCGGGCTGGAGGTGGAAAGATCCGTCTCGGGGATTTCTCGTTCCCAGGAGAGGCGGTCACTGGGCTGGAGGCGGAAAGATCCGTCTCGGGGATCCTTCTTGGGTGGAGGGAGGAAAATGAATTTCCAAAGGGCACTCATTCGAAATAATGATCCGCGCCCAGGTGGAATCAAGCCCGCGGTCTGCAAGCTTCGAGCTGCAGAGCCTCTTCCAATTGAGCTACGGACACTTACTAGTCAAGCACGGAGACTCCAGTGCCAGGAGCGTCACCAGCTGATAGGCTATCAGGTACATGTAAAGAAGCATGGAGGTAGTACGCCGGAGCACAGGTGAGTTGATGCAGAGCCTGGAGTACAAGCTGAAAACCAGCAACACCAACCACGTGACCACACGGCACGACGTGCAGTATTTCCCCAGCTCGCTGAGCTTCTTCTCTCCCGCCACCTCGGGTCTGCCGCACTCCGCTGACCAGCGGCACCTTGTTCATCGACCCGAGTCGATCAAGATCGCCTTCAGAGTCAGAAACACGGACGCCACCAACCCGCTGGGCCTGCCACTCGAACCCCGTCTGTTTATCCAGAGGACCTAGGTCTTCGCCAACGGCCAGCGCTGCGACGACATCAACTACTACGGCCGCACCGTGGCCGTGCATAACCTGCTAAAGGGCCGCGAGTACAACCAGAACAAGGCCGTGGAGGCTTTGACAAGCCGATGCGGGCAGTGAATCTAGAGCCCGCGTCGTTGTCCCAAAAAGTCACGAACGCTCCCATAAGTTTCGTGAAGGCGCACGCGACGGTGACGTTGTGCTCCGCACGCCCGGAGGCACCGTGGAGGACTCTACCAGCGCAGAGTCCAGGACGACCTGGAAGGCCAGAACTCGGACGTTCTGAATCTCGAAGTCGGTGCTAGCGTGGCTCCCGCCGGGTGCGCCCCGGCGTTCTTGGACACAGCGCAGTTGTCGCGTCTGCAAACGCAATCTCTATCACCAGGTTCAGCTGCGGCGGCAGCCACCATGGTGGGACGGAGCACGTCCGCGTAGCCGCTCTGGCGCACCGCGCGGGCGTCCGAGAGTTGTTCACCGTGGCCAGGCAGGAAGACAGTCTCTGGAGTCGCAGATGCAGCTGGGCAGCCTGCAGTTCCGCACACCCTATGAAGGGAGCTCGGAGCACTTCCACTTCCTCTCGGTTCTTGCGGGGCCTACGACGACACGGTGCGCAACATCGACATCGACCGCGCGGGCTAACCTGGCCACAGCTGCTTCATCGCGGGCTTCCCGACAGAGCGCGTGCCCAAGATGCCCCCCAGTGGCGTCAGCACCCGTTCGGGCGACCTGGCTCGGTTCACTTTCAGGCGCTCGACGGCACAATGACGGACGTGTTCATTCGGCGTCGGCCTCTGGGTCCAGCCAGGTCGTCCTCACCGAAGCGGTTTCCTCCGCCTTGGCGCATCCGGGGGGCCAAGTCCTTGTCCGTGGCTCTGCGGGAGTGCGGAAGCCTTCCTCTGGGCGCAGCAGCAGGGCTCGTGGCGGCGCAGGCCTTCCGCTCCAGCTTCCCCAGGACGCTGGAAGTACATTAACAAGACTTCCTCAAGGAGACGAAGCATGTGTTTTGGGCTTCCGTGGAGCTTGGTCTTGCCCAGCATCAGCGCCTGGAAAGTGGTGGGCAAGAAGAAGTTCAAGACCACCGGGGGTACATGTGCAGGTTTTGCAAGGGCTTCTGGAGGGCGAGCCGGGGGGACCAGGCTGCTCCAGATCCGGGGTGGCACAAAGACAAGGCCACATGCTTGCAGCTGGTGTTGAACGAGCCCCGGAGCAGCTATACAATCAGTGGATCCGTGACAGATGGAGTCCACAAGAGGGTGGAGCCGGGGAGCCTCCAGGGACAAGCGGCTAGTCCTGGGCGACGCGAGCACCCCACATGCGCTTCAGCTTCTCGCATGGCCTGGAAGATGTCTCCACTTTTTTTCTTTAGAGAGCGTTTCCCAAATGGATTCTATTCTACCTGAGAGGCTCCTAGCACTCGTCCGTCCACATTTGACCTCGTCCTGCGAAGGATTCGAAGTCTAAAACGCTGCGTGTGGCTGCAAAATAATGACCCCTAGATATGCTTGCAATTTGGCTCCAGGTTGCATTTCAAGCGAGCCAACCTTGCAGGGCTAAGAAAAAAAAAAGAAAACAAGGGGTCCCAAAAAAAGGGGTCCCCGAAAAAAAGGGAAAACGGGTTTCCTTTGGCAAAGCTTGACATCGCTTGAAATGCAACCTGGAGCCAAATTGCGGCGCATATCTAGGGGTCATTATTTTGCAGCCACACGCTTGCACCAGTTTTAGACTTTGAATCCTTTGCAGGACGGGACGGACGAGTGCTAGGAGCCTCTCAGGTAGAATAGAATCCATTTGGAAAACGCCCTCTAAAGAGAGAGATACCGGGAATGCAGGGATTCCCTGCATTGAACTCCCCCCACGATTTGATTCAGAGTGCGCTAAGCCGCTGAACCCCCACAGTCCCCGGGCTCCTTGCTATATGTGCTATATGTGCTATATGGGTCTTACACGCCAAGCCGCTGAACCCCCACAGTCTCCGGGCTCCTTGCTATATGTGCTATATGTGCTATATGGGTCCACGCCAAGCCGCTGAACCCCCACTCTCCCCGGGTCCTTGCTATATGTACTATATGTGCTATATACTCTGTACGCGCGAAGCAGGACCCGGGGGAGAGTGGATGTTCAGTGGCTTGCCTTGTGAGAGCCATATAGCACATATAGCACATATAGCAAGGACCCGGGGGAGAGTGGATGTTCAGTGGTTGCCTTGTGAGACCCATATAGCACATATAGCACGTATAGCAAGGACCCGAGGGACTGTGAGGGTTCGGCGGTTGGCACTCCGTACGCGCCGCATTTTGCATGGTTTTTGCATGGTTTTTGCATGACATGTGGAACAGCTTGCTTTGCACGGTTTTGCGCGCGGTTTTTGCATGACATATGGAACAGCTTGTTTTTTGCATGACACGTGGAACAGCTTGTTTTTTTGCATGACATGTGGAACAGCTTGCACTTTTTTTGCACGGTTTTGCATGTGGTTCAACCAAGTGCCCCCCCTGTTTTTTTCCTGTCAGGCTGCCGTACGTAGGTCGGACATCCCGGAGAACTTTGCTGGGAGGCAGGGCGGTGCGAGCCGAGCAGGCACAGTGCCGAGCAGGCACTTAAGTAGACGTGCCGAGCAGGCACAGTGAGCAGGCACTTAAGTAGATGGCCGAGCAGGCACTTAAGTAGACGTGCCGAGCAGGCACAGTGCCGAGCAGGCACAGCGCCAAGCAGGCGCATGGAGCAGGCGTTGTGGGCCACTGTGAAAGTGGCGGCCGCTGTACAAGTGGCATGGAGGCCGCTGTTCAAGTGGCAGGCCGCTGTGCAAGTGGAGGGGGCCACTGTGAAAGTGGCAGGCCACTGTTCAAGTGGCGTGCGCTGGGTGCCAAGCAGGCACTTTTGACGCCGAGCAGGCACAGCACGTAGTACTGGCTCGCCCAATGAGTACTGGCTCGCCCAACCTCGTTTGATGGCTCGCCCAATGAGTACGGGTTCGCCCAACGGCCCCTTCGTACTGGCTCGCCCAACCTCGTTTCCTTGACATTGGTGGCACCAATGTCCCATCACAGCGTGGAGGATCATCATCTCGTGGACACCCCGGCCGCGCCACCTGCCCGGCATTGAAGCCTCCCCGGCCGCACCACCTGCCCGGCATCGGAGCCTCCCACCCGGCCGCTTCGGAAGCATAAGTGCCACTTATGCTTTCCAGCAGCACATTCCTGCCCGGCACAGCCCGACGTGGAGGGATACCTAGCGCGCCACCTGCCCACAGAGCCCTGCCGAGCCCGCGCCAAGGGATTCTTCCCAGACAACCTCGACATTTTTTGGCTCCACACCTAGCGCGCCACCCGGCCGCGCCACCTGCCCGGCACTTCATCGCAGACCACTGCCGCGCCTGCCCGGCATCGAAGCCCGGACGCGCCACCTGCCCGGCATAGAAGCCTCCAGCCTGCCAAGCCCGCGCCAAGGTCGGGATTCTTCCACCGAGGTCGGAATTCCGACTTCGCTCTACACCAAGGTCGGAATTCCGACTTCGGTATTTTGCCCGAAAAACCCATCACCGGGCCAGCGCCGAAGGTCCGGGAGCGATGCTGTCCTCGCAGCATCGCTCCCAGAGTGTTTTTTT
>CAUJNA010000753.1:0-115000 GCA_963377175.1 Effrenium voratum
AAAACTGTCGTTCATCGAAATGGGGTTACCCATGAGGTGCTGGTTGATAGTCTTTGGGAGTTATCCGAAAGAGATCAGCACGCGATAGCATCTGATGTCCCTTGGACGGGTGAAACGTGGTTTCGGGTCAAGTGTCGTTCAGAAATGGGGTTACCCATGAGGTGCTGGTTGATAATCTATGGGAGTTATCCGAAAGAGATCAGCATGCGATAGCATCTGATGTCCCTTGGACGGGTGAAACGTGGTTTCGGGTCAAGTGCGAGACCGTTGCTCTTCCCGGAAAGGCGGAACAGGGGGGTGAGGGCGGTAGCCGCTCACCACCTTTTCCTGGCCCGGGGGAAGGGGATGATGGTGACATTGTCGAGATAAACTTTCTCTCCGGACTCCGTACAGAAGCTGAATGGCGAGCAGATGCTAAGACGCTTCGCCATATGCTTACCCATCTCCCGAAGAACCCCTATTGCCCGCACTGCCAGCGTGCGAAAATGGAGAATGTCAAGCTTCGCCGCAAAGGTGGTGCTGCTGCGCATGATGTGGTAAGTTTCGGGGACCTTACCACTGCTGACACGATGGTGTTGCGAGGATTGAAGGATCGAGGCTTTCATGGCGAAGCGGACGCGATAGTGTTCTATGACCTCGCTACTGACTACCTCGAGGTCCTCCCTGTGCAGTCCAGATCCCGTAGCAATACACTGGAGGCATTTCGCAGGTTTGCAGGGGGGCAAACTTTAAAGTTAGTGTACAGCGACCAGGCCCCAGAGCTGAAGAATGCTGTCACTACGCTTGGAGCATTGCACCGGCTGTCTACACCGGGCATGCCCAAAACCAATGGCCTGATCGAGAACAAGGTTAATTTAAGCTCGTTCTCCACGGGGCACGTGTGCTCCTGCGTCAAGCTGGATTTGAACCTCGATGGTGGCCATTTGCCGTTAGGCATTTTTCCATGGCAAGGAACATCGAAAATCGCGGTGAGGGATCACCGTGGATGCGACGCCACGGTAACGGGAACTTCAGCGGAGTCATTCTGCCGTTTGGTTGTCTGGTCGACTTCTACCCCATTGCTCCCAAGATTCGCAGGGATAGAAAGGGGGGGGTTCAAAACGCCCAAAACGACTCCAAACATGCTGGGAAGATCGACTCAGAGGACGTTGATGAAGGAGGAGACCGCTGGATCGCAAATGAAGACGAGAAGGTTCTCACTCGCGTCCATGTTGAAGCGCGAACCGAGCTCTTTACCCCGATAGGGACGAGCTGTCCAGTCAAGATCAAAGACCTTGGCAGGAGGCGGAGCACAGTCCTCAACTATCTGGACGGATCGACCGAATTTGTTGTTGACGAAAACTGGCTCCAGGCCGAGAACGACCGTGGAGGTGACCACGAATGGACTGGAGAAACTCATTTCGACTGTGATTTTGATCAGATCGATGAGGACGAGGCCGAGATCTATGAGAACGAGGAGTATGAACCCGAATGCAACGACGAGCCGGACTTTGTTCCCATTGATGAGGTAGAGGTTGAAGAGACAAGCGTCACTACTGCCCTGCCCGCCGAGAAGAAAGGGCGGGACTTCATCAAGATAGAGGAAGATCCGAAGTTCGCCCCATCTTCCAAGCCAGGCCTATTTCTGGGCTATCGGTTAGAACCAGGGGGGCTGTGGAAGGGCGACTATCTCGTTGCTGATCTCGAGCACATCCAAAGGGGTCTCAGGAAACCAAGTGTACACCAGGTCAAACGCATCTGGAAGAACCCTGAGGAGCCCTACGTGTTCCCGATGTTGGCATCCTATGACGCTAGGACTCGGACCATTCGGGAGGCGTTAGCTGACCGAAGAGCCGACTTTAAGCCGAGTAAGAGGATCAGGGATGAATTCGACTTTGATGAAGGTCGATTTGATGATCCTGATGATGATGACGATGACCAACAGGACGAGGGGGGCGGTAGCTCTTCCAAGTCTGATGGGGCCATTCAGAGCAAGGCTGTCCAAGGGAGTGGTGACGCGTGCGTCTCAGATTACTGGGAGCGGCACGACGAGGACAGCGCCTGGTATCGCATCCACGTTGAGGTGCGGAAGAAATTCTTCGGGACGACGAACGAGGACCTTCCTCCAGGTGGTCCTTCGCATGAGGAGCTTGACACCGTTAGGGTCACGCACATGCGGGGGCTTGATGCCGTTGGAAATTGGGTGAGAGACGATCGTCATCACGATGCTCCCAATCATCGGCATTTCACGCGTGGTTTTTGGACTGGTGTGACCATCCTTTTTGATAAGGGATGTGCTCCCCACGGTAGGTTTAAGCCGAGGAAGAAGGAGCCGAACCTGCCGGAGGTCCCAAAGAAGGGTCACAAGCTGCACGGAGACAGGATCGACTATGGCCAATCCGCCGATAGGCGTGAGCGGCCATACGCAGGCACCGGAAAACCCAACTCAATTGATGCGGATAGTTGGAGACAGATGTCCACCCGGTCTCGGGAGATATATGTTCAAACCGAAAGGGAGTTATCCCTAAAGGAAGAAAGACGCCGCGAACATCCTGAGAGGGACCCGGCTGCTCCTGCGCCTGGCCGCAAGCTCCTCATCGAGTTTGCGTGTGAACCTGACTCGCGTTTGTCCGCAGTGATGATGGAGTGTGGAGGCGATGCAATTCGCGTTCACGTTGGCTCATTTGACATCACCAAAGCCAAAGACGTTAGTCGGCTTATTGGGATCATCGAGGATAATCCTGGGTGTGACCTGTGGGCGTCAATTCCGTGCGGACCGTGGAGTACATGGCAGTATGTTAACCTTTCCATCCACGGTGCTGAGTTTGCATCACATTTGAATGATCTTAGAAGGAATTCTCAGGTTATGTTTGCGGCATTCCTGCGGGCCTCCCGAGCCGTTAGGCGAGGAGGGGGCAGGGTTGCATTCGAGTGGCCTAGACACTGTCTTGGATGGAAGCAACCGTTCATGCAGAGGTTTCTTGCTGATCCTGATGTCGAGACCGTTGATTTCGACGGCTGTGATTTCGGGATGCAGGACAAGGACGGTGTGCCAATCAGGAAGCAGTGGAAGGTTGCGACGACATCCAAGGAGCTCATTGATGAGCTGTCAGGTCGGAAGTGCAAGCACGAGAAGGGATACCTTCATGCACGCATTGAGGGGTCAGTCACCCCAACGACTGCCCTCTATCCGAGTGAAATGTGTGAGGCAATCGTTGGAGCGTGGTACCCGAACAGCACTTTCAAGAAGGTCGCGAATGCAATGCCGGTCGAGGTTGACCCGGTTGAACAGCGATGGAAGAAGAAGCCGAACACCTTGTACGTCAGTCTTAACAGTGAGACTGCCAAGATCCCGACGCGGGCTACTTCGGGGAGTGCGGGTTTGGACACCTACGCCTCTGAGGGAGTAAGTATTCCCGCAGGGGGGTCAGGCTTAGTCGACACCGGAATCTCGATAGAGATGCCCGCTGGGGTATATGCTAGGATAGCTCCCAGGTCAGGACTAGCCGTGAAGAATAGGATCGCTGTAGGCGGTGGGGTCATTGATCCCGACTACGACGGAGAGATCAAGGTAATCCTCTTCAATCATGGGGATAAGGACTTCGTCGTGAATCCTGGGGACCGCATTGCGCAGATTGTGCTGGAGCGTGTTATGCTCATTGACGCGTCGATCGTCCCTAGGAAGGCCAAGCGGGGAACCGATAGGGGATCCGCGGGTTTCGGAAGCACTGGTGTAGCTGCTGCTGCCCCTACGATTGGATCTGATGGAAGGACCTTTGAGTTCTCTATGCCCAGGGGGGAGTTATCCCTATCTCATCGGCCAAAGAGCTCGGGTGTTTTTCCTCCCTTGTACGCTTGTGTCGCTAGGCCAGTGAACAAGAAGGAACAAGCTGGGAATGCCAAGGCTAAGGCCGCTCTTCAGAAGGAGTGGGACAAGTTAACTTCGCAAGGATGCTGGGACTTGTCAACTGTCCAGGAGTGGCATGATGTTGCGGCCAAGGCACGTAAGGAAGGGGAGAAGATCCATGTTGGTAGGATTTTCAGACATTTGTGTCGAAAAGAATCACGAGCTGCCGGAAGACGATCCGAATCGCAAATATAAAGGGCGAGTCGTGTTCGAGGGATGTTTCGTCCGTGATGAGATCGGGCATTGGGCCCTGTTCTCTGAGAACACCTCCTGCCCCGCCACTATGGCGGCGGGTAAGATGGGTGATGCTCACGGGTTACTCCCGGGGAATCTTCTGGAAGTGAGTGATGGGGAGTCTGCGTACACTCAGGCCCGCTTGAAGGGAAAGAAGACTTGGGTGAGGATTCCTCGCGATCAATGGCCACCTGAGTGGTTCGACGGCAGCGGAAATCCCAGATACAAGGATCCGGTCGTTGTCCTCGTGCTTGCACTATATGGACATCCGGATGCTGGTACCTTTTGGGAACAGCACTGCGAGGCAATGCTGAAGAAAGTCGGATACGTCAAGGTGAAGGATTGGGCCAGCGTGTTTAGGCATGAGGAGCTCGACCTCTTCCTTGTCGTGTACGTGGATGACTTCAAGATGAGCGGGCCGGCGAAGAACATCGCAGAGGGATGGGCGCTGATCTCGAAGGTCATCAAGATGGAGGAACCAAGGCAGCTCAAGAGATATCTTGGCTGTGAGCACGAATTCACGCAACAGGTGGTCAAGGGTCACTTTGACCCGAGACTGGCGTGGACGGTCGGCAATCCTCCTGATAAGGAGCAACCCGACTTGAGGTTTGGTCCAGAGGGGTTACTCTCTAAGGACATCCCCAAGCCGGAAACCACGATAAGGTTCATCAAGTACAGCGAGAGCAGCTTTATGCAGGCGTGTGTCGATAGATACATTGAGCTATGTCAGGGAAAGTACCCGAAGAAGCTGCAGAAGGTTGAAACTCCGTTCCTGGACGAGAGCAAGCCGGAGTTTGACGAGAATTCCGTCAATCCTGAATTTGATAAACTCTTCAACCAGGCGATGGACATGGAGACCATCAATGCACAGCCAGGATGCCTCGGAAACGACGCGGCGGCGGTGCTGATGAAGGTTCTCTACGGAGCTCGGATGGGCAGATATGACCTGATTCGTCCCGTGCAGGCGTTAGCCAGCCGGGTCACGAAGTGGAATCATCTATGTGACCGCAAGCTCCACAGGTTAATTTCATATGTGAACTCTACGCTCGATCTTCATTTGTACGGTTGGGTGGGCGATAGCCCAGAGTTCATTGAGTTGGTTGCTTACTGTGATGCGGATCTGGCTGGGGATCGTACTGATTCCAAGAGCACGTCGGGAGTGCTTATTTGCCTTGTGGGTCCTAGGACCTACATGCCCATCACTGGAGTAAGCAAGAAACAGACTTCCGTTTCGAAGTCGACTCCTGAAGCAGAGATTGTTGCTCTCGACCATGGAGTGTCCAAGGAGGGAATGGCATTAGCTACCCTCTGGCAGCACGCTATTGGGAAGGGAAAGGAGACCCAGCCGTTTATTATCAACGTGCTGGAGGATAACGAATCGGCATGCCGGATCGTTATAACTGGGAATAATCCCAACATGCGCTACATGTCGAGGACGCAGCGCATTGACATCTCATGGCTCAACGAACGTTTTAACGATGGAATTTTTCGGTTCGTTGCGTGCCCGTCTCACTACCAAGGTGCAGATATTTTCACTAAGGCCTGCATTGACAAGGTCGTGTGGAATAGAAATCTGCATACCCTTGGTATGTTTCTGCCGGGATACCTGCAGGAATATTTGGCCCAACCCACCCAACCCTGTCTTAAGCCCCCTGCCGCTCCTGGACTGCCCCCGCTTAGGGGGGTACGCATGGAATCAGGCGCAAAATCCGGTTTCAATCGGCTCATTGAGAGGTTACTCTCTGAGTACGAGGGAATCGTGATTGACGAGGAAAAAGGAGGGAAAAGATGCGAGAAAACTATTATTGCGGACCAGGCGATAGCCGGAGTTCTTGCGTATAGTGATCTTTGCAGGGTTGTCACGCTTCAAGTTGCTCCTGGTTACAGGAATCACATCATACGGTCTGGTAGGATTGAAGGCGATAGCCTTTGTTATGTTGTGCTTGTTCTTAATGATCTTGCACCCGATAGGGTTGATTCCAGGACTGGGAAGTGGGGACAGACCAGAAAGCTCAGGGATAGGACCGAGGCTGCCGTTAGGCAAAGGTTCAACTTGGCTTGTGATGCTCGGACCAGTGGATGTGTTCCGATCATTCTCTATCGACCCAAATGCAATATCTTGAAGGAAGGTGAGGTTGAAGGAATTGCCGTCACGCATGGGTTTGATTGCAGGTCTGTTTGCGCTTGCCAATGTGGTCTCAAGAGGCATGGGATTGTGTTTAGGTGCTTTTCTTCTAAGTCTTTCAATTCAATTTGGAGTACTTGCAAGATGCGAGGAGGGGATACTCTCTCTCAGCACGACCGATTGCTTGCTGTTGGGAAGTGGTTGAACAACTTCGTTGCCGCGTAGCCTTTGCTTGATCAAGTTGGCTCACACCGCGGGCAACCGCACCACATTCACAGGCGACTCAGTGCGCTTACTGACCAGAACTGAAGCATGAGGCAGTTATGCCTGTCACTAAGGTTTTTCTTCTGCTTGGTGAAGGACGGATTCAGTCAATTATCCATCTTCTAGGTTCTTGTTTTAGGGAGAGGGTCTCTGGCCGGTAGGCTGAGCCTTCCGAGAGACAGGGGAATTCTGGCCGGTAGGCTGGGTTCCCGGTTCCTCCGTGGTTCCGTGGCCGGTGGCCCGAACCTGCTGACGCATGGCGGCAGCTGGCGGAATGGGCCTGGGGCGCTGCATGGCGACGCCTCCGCGGCCGCTCTGGGACCTGGAGATGGGGCTGGGTATGGAGAAGCCTAAGGCCGTGGCCAGTTGTTTGCTTGCGGGGTACCGCGAGTGGACAGTTAGGGGGTTTCGGGGACAGGATCCGAAGTTCACCACGATTGATCCAGATATGGAGAGGGCTGATCAGCTGATTGAGGATGATGGTGCCGCGAGGTTCGACGAACTGGTTGGCAGAGTATCCCACATCAGCAAGGACAAGCTCGACAGGTCCCACATGGCGTTGCCGGACCATGAAAAGCTGCTCCGGTACCGGGCGATCAGGACTGCTGCGATAGTGGCGGAGATGAAGCGCCGGGGAGTGGAGGTTACGGAGACAAACGCCGTGCACTTGGCGGCCATCCTCTGTGCTGCAGTTCCAACGGACCCTGCTTTCCTGCTTCCTTACCATGTCGCGTTTGTGCTTGAGGAGAGCATTGAGAGCGGCGCGAGAGCGCTACCCATGGATAGCAGTACGGAGCCGGCGGCCGAACCATGTGGGGGAATGTGGGTTGGAGACCCGAAAGCCTGGCCGGAGTGGAAGACGGTTCACCCGCAGACTGCCTTGGTAAAGGCGGTCGCTGATCAGGCAGAGGCGGCATTCGGAGATCACCCTCTGTATAGTGGGGATGATTTCGGCGATGCAGAGCACCATTTTAATGCAATCCGCGCCTGGATGAGCGAAAGGCCGAACGCACTGTTCACGCCCCCAGAGTTGGTCGTGGACGCGATGATGCTGACGGAGGGGAGAAACAGGGAGGAGATCGTTAGATGTTCCTCGGGACGGAGGCTTTCGTCGGTCCTGTCGGTCAAGAAGTTCGCGTCGGCTGATAAGCCAGGAATGCGGGGTTACCTGCACGCGATGGGAAAGATGTCAGGTGTGGTCACGTCCTTGCACGATGCCTTTGACTGGGACCGTAGACAGGTGTTGAGGATCTCGCCCAAGAACCCGGCGAGTACCACTGACGTGGAAATTGGTCCCGACGATGGATGGGCATTCTTCGACTTGGCCATCAATTTCAAAGGCCAGACGGACACGGAAAAGGTCCTCATCCATGGAACTTCGCAATCCTCATTGTGGAGCATCCTAGGTGGTATGCAGGTTACTGCGTCCACCGCGAGTGAGGAATGGGTAGGGGTGTGGACATCTCTGAAGGCGGTCGAGGCCCTGGGATACAGCACTCTGTCGCACTACGGTCAGAACACGTGGGCGAGGGTTGCGATTTGCATCGCGCAACCGGACGAGTCCGAGAGTCTGTTCAGCGACAATCCCCACCTGAAGGGTGTCAAGCGAGGAGCCCAACGAGTGTTCCCGAACGCGAGATTGGGGATCTGCGGAATCTGCATCAAGCTCGAGAAGCCTGCAGCGGATTCACAGCATGTGGAGCTGTGCAACTCAGGGGGCGATAGCACCCTGCAGTACTACAACCCATTCGTTGAGTGGAATCCGCATGCTCCATCGATCGTGTGGGCTATGCACAAGTTCTTCCCAGAAAACTACATGGGACCGATAGGTCTATCCGTTGAAGAGGAGAACTTGCGTGCTGCTCCAGGGACCCCCCAGGCTGCCGAGGCGGAAGGTGGGGCACTATTCGCCAGGATCGTGCCGAAGTCGAACATGTCTGAGGCCATCCGGGGTGAAACGTTTGAGCTCACCCTCACGAAGGGATACCTTACCGAGATCAAGGACGAGGCAAAGGCCGTTGGTCGGGGTGCTCTCTTCCCGAGGGAGCTTGAGTGTTTTGAGCAAGCTAGGAAGGTGATGCGCCTGATCAGGAGTGGGAAGGTCGTCCCGTCGAATCTGGAGCTGCCGAGGGGAGGATACTCCCGTGTGGCGGTTGATTCCGTACAAATGGAAAGGCTGTGGGACGCATGGGCAGTCGCCGTGTTAGCGGACGTGATGCTGCCCATCTATCCATCCATCGTTCTGCACGAGATGAGTCGCTACCAGGACAAGATGGTAATCTTGCTCCGATGTTTGGCGGCTAGTGGCACAGGTGCTGCGGTGAGGATCGCTGCGGCCTTGGCGACCGGGTACGGTCCTCCGGTGTTTCGGGAGGAGTCCGCGGCTCCGGATGCGACCGTATTCTACCTGCTGGATCAGACGTTCAACACTGCATCCACGAAGAACAAGAAAGGGATGGACCCGGCCACGTTGGCGGAGGACATCCTCAAATGCAGGGGAAAGAACGATCGGTTGAGGGGTTCCCCGGATCACCGGCCGTTCAAGAACTATGATGTGCATTATGTGACCAGTACTCGTGATAACGAGGAGACATCCCTTCGGATGATGATTGGCAAGGCGTATGAGCTGATGGACAAGCGGGCTGACGACTGCATCCAGAAGTACGGCAATGCAGATGCTGCAAAGCATGACCTATATGTCTTTGGTTTCCGTGGCTCCTACCTGTATAGGTGGGAGAGGAACGCATGGAGGGCCAGAAGCGATGCGGCGGCCGTGTGGAATAAGGCTGATCGCGCTCAACAACAAGGTTAAGGTGATGGTGTGCGGCCCGGGGCGATCGTTAGATCGAGAGGGCGACCAAGGGGTCCATATGACTAAGGAGATCCAGTATAGGATGGGCGATCTCCGCGCGAACCTGATCCCAGTGGTTTCAGCAGACGCTGTGTCATGGGGGAGCGAGGTTGACAGCTACGGCAGGAATCGGCCGGTCCCGAGAGCATGGGCTGTGGTGCCGCCCTACCTTGCGGCTGTCCCGGACTTTTTCTCCCTGACCAGGACCACATGGCCTGGTGCCGTCACGTTGCACATCAGGGACAACATCCTCAAGCTTCTGAAGGAGGGTACTTCTTCGAAGATGGGTGATGGCGGATCGATGTCTGAGTCTGAGGATGTCGACATGACAGGTGCTGCTCTGGGAGGACCGCCGGTAGGCGTTGCCTCTGGAGGGCAATCATCTGACGCAGGTCAGCAAACGGGAGGTCAGACCGCTGCACCGAAAGCACCTCCTAAGGCGTTAGTCACGAAGGAGATGCTGGCATCGGTGAGACCAAAGTCTCCGCCGAACCCACCTCGGAGTCCGAGGGTTTCTTCACCTCAGGTCACGGCAACCGAAGTTGGGAATCGATGGTCATCGAATCTTCGAACGCCTAGGGCGACAATTGAGGAGGAGAACACGGGTGGCTCCGCTGAGGTCGATGATCTCCTACCCGATAGGGAAGGGGTCGATCTCCCTACGGATACCTTCAACGATGGTGGGGACCCGACCGAGGCCGAGGTGCTAGAGTCTGTCGGAGACGTTGAGATGAAACTGGAGAAGGAAGCCGAGGCTCCCGCTGTAGGTGAGGAGGAGACTCCCGGTAGGGAAGCTGAGGTGCCTCAGGCCACTACGACTACGACAGAGCCGCCGAGGGAATCTCCTGCGGCAAAGCGAGCGGCGTCGCCCGTTAGGGAGGAACGCAGGGCTCGAGAACCTGTTGGTGGTCAGAAGAAGGAGGAGGCGTCGGGTGCAGGTGGCCCGGGTGTGCCTATCTCCTATGCTCCGAAGTACACGGACGACGACGGGGACCTGCGGGATACTGCAGCGACCCCGAAGGCGGCTTCAACCCAGGAGTCTCAAGGGGGCATACACAATTATGCGAACACGCCGTACCCGGAGCACCCGGGAGAGGCGCCCGAGCTGAAGCCAGCGGAAGTTCGGCACTACCATGAGCACAGTTCCTATCAATCCACGAGGGGCTCGCGGACATCGGCAAGACCGGCGGAGAGCAGGTCAAATAGGAGGTTCATCGTTCAGCACACCCTGGCCAGGGAGGCCGGTGAGCCCTTCATCTATGCCGTGATCAGGAACAAGGCAATCACTCAAGAGCGGGTTACCGCGGAGGAGTGGAGGAAGGCGAACGAGACTAGCCACATTGTGTTCCCGAATCGCGATAGCGAGTGGAATGCGGTATTGGAGAGGGCCGTACATAACGATTTCATGTACGGGGCGTTGGATGCTTCCCGAGCTGCTGGGAGGATCGATCAGGAGTACATCAATCCTCGAGATCGGAAGTCTACGCCGTGGGGTGATCAGCAATGGAACATGAAGAAGGTGGCGTCCGAGGCTGCCCATATCCCGTTAGGGATGAGGCAGGACATTCAGGCGAAGTACCATCATGGGCGGGCACCTCCGGGGGACTGGGCAGATATGCCCGATCGGGATGATTACATGGTTCGTGGTGTCGTTAGTGACCCGAACCGCAGGGCGTATGATTGCCTTCGAGCGCCGGGGGTGAGGGCTACCTTGCTGAACGCGCAGACGGGTCAATGTATTCCTTTGGACGACCCGACCTGGGTACCGGAGATTGCATCGTCACACTTGCTGACAGGGACGATCTCTGTGATCGCATCACACGTGGATACCGCCCTTGGGCGTGCGTGGCGGATGCCCATGTTTCATCCTCAGTTGATGGCGGCGACGGCGATGCTGGAGAAGCTGCAGAAGTATTTCAACGCGCTGAATGAGGCGGTGTTGGGCAAGCGGCTGGGAACTGCGCCTTTCAGCATGATTGCCGGTCCGGAGCTGCGGACTATTCCGACGAGGGAGCAGATGCCCGACACGCTGGCGCAATCAGCGGCTGAGATCATGCTGTCTCATGTGTCGGCGTTGTCCCATTCGGGATCTACTTCCGATAGGAAGGAGATCATCGGAAGAGATGGGCTCCCGTTCGGGAAATCATGGTTCGAGGATGACCCTGAAGGAGCCACGTGGCCTGGACACCATATGGCTGGAGGTGTCGCCGTCCCACTGAAGCCGAAGACGAAGATCGTGTGGGGGAAGCGACCGCATGTGGACGACGAGGGCGATGTGGACCCTGAGGCGAGCTCTTCGGGGCAACCGAGGACCGAACCGGCCCCCGATAGGGGCGCCGGGTCAGGAAAGGATGAGGATGTGACCCTTCCTGACATTGGAAAACTGTCCGTGACGGAGAAGAAGAAGGACGACATGGACGTGGATCAGGAAGGCTCCAAGAAGGATTCCACCGGGACGAAGGAGCCCACGCCTCGGGGTACTGAGGCTGGGAAGGCGGACCCGAGTGAGGTCTCCAACTACAGAGGGGCTACCGTTGAGGAGTACCGAAAGGCTGCTCGGGAATACGTGTACAGCGGGGAGGGAGATGATCGAAGGATCCTTCCCACGAACACTCCGATAAACATGGAGAAGTCGCTGCCGGCCGAGGTAGCGCTCTTGATTCCGAGAGCAGTGGCTACGCAGGAGGAGGCTGAGGAAGCCGAGAGGGCCGCGATGGAGGCCGTCCGCGGAGACTACAGGCTTCCGGACGTTGGCCAAGAAGACAGGGAGAATGTTGACCCTCACACCGTGACGGATGAAGACTTGGCTGCGTCGATAGACGCGTTGACTAGGAGGTTGAGCAACATGCCTGAGTGGTCGGGCAATCTGATCGACCCTGTGAAGTCTGCTGAGCTAGTCGCGGCGAGATGGGGCGGTAAGGCGAGTTATGACAAGCCTGAGGCTCCCCTGACTGAGGCTGGGATGAAGAGTGCGTCCTTGGAGGATCGCGCCTACGCCCTGTCACAGCTGAATCAGATGGTGAACTTCCACAAGAAGCACCTTTGCTCTGGGCGAGGGGCGCCTATGGTGAGCGCAGCTGCCCCTAGTGGCCCCCTTGCTCCTGACCAGCTGGATGATAGCAGGAAGTTCAGGCCTAGTGCGGCGGCGAGCAAGATGACCTACAATCTTGTGATAATGGATGGGAAGGAGGATTTTCTTGCCGATAGGCGAGAGATCAATCCCGAGCTAAGGGAAACGGGAGTTATCCCTGATGAGGCTGTCACATGTCAGATGGTGGTCCCCTCGAAGACGAGGTTAGGCAAATATCTCCCGAACTTCGAAGAGACCGTGGGCACCGTTGCAGGACGGGAGGCGGCGAAGGAGTTGATGAGACTGCTCTCGTGCGACTTTGACGGTTTGGTCATCAATTCAAAGAGAGTCTCGGAGTTATTCGAGGAACGTGTGCTGAAGGAGATCGGACGTGAGGCTGGAAACTGGGTGAAGAGTGACCAGGCCATCTGGTTCCTGAAGGAAATCTCGGGCATGGAGAACGCTGAGATGTCCTGGAGTTTCTTCATTCCGACGCTCAAAGCTTTCCCGATGGGGCAAGTTGAAGCGATGCTCATGGTCATGTACGACGGGGATGGCGTTCTTCTCAAGGAGAGCACAAGGTTGATTGGCGTTAGGCACACACGGATCGGGCGGGATTTGAGTTACAGTGCCGTTAGGCATAGGTACACTCAGGAAGATGCCCCTGGCGGATCTCTGATGTACGAGATGCATTGGAATGAACTCCCCATGGTGGGGTACGTCATCATGAAGTTCTCGGACTTCCGGAAGGCTGTTCAACTCCAAAGGTTGAGGCGAAACGGGAAGGCCATGATCGAGGTATTGATCACAAGGCCCGACGTGTACGAAACCATTGGTGATGGAAGACAGGATGAGGGCCTGATCCCACTTGTGGGAGCAATGGCGCCGGATGCCGAGGTATCGCCTTCGTGGTACGTCAGGGACAGGCTGCGGAACTACTCCGGTAGGCACGTGGTGGTAATGGTGGACCTTCGGGTGCACTGGTCTTTGGTTGGACCCGTGTATCTGACAAGGAGGAAGACTCTTGCCGTTAGGAACGAGATTCACATGGGAGCTTGGAAGGCGGCATACATGTACGATGATTACACGATAGTGTACCATCGGACATGGGACTATGGCGACTTCACCCCCGTTAGGGGAGAGCACAGGCGATCGCGGGAGGAGATCAGGCTGGATGTGACTGCCACGTTCTGCCTGAGGTGCGCAGAGTTGATGCCGAATGGGATGCACTTGTGTCCCGGGTGTGCGCTCCCGGTCTTTTACCCGAACTTTATCCCCAACGCGGAGGAAAAGGACTTCGAAAGGTGTCGCATCGTGCCGGAGTGGGTGAGGACCATGGGGCAGTTCAAGCCCAGGAGGATTCCCTCCGATGTGGTCGGAGTCATCAAGAGGAACTTGATTTCCTATTCGATGGCATCCGATCTGAGGTTGACGGTGCAGAGCGGCATCAGACTTCCCCCTTATCTTGGTGAAGACAAGGGAGGTGTCGATGCGGCGTGGGATGAGCTGGCGAAGGTGCTCTTCCAATTTTCCTATGTGTCGGGGATATCGGCATCGGATGTGTTTGTGGAGAAGTGGGTGGCGAAGCACCTGATCAAGACCAACCAAGTCGATAGATTTGAGTCGGTCACGGAGTACTTCCGGGCCAACCCAAGACATGCTGCTCAGTGGGGTAGGCGTATGACGACTTCCGTTAGGAAGTTCGCTCGCCATGACACGTACTTGTCCTTCTATATCCCGATGGCATACGTGATTGGCTCTGCGGCTGGTCATCTGACCCCATTGTATCCGACCCATCGGAAGGATGTGGACATCCTGGAGAGCCATGCATTGATTTCGAAGCTCAGGCAGTACATGGTGTCGGAGACGGGGTACGATGAGAAGAAGAGGTTGAAGGAGGCGGTAGCCAAGGTGCAGAAGGCGATCAATGCCGGCCAGTCGGAGCCTCCCGCGCCATTCCGTGACCCGTTCGTCTACGTTAGTGACGAGAGGGTGAGGACGGTTCTTGATGGTCGTCAACCTGAACCGCTAAACGTGGACATCGAGGGACTTCAGTCGGTGCATCATGCTGCACCAGGTCCTAGTCCCAAGCAGGAGCCGGTCATCAAGGGCGGAAAAGGGAAGAAAGGGGAGAAGGGCGGTAAGGGCGGTAGTCCTTCCGGCCCACCACCAAAGTCAGGCGGAGTGACAAGTGCAGGAGCTGGCAAGGGCGGTAGCCCATCTGTCCCGAAGGCAAAAGCAAAGGACGATGCTGGACCAGCTCCGATGGAGGTTGATGCAACTGCAGCTCAACCGAAGAAGACCTGGGTCGAAATGGCGGTTCAGGGAGCCCGGCCGAGTGCAAAGGCCAAGATGACCCCGGTTCCGAAGACCGAGACAAAAGGGAAGGCCACTTCAGTAGCTGAGGCGAAGGATGCTCCGGCTCCGAAGGCTAAGGCTGCGGAGACGAAGCAGGCCGAACCGAAGGTTGAGGTCAAGAAGGAGAAGATGAGCGGTGTAGACGCTTCCGGCGGTAGCCGGGGGTCGGCTGAAGGGCAGAAGAGAGAAAGGAGGTCCCGTTGGGATCCCGACGAGACTGTGAAGGAGTCGACGAAGCGGGAGGCATCAACAAGGCCTGATGACGTCGACAGCAGACCAGGTGCGGCGGCGAGAGAGGCCAGTGGGGATGATCTTCACTCTGCGCTTGGTAGATCTTCGGCAAAGGATGCAGTAGCACCTTTGACGGCCTCCAAGGCGATGGCAAAGAAGCCTGAAGGCGGGGAGATCCGGTTGCAGTCTGCTGAGCGAACTGCGGCGAGCCCGGTGGAGGGTCACTTTCTGGTGTTGCCTGAGAGTTCGGTGGTGGATGCTCTCTTGTCGGTCTCCACCAACAGGGTGCTGAACAAGCAAGTCAGGGACTTCATCAGAAATGGTGAGGATGCGTCAGCACTGGAGGTCCTCAACCAGATCGTGACGAACTCTCGTTCTGGGAGGAGGCGTAGGGAATCGGATGTTTCCCGTACTCCCTCTCGGAGGTCCGTTAGGACTGTGGACACCAGGGATTCCAGAGAGTCGAGAAGGCGCAGATACCGTCCACGGCGCGAGGATGATCGTGACCGGAGGAGGGACGATGCTCGTGATCGTCGAGATGATGAATCACTCGATCGGGAGCGAGATCGAAGGCGAGATGATCGCAGGAGGTCCGAAAGGGATCGTGACAGGGACCGTGCGCGGGGCGGACGTGACCGGAGGAGACGTGACGATAGCCGGTAGGCTGAGTCACGAGGATTGCGGCCGGTAGGCTTGCGTCCATTCTCCAATGGTCGGCGCGGTGCGGAGGTGGTGTTGCTCCTCCCGGACCGCTGAGGCGCGGAGGTCATGTCACTCCTGTACCGCTGCTGGGCTGCTGGACGTGTTCATCAGGAAGCAGTGTGAGTGAGAGGGAAAGCAAACTGATGGGGGGGTTACTCCCGGGTTTGCGGAATTCAAGCATTTTTCGGGTACGCATGGCCAGGAGCACCTCTTGCCGTTAGGCGAGAGTGCTGAATGGACATTCGTTATCTTCTTTTTCATGGCTTCTGATAAGAATTAAACTTCTTGCATTGTTGATGCAAACAGTTGTGACCTAGTGTCGTCATGTGGACTTTTCCACAAGGTATGTTGGACAGCGTTACCCCGATTAATTCGGGGTGGTGGCGGGAATTTAATGCCCGGGATGTCGCGCAACTGCCTTTGTGGGTTTGCTCCACCGCTGACGGCGGTAGTGTCCAGCTGTTTGCGGACGCATGCGAGCAGTTAAATCCTATCAGTAAATGGCACGCTCCACCCGTCATATGACGGGCTCCTCGTGAGGGGGGTGTGATTAGCCATGGTTCATATCATCATCAGGGACGTCGCGTTAGTGACCGACCTGTGGTGTTTTGGCTCAAGTTTTGGATCCGGCGCGCCTCGGATGAGCGTCGCCGGGCCCTCACGTCGACCGCCTTCGTGTCGGAGGAGAAAGAGACTTCGGCCCGGGGTAGGTTGGTGGGGATCGCCCGTGCGGTTCATCGTCGATCTAGGTTGCGGGTATCCTTTTCTACTTTGGTTTGTTTTCCTTTGGTTGTTGTTCTCTGGTGTGTGGGAAACCCTGATCTTTGGGACCGGGGATTGGTTTGCTTTTAGGGAACCTTTCTTTTGTGGCTTGTTTACCCCAACTAACCCATTGCCTGGGCACAGGCTCGTGCCCGAATCACACCCTGCTTCTTTTACATTATGTCTCAGGTTGTTACGTCGTCGCTGATGGGTCATTTGCAGGAGGCAAGGCGGCATGAAATTCCAGGCTTGCAGCTCCTTTCCCGTGCCAGGCACCCGGACTCTTGACCTTTTGCTGCAACTTCTTCGCTCGCCGGGCCAAACGCTGCTTGCCACGCACTGGCGTCACGCCTTTGCTCCCGACTCCGTCTCAGTTTCTGAGCCTCTCCGTCGCTCCTTTGCTTTCTCACTTTCAGACCTTCAGGCCAACTTGTGACCCTGACTGCCCAAAGTCATGTCCAGCGTTGCCTCAAGTGGATATTGGTAACAGATAGCATGATTTATATTTGTCAAACATGGTGCAAGCACACTCCGAGCCTTGCCAAAGCTGTTTGTCTACGTTCGCCTCTTGGATTTGACAGGTTTGCTGCCACCGGCGCTAGCGGTAATCTGCTCCTCCGCACTGGCACTGGCGCTGGTGGCTCCGCAGTGGGACCCCCGTGCGGCGCCGCAGCAGATTTGGACGAACTGATCGAATAAGTACAGATTCAGCAGATGAGTTTGATATAGCTTGATATCTTGATGCGGATCGTATGGCGTATGCGAACATGGCATGGCGATACCAGAAGGAAACATGAAGCCGAGCATCCAGCGGAGTCCCTTGTTCTGTTGCAGTCCAATGTGGGGCCGTGAAGACAATCAGGGATCCATTCAAGAAGCCATCAAGAAGTAAGACATGTCAACATATGTTGAAGCAAACAAGTCCTACTGAAGGGCCTTGTGTTTGGGGGTGACGGCCCCAGACGCAACATTGGGGCTATTTGCCTTGAGATTCTGCTTTCACTTGGCAGATTGCGTGCCCGACATTGGGACCTCGGGCAGCCAAGGAGCGCTTCTTGCTTGTGGGGATTTCTGGCACGTTGCCTGGCTCAGAGGGCCTGTCTCAAGCCTGAGCATTCATTCGTGTTCCGCGTTGCATGAGGTTTGCCAACGCAAACAACTGGCTGGTCTATGAGCGTGACTTGCCAGACACTGTCCATTCGATCTTGTCACGCTTCAGTCATCAGATGCCCCCCGAAACTTCAGTCTTTAAGGCGAACCACGGCAGTTGCGGTTGACCATTGGAGTGTTTTGGGGAGAGCTGAGGGGCGGGAATTTTGTGGGATATCTCTTGCGAGAGCTAGACAGCTCTGTTTGCTTTGCCAAATACAGAGTATTCACACTGCAGTATCACGAGACAGCCTCGTCATCATTCTTATCCTGGTCTATTTTTGCGCGTGACCCTGATAGATCCAGGGTAACCAGTGTTCCTATTCAGAGGGTCCCTCCGAGGCCCAAGTCGGACAGGAATCCCTTTCATTTTCTGAGGGATTCCAGCAGCCCCTTCAGCAGGGGCCAAATTTGTGCTGTTCGCTGGTGTTGCTTGCCAGCTTCGCAGATTAGAATCAGCTCACAAGGAGCAGACTTTTTGGAGCTACCAAGATCCTGACATGCCAGGTCAACCATGTTCACGTTGAATGCTTTCATGCCTCCGTTGGGACGCTGCTGGGGATGTTGCCCTAATGCAAAAGGCAAAAGTTCGCACATGAAGTGTGGGCACTCATCCTGAATTCCTCGACCTTAAAGCACAATGGAAATGGCCACATTTTCCCGAGCCTCCAATACTTTGTACGTATCTTACATATTCGATTTGATGTTTTCTTTTTGTGTGATTGGGGCAGTATGAGATGGCTTGCTCAGTGTTGCTTGCTTAGGTGATGACTACATGGCGCCATGTCAGCAATTTGTCACCATGGAAACCAACCAGCCAGGGGTCCTTTGAAACAGGCTGGCGCTCGTTCATGAAGCCTCGTGGATTGGGGCAGGTTCTTTCTCAATTTGATCGCTCCGTACTTGAAATTCAGAAAGTGCAAGATTGCAGAGGCCACGCTGGAATTGCAGGTAAGACACGGCACACGCTACGGCACACGCTTCCCTGCGCACACTACACATGTCCGATTAGAGTCACAGAAGCCAGCCAATGGCGAGAGCTCGAAGCGGGAAAGGTGTTAACCAGAGCCATCCGGGTACACTGCCATGTGCACTCCCAGGATCTCTTCAGCAACGACGTGCACACGTACAATCCGTTTTTGCACCTTTGGTCTTTGGGCGTGGAAGAGCAGTTGGGCGCTCAGGCTAAGGAGGTCTTGAGGTCTTGCCAAGGGCATAAGCGGCATAAGGTGTGATCAGTGGTCTTGTGAGGTTTTACTTGGTAGCGCCGGGACTACTCCATCGCAGCATTAAGGCTTTGGAATCAGGCCGCTTGGCGGGCAGCTTCTCAGCCCAGGAAAGCAGTGAGGGACATGGTATACATGTAAGGCTGAAGATCGCTCTAAGGAGACAGTACGCAGATGTGGATTCTCCTCATCCTTTCCGGGGTAAGCATCCTGTTTGGATGGTGGATCGACCAGGCGGCGTGTCTCCCATCCATCGCACTCCATGCATAGGGCAGCGCGCAGCACAAGTGACGTATTGGAATGCAAAGGCGAGACCCACGAAAGGGCCAGCGCCTTCTTTTTTCCTGCATGTAACCGACCTGCCGAGTAGCTCATTGATCACACTATGGGAAGGGCCTTGAGATGGATTCAGACAGGTTCGATTCCGCTCCAGCCAAGAGAGACAGCTGACATGTAGCCAAGCTGCTAAACCCACCCGGTTCTTCCTGAAAGGTTAGGCCACGGTTAGGCTTTCTCCGCGAGCCATGCTTCGGCTGGTGCTGGCGCTGAGCCTTGCGCTGGCACAGGAGTGCCCGTTAGGCGAGGGCACCTGCAGCAGTCAGCCGACCACAGGCCGGGTCCCGTGCATTGCTCTTGCCATTTGCCATCTCATGCCACGAATGGGCTAAACACGGGTAAAAACTTGGCACTTTTGGCAAGGCCTTCTTCCTGTGCCTGAGTGCGAAGAAGACTTGGAGTTGAAGGACTTCGTCGAACGGGGCAAGGCTTTGTGTAATCCTCGGCACCTGCCGGAGAGCCTGCGGCCACCCAAGAAGGTCGCGGGCTTGTACTGGCTGAAGGGACTTCCACTGCCCGATGTTGCAGCATGCTTCAGCATCTCGGCGTACGGCGACCTCCGGACATCTTGTGCCGAGAGAGTGCAGCTGAGGCACTGGAGAGTGGAACCAGGCCACCTTGACCTTGAAACTCATGGTTTGGAAGGACGGAATTGAGATTGAAAACGCAGTCTCCGTTTTCAGGCGTCCTAGGCACCCCAGGCAACACACCTTCAGATCGATATGAGATCGATGCCGGGAGGACTTCTTTTTCAAGAACGACTTCACCGGCCGCAGCCTGGCTGCGTCGGTCTACCAGACCGGGGCCTACTACCTGGTGAAGTACAAGGACTCGTGTAGAAGCGGGGGTCGTAGCTGTGACGGACCCTTTCCCCCCCCCCAAGAATAGTAACACTACGTTTTCGCCCAAATCTGATATCACGGTTTCGACTCAACGAATTCACAAAACCACACAGCAATGGACCATGTCCCTCTAAAAAAATTACACTCCGTTTTCGCCCAAATCTGAAATCTGTGTTTCGCCCCAACGAAACGCACAACACCACACAGAGTTGCCCCAATAGCGCGTCTTTCTGTGACCCTCCAACAACAAAAGTGTGCTGTTCCCTGCGATTCAGCCCGGAGTGACCTTGAAACAACAACAAAAACAGCGGCGCTTCCTCGAGGCTTCGTAACGTGTCGTGGTCGTGTCGACTTCATGAGGACGAGACGCTCTCAGAGGCAGACATCACGCCACATGCCTCGCGATTGGCTTCGCCGGCAGCCCTGGCCTTTGCTGCTATCAGCTTCTCGAACAGGAATTCTGAGCATGAGTGTGCCGAAGGACGCGGTTTGTCGTACATGCGGACAGGCTGCAAATGTGCCCATTGACGTGCAGCTGTGTTGTTTGTACTGAGCTAGCAGAATGATCCTATAGGTTCTTTTCCGCTCGTGGAGCAGACTGGCCTTACAACACCTGGCAGCCGCTACACTCGGCCCTCCTACTTCGGCATTGCGGACTACAAGGCCTTGGGCCAAGCTTTTTTTCGGCGAATATTGCAGTCACTTGCGGTCAGTTCCAGTCAGTTGCAGTTTGTGGCTCATATTTCCCAAGGTCCTGACCAGCGAGTACGAGGCTTGGAAGATCCTCGATGCGGATCTGCAGCCTGTTCCTGATAACGTGGCCACGATGATGAAGCTTCTGCCCCTGGGACTCAATGAACTGCCGGCATTGGATTCGCATTCTTTTGTCGGAGCCCGAAATCTGTGGAAGCGTGGAATGTGAATTTTCAGGGTGCCATAGCTTGCCGGGGGCGATTCGCGAGTCTGAGGCCCAAGAAGATCGGGGACAAGCACGTAGTGAAATACTCCGAGGGACCCTGCGGTGAAAAGTCCCAAGATTCTCGAACAGGCGATGGAAGCTGCCAGGGCTTCTTCCTGGAGCTTGCGAGGTGGGGAATTCAAAGGAATCGGACCCGCGCTAAGCGAAGTTTATGCTAACCATGAACTAGAATGTGTGGTGTTTGGTGTTGTTTCAGCGTTGGTCATATATTTTTGTGGTGTGTTGGCGGTGTGTTATGGTATTTGGGTGGTTTGTTGATGGTCGAGGGCGCGAAGGTGCAGCTTCGCAGTCTCTCCGCATCTATCCGTATCCGTCCGTATCCCAAGGCAGCCACAGCTGGGGCTGCTCCATGAAGAGAAGGAGTTGAAGATTGCGCACGTGACGACAAAAGGCTGCCACGCAGAGTACTCCGTGATTTGCCTGGAGGGCGTCTACGAGGCGCACGAAAGCGCAGCGCTTTTCTGCTCATGGGAACTGTCGTATAGACGTATAGACCATTTTGCTTGGCTTTGATCCCATCGGACTTCCGATTCCGAAAGTTTCACACCAGAGGTGAAGGAGTCCCACGTCTGCACCAGCGGCACCTTCGAGGGACCTGCAGCAAAGAGCATCCAGCACAGCTGGGAGCTTTGCTCTTCTCAGGCGCGAAATGTCTTCGGGACATGGGGTTTTTGTCTGCCCCCGGGCTTCCGTGCTGGGTCCGGTTAGGTTTGCGTAGAGATCGACAGGCAGGTTTGCGTGAGCTTGGCCTAGGATCAGAAGGTTAACCTGCTAAGCTCTGTCGTGGACTTGACCTGGGATGTGGAGATTCCGCCGAACACACGAGTTGAAGGCGCGGGAGGGTCGAAAGACATCGTCAATGTGCGCACACGTCTTCACAGTGTCGCTTTGTATGACGACCTGTGCTCGCATCTCTTTGTCCAGGCTGTGTGCGCATCTCTTTGGCGGATGAGTACCCCGAGCTCAGCAAGGTGCGAGGCACTATGGAGCAGCAGCGGCAGGTGCGGAATGCCAAAGTCGGACTTCAGAGTTCTGAAATTTCCAGCTAACTAAGTTGGGTGCCGTCTGCAAATTTTGCTGGTTCTGCTTTAACGTGCGTGCACACCAGTAGGCACCAGCCAAAGATGCTCACTCTCGAGCCAGCCTTCCAAATTATGACTGCTCTTTGTTCTCCACATGACATGCAAGAGTTCTTCTCCGTGACAGGGGTGAGACGTGTCCACAGCAATCGCGTGCTTTGTTCAGGCACTCGTGGCCAAGAAGAAGGAAGCCTCTTGGCAAGCGAGGGCTGGC
Source organism: Effrenium voratum (assembly GCA_963377175.1). Classification (NCBI taxonomy): domain Eukaryota; class Dinophyceae; order Suessiales; family Symbiodiniaceae; genus Effrenium; species Effrenium voratum. The sequence continues at coordinate 22,309 of CAUJNA010000753.1, forward strand.
AGCTTCGGCCTGTGACGTGCGACATCCGTGTTTTCCTCCGGCAAACACTTTGCCAGCTTTATGCTGTTGCCATCTGCAATGTGTTTCAGCACAAAAGCTATTTCCCCAGGAAGAGCCCCCAACACGAGCAACTGACACGTTCCATCAATCTGTTCCCAAAGGATATAACGTTGAAGGTTGCAATCTCATTTGAGACACAAAGCAACTAAGCGAGCCGAAATGTTGGGGGAAGCACGCACACACACACACATGGACAGGGAGGAACACGCAGATCAATTGGTTTTCTTGTTTCTTGCGCGCAACACAGAGGAGCACGCACACGACACGATGGTGACAGCACGAGGTGGGTGGCTGCCCGACCTTCCGCACCACCAGCGACCGCCTGGCCAGGGCCAGCGACTTTGAAGGCAGCGGTTTGACGGGCGTGGTGTCCAGGCCGGGAGAGCACAGCGACCCGCGGGGACCCGCAGGGACCCGCAGGGACCCTGTGGGTCGCGGGCTTTGAGGGCAAGGGGCGGTCGACAGACAGTGCAGCTGCAACTTTGGCACTTGAAGTGCAGTGACACGTCGCTGACGTTTGGAGGGTTGTTCGCAGGGTGTTCAATGCATGAGGGAGCTGATGGATCGCTAGACGTTTGCATGGTAGATTGCATGTACCAAACAGCAAGTCATATTTCGCAGCGGGCATTGTTCCAGTTTTTTTTTTTTTTTTTAATCTTTCCAAGGCAGTACCTGAAGCTGGTGCAGAAGGAGCTGCCTCAATCAGAAAGGTGATTATTTTGGTCGGAAGTGAAGTACGACTTGGACTGAGTGGAAAGGGGCAGCTTGCGACCGAACGGCAAGGATACACGTTTGTTGCATTTGGCATGCTTGACCCAGAGTGCCTAGCAGGAGTTGTCTACACGAGCTCGGCTTTGGACACATACATCACCCTTGAGCAGCAACGAGCCTCTTGCTCTTGATTGCAGAAGTGCACAACAGAAATAAGTTGAAGTTCCATGACAGCAACACTTGGGACCATCTAGAAGCCATGCTTCAAGTTAAGTAGGGATTGGCGAGGCGCCCCAAAGCAATGCCACGCAAGAAGGAGTGAAACAATGATCGCTCTGAATATTTGTGATCTTCGGGCTGGAGCTGCATGCAAAACACAACCGTGCAATCAAGTCCAGACGCAAAGCGATGACGTTGGAAAGTCGCAGCGACTCAAAGTTGCCATTTGCCAAATTCATGAATGTACACTGGCTCTAGGCATTTCGGAATTATGACATCCTATTGTTGTGTCCTTCAGGTCCTGGATGGACTCAACCATCCACACGGCCTCTTTGGCCACCTTCCTGCCCTACTTCGCGAACCGCACCACGGCTTTCTCCATGTGCGCGGCCCTGAACTGCGGGGAGCCCACGCCCTTCATCGACGGGCCCATGAAGTTCCGCTACGACCAGGCTTGCCATCTCCGAACAGCACGAACATGGAAAAATCGATAAAACATAATATGCTACTTGGCCAAGGGCGAAGGCGTTTCTGTGAGGCGGGCTTAACCATTAGTCTGCTGAAACCTGAATCAATCTGAATCAATTTCCAACTGGGAATGCCGGGATCCGAAGTGAACCCTGGCGAGTTCCGCCTTGTGCGCTGGTTGCGAATGTTTCGGGATGTAGGTGGCGACCGCTCAAGCAGATCCTGCGCAGCCGCGGGTCTACTCCATGTGGTCCACGCCTCCCACAGAGGAGTGCCATCACTGGACGTTGCCCCTCTTCCTGAGCTCGGGCTCCAAGGAGCACAGGCGCAAGAGAGTTGGGTGAAAGACGCAAGACAGAGAATGCAGGAAGGGAACCCTAGTCTCACATCTCACGGGTTTGAGATGGCGCCCCTAGGCAGTGGCGCATGTTGCTGGATGAGGCGGGCTTCGAGACCATGCACACCCAGGACTTGACTGAGGCAGCCACGCTGCTCGATGCTGCGTGGTTGGAGAAGCTGCGTCATGCTCTCGGAATGAAGTCGCTCCTCCCGGCGCCCACAGAGTTGGAGGTGGGAAGGATCGTGGTCCAACTGGTCTTCGAGGGCATTTGGCGTAAGAAGATGTCCTTCAATGAGGCCTACGCTATCACGCCCTACCTGGAGTTCGGGAAGATGTGCATCTTCGGAAAGCGCGGCAAGCACATGGGCCTCGTACAGCCCTTGGCTTTGGCCGGGATCAAGCGAGTGGCGCTCGCCTTCGCTCGTGACTCCCCCACGGCCGAAAAGCTCCTTGCCAGGAGCCAGCAAGAGGCAATAGAATTCAATAGAAGGCAACTTTCGGCAACTTTCGGCAACTTTAGTCAACTCATTCCGACAATTCAAACTCCCGTTCGGATTCAGCTTGCCATCCGGCCCGAAGGCGTGGCTTGAAACCAGATGGCTCAGGGTGATCGCCCAAGCTGGTTCTGTTTGCATGTTGGAACAAGTTGGAACAGTGTGCATCGGTGACTGGGTGACTGGGACTCCCAGGCTCTTCAAGCTCATCCAGCTCCCCAAGTACTCCAATCTAAAGACCTTGCTGGAGTCCTCAAAAAAGCCGCTGAATGACATCCTTTTGCAAGACGTAATGGACGCGTCGCATCTCGGCATATCGGCAGTTTTGGTGAAAGATGTGCGAGGCTCAAAGTTGCACGAGTTTGATGTTCTCAATGTGCTCTGAAGGCTCTTCGCCGGTGTCTTGGGCACCACAGACCTTGCCACAAAGTGCGTGAAGTCCCAGTTCAAGGTACGGCCCATGGCAATCTAGTCGGTCCGTGATCTATGAGATTCTGTGAGCCCAGGATGGAAATCATGTGACGATGTTCCGGAAGGATGCCAGTGCCTACTTGCACGAGCTCATGCGAACAGATGCGGCCGTGGGTCAATTCACCACCGCTCTGACGAAGGATGAAACCTGGAATCTGGAAGGCCACAAGGCCGGAAACGTCCCATGTGCACACATGTGCTCACACGTGTGCTCACACATTTCTCACATTTCTCGCATTCCGGTCAGGTGCCATTCCCAGCGGATCAGGCTGTGACCATGAGCTTAGTCACTGCCAACAGAGCCTTGGCCGGATTTCGGCAGTGCGGACCAAGTCGGCGGCAATGTTCTCGAATGCCCTCGGCCTCATTCCATTCGTTACTCGCGTGTCAAAGTGCGGGTCTCAGGAGATCCCCGCGTTTTCCCGGATCCTGATGTGTTTGACCCTGATCGCGAAGAGCTTGGTGAGATGCTAACCTGGAATGGGAAGCTGAAGCGCCTTGTCCGATTGGGTGGGTATGGCATATATGTGCACACTCTGAAGTTTTCATGCTCTCACCAGCAACCGTCTTGGAGGAAAGTGGTTGTGCCAGGCACGTTATGGCGCGGAACTACACCGGAGCACCGCGCTTTTGCCCTGGCTACCACTTGTCCATGAAGGTGGCAAAAGATGTATGTGCACAGATGACGAAGGCGCGTCGTCAGGCTGTCTGGCTGGCGATCTGACGCTCACCTGTCTTTGATGTAAGGCTGTGTGAATGGTCTGCGACCCGAAACCATGTTCGTGTTCCTCCCATGAAACTGAGAGGTTCCGTCACCGGGTTCATTGCAACGACCATGGCAGTTCGCCATGCAAGATCAGAGATATCAGAGCGATAGAGCGGGCCAGGACTTGAGTGCCTGGGGCGGCGATGCTGGCGAGCACAAGAAGATCGAGGGTCTTGTGAAGATCAAGCCACTCGGAACTTTTCCGCGAAGTAAGGCGCTTCACTGAAATCTTCGAGATGTGCACTGACCCCATTGCAACATTGTGAACAGTCTAGCAACTGTGTTGCCAACTCTTTCACCGGAAGCTTGGCTTGCTATCGTGCCCATTTCCTTTCTGCAAGCATGCGTGGAGTATCATTTGAGCTCTGGCACCTCGTAAGATCCAGTTCATGGCACTCCTCCAAGTTTGTTCCTTTCCTTTCTTACCCTTGGCTGGCCTAAGCGCATCAACGGTGGTGTGCATGGCACGCACAAGCGGCCAAGGGCTGCTGGCTATCATGGGAAGGAAGCTTCCGTGGCCTACTACGACTTCCACAAGGAGAAGCACTGTGTCACGGACAAGCATCACCATGATGAGTACATCGGCTGCTTTGCTGCTGAGGAGATGCCAGCTCTGTTGAGTTGGCTGTGCTTTGCTTGTGCTTCGCTTGGGCACGTGCATTGACAATGAACTGAACCTAAGCCATTGCTTGGGGCAGAAAAGACACCCAGAGATGAGGCATGCGCTAGATCTGGAAAAGGCCAAGTGATTGGAGCGTTCGACCCTATGCCCTGGAGGATTTGGAGGTGCTGGATCCCAACGGCGGCCGTCCCAAAACGTTAGAGGAGGAGTACAACATGTGCCCAGCGCTGGTACCCGCCATGATGCAGATGATGCTGCACGTGCTGGCCCAGCAGGTGGAAACGCAGTCCACCGTAGGTTGGATCATCAGCCGCTTGTTGGGCAAGCAGCCGACGTCGGAGAACTTCCACCGGGACTGGTCTGATGACTTCACCATGGGCTTGTACGCTGGCATCAACTTGATCGCTATGCCGATGTACGCCTCCCGCCACTCTGACTCTGTCTTCATCCCTCGCCGCAAGGGCAGCGTGGAGGTCTTCTCCGTGGGCAGCGTGGCGGCACCAGATGTGGACATTGACCATCCCAAGTTCGTGCCCGTGGAGTGGTACTCGGCCAAGAGCTTTGCAAGTCTGAGCTTTGTCTTTGTTCGCTTGAAGGATCTGGTCTTTCGCTGACTGTCCGACAGGTGTCGGAGTGTGCAGGTACATCCCCCAGCCGCTGCTGGACTATGGCATGCTGCCCGGCATGACCTGCTTCCACGGCTTCCTGCGGCAGCTGCCCTGGGACGACATGCTGGAGGACGAGCGCAACACCTGGGACCTGGTTATGAACCTCAGTCAGCGGTCCTACCTCAGGAAGGAGGAGTGGGTTATGAGCTTTTACAAGGGCTACAAGACCCATGACGGCAAAGACAACTGGCCCGAGAGGGAGGTGGACTTTGCAAAGATGCCCCTCAGCATCCGGAATCCAGGCTTCTAGTTGAGTCAGATCTATTTGCAGGGATCCAAAGTCAATAAATAAATGATGTGCCAGTCTGAGCAGCATTGGTGTCCAAGCTGGCGCGTGCCTAGATTCTAGGTGAGTGGCTCTAAGCACCTCCGTTCCTCTTGATCAGCCTCATGACGTCATGACGTGTTCCGTTCGAGAACAAGAAGCATCAAGCAATTTGCAACGGTCAATCGATATATGCTTGAAATGCAAATGGATGAGACAATGTGAGTGACCTCAAGACATGTAAGATGTCCTAAGAGCCCAGGTACTGGAAGCGCGATGAGTGGGATGACGGTCTAGAGAAGGCGATCGCCTTTGGACTCATCGGGTCCCATCGCCTGGAGCACTTGAATCCACCCGTGGACTTCGGGGGGGAGAGCTTGCCGTTTGTGATCCGCCTCAACAAGCTGCCGGGCTGCGGGCAAACCCTGAGCTAAGTTACCGGACTGACCCGAACTGAGACCCAAGCCGGCTGGCACGACAACAACTAGAAGCGTAGAAACAGACTGAAACAGCTAGTGGTCTGCCTGTGTTCTGCCTGCTCTGGCAGCGCTTCGTCATGGTCAAAGCGCTACGTGAGGATTGCGCGATTGACAGGACATGTTTTTTGGTGTCATGGGCTGCACGGTTTCTTTGCCGGCATTGGCCTGAATCATTCCGTGCTGAGGTTCCGTGGGCTTCCAGTGAGGAAGGGCTTCGGCAAGTATGAGGGCGACCTGCACTTCACCAAAGTGGCTGGCCGGATATGTGAGAGGGAGTCGCCATTCAAGAAATGCATTGGGACAGAATGATGAAGAAAAGAAGTCCTGAGGTGTGTCAGCATTCCCACGGACCTAAGGATGGCTACCCGGCCATGATGGAGCTGGCTGATGGCACGCGGGTTGCGCGTGGGGACAAGGACTGGCAGTACTGGAAGTTTGCCTGGAGGCTTGGGACTTGGATACCAATCCTAATCAGTTCCAATTTGAGACATGTATAGACATGTAGGGCTTCGCATGGCTCAGGTGCTCACTAATCACGGTCATCACGCTGACGGACCACCTACACATGACTCACTTCCGATCAGGCAATGTGCTGGCCACTGCGACCCGCAAGACACTCTCGCCGAACCATCCTCTCAGACGGTTGCTTTCGGTGTTTACCTTTGGGACCATTTTCATCAATCTGCAGGCGGGGATTTGCACGAGTGCGAACAAAACTAGGCTATGAAGCACCCTCTGCCAGATACCGTGAGTACCGCAGGGGCAACCCCAGACTTAATGGGGATCTTGCGTCCAAATCTGTTTGATCGCAAGGCTATGCACACGCTCATCGGCCCCCGGCACGTCTTGCACCGGTCCACGCCCTTTGTGCAGTTCGAAGACCTCAGCGACGCCGTGCCCAAGAATCTGCTGCCCTTGAATCTTGACCACAGAAGTCAGTACTTCATGTCTTCAGTCTAGGGGCCCTTTCTGGTTGTGCCAGCCAGGAGGGTTGGCCGTGCTAAGATGCTGTTCAGGCCTATCTTGGTTTTGGACGGCTCTCTTATGGAACCTTGGTTGCTGAGCCTTGTTCTTTGTTTGAATTCACTGGTTTCCGCAGACGGCCCTTCGTGCGTCAGCGCCTTGAACGTGACAAGCTCACGGCACGCCACATTTGATTCTGATAGTCGGTCGCCTCAGGACAGAAAAGCACAAGGCACTCCTCCGAGAAGAGGAGTGGAATAAGCTGCCTGCGAAGGTACAAGAAACTCCTTACTATGCGGACGGCAAGCTCTTGTTCAATGCAGAGAGGCCGGACGTTTCCATAGGTCCTGAAGATTCCTGAAGATTCACCTATGGATTCTTGAAGTGGCCGAAGCTGTGGCAAGAAATCGTTGGATGTGCCGCAGGCAGCTCCTCAAGGAGTTCAGGGAGCTCTACAGCTACGGCCGCCTGGGCTTCTGCGACAAGCAGGACCAGGTCACCGGACCCGAGGCCAGGAATTCGATAAATTCGACTCGCGATTCGCTCGGGTTTCCCGGCTCCAGGAATTCCCCTTTCGACTGTTTTTGAATAGAATCCGTTGTATGGGCGCTTGAAAAGACGTCAATCCCATAGTAAGACACGGGAAAACGTGTCCCATTGGGAAGGGCAAGCAGTTTCCTGGATGGTTCCCGGCGCCAGTGAAAGTCGCCAACATGGATGTCACACCTGTCAGCTGCGGAGCTTGCTGAACGAGCTGGTGGCTGAGAACTCGCGGTCTCACTATGCCAGCTCCCTGAACTCCAACGCCACCTGCACCCAGTTTTTTGAGGAGATCCTCATGTCCTACGTTTGGACAGCCACTTGGGACAGCACTAGACCGGGAAATACGGACCGCGTCGGTGTTGTGGGCAAAAGGGAATCCGAGAGGCAGTTCTTAGTGTGCTTTGAAAGGGCTCCCTACTCGAGAAGCTGAGGTGACAGGATGGCATCGTCACGTCGGCACTGTGGGCGCCGCGGCTGGCGAATGCTCGCAAGGGCCTGCGAAGGCTTCGGTTTCGGACAGTGAAGGTATTCGTGTCTTCAGGGGAGGGTCACCTCGTTACATTCCGTGCGTCAGAGTGTGACGTTAAGAAGCTGGAACAAAAGTTGCCAGCTGTACCCCTTAAAGAAGCCTTTTTTCTCAGAGAAAACTGACATTTGCCCAGCCAAGGTGATTACTACAGGGATCCGGAGCTTGCATCCTTCAGCTGGCGCGAGGGTGAGCGCTCTGCGAGGCCCTTGCAGCACATGCAGCGCCGCGGATGCAGCTGATGCTGCCTGTTGTCTGGCACCTGGCACCTGACACCTTGCCACGTCTTGACAAAGCCAAAGTGACCAATCATGTTTATCGCCGCAGTTTGTCGCGCACACTCGCCAGAACAGTGTAAAGTCCTCTTGGGAAGTACTTGAACTTGAGGATGACCACAGTGGCAGTATTTACCTCGGCTTTGCAGCCGAAGCTCATTGAGGACTACAGCGGCTTGGCTGCCGCGTATTGGTCGAAGTTGGGGGGAAGGAATGGAAGCCGTCTCTTGAAGGTATCACCAGGCCCTTGGTAGCTGTGACCACCTTCCCCTTTTCACAGGGACAGATGGGATTTCTTTTTGCCAAGGCCATGTTTTCCAGGGAGTTCACAAGGAAGAGCAGATGTTGCAGATCTTGGACCGCTTCAAATCGCAACTGCACAAAATCTCGGAAGAGGTGGAGAAGCGTAATCAGAAGCGCATCCACGACCCAGACATGGGTTTTAAGAACATTCATGCTGATCCCAAGATCGTTGAATGCTCGGTGGCTGTTTGATTTTGCGCGCAGAGCTGCATTGGCATCTCTCGCTTGGAATTTATGCGCACAATGCGCTTGGTCGCTACTTGTATCTTCCGAACAGTGGTTTAAGACTGAGCTGGACCTGTGGTAAAGCGCTTGCTTTCCGCCCTGTGTGTCTCATCCCCCCGTTTTGTTGCAAACTTGAGGGCCATTTCACATTCACTTGCATTGCCCAGTTTTGATGCATGCTCAGCCGTGTCTTATTTCAGTTCCTTCGGGCAAATGATGAGCGCCAGGGTCCACAGAAAGCTCAGCTTTTCGATCCGTCTGGGTGAGCATCGATTTGCAAAAAGGTGTGCCCAGCAGCCCGATGCGCCGGAGGTCGCACGAAGAAGTTCCGAAAACCCAGGATGTGGAACATTTGGAGCATGTGGAGACTTGCCAGGCACTTGGTCTCCCCTACTACGCCTTTTACCTGCTTCCTGCTCGTTTCTGGGAGCTTGCAGCGGGCGTCATGCTCTTCCTTTTCTGCTGCCTGGCTGGATGGGACGGATAGGGCGGATGGATTGACATGGCACCAGGTTCCAAGCGGATGAATATCATCTCCAACATGCTGACACATCAGCGCGCGCTGCTGTGGTTGCTTGAGCTTTGGACCCTCTTCCTTTTCTTGCACCTCGTCTGAGAGTCTGGGAGTGTACCCAAAGCAGTTTATTGACAGAGGCACTGTGATCAATCTCCCATTGATGATTTTGGTGCCACACCCCTGGCAAGGCATTGGTTCCGAAAGGCCAGTCCCTTTTGGAGATGGCAAGCTCAGTCCTCTGTCGTGTTGCCAAGCTGCTCGGTGCTGGCTCTCTCGCCATCAGCCTGGTGCATCCCGTAAAGTTCCCTTGGATGGGCAGCCGACTTCACAACAGATGCCAACAAGAGGTCCATCGCAGGATGAAATCAAGCAGCATTCAGTATTGAGAATGTCTACATTGCAGGCGAACACCGGGGTGCAAATTCTGAGGATTCTAGGCAGCTGAAGAATAAGCACTGAGCATGCCTACAACATTGCAGGGGGGCTGTACCACAAAAGAAGCCAGAACTTAGCATGTCTACATTATGAAGGCACGCATCCGAGCTTGGCAGCAGTAGTTGATCTTAAAAAAGCACCATGAAGCACAACCTGACAAAATGCAAACAACAAGTCAGTGGAGTGGGTTGATTTCGGCCGATTTCGGCTAAGACGGATGGTGCCAACATTTGTCGCAGGTTGAGGCGCCTGGCTCACATTTCAGGAAGCAACGGAGAGGCGCTAACTCGACATTTTTCACAATCAAAAGCTTTGCAGCGTCAGAGCACAGCGTTGCAGGATGTTGCAGGTTTCGCATCATTATTCTAGGTGAATCTCACGCACAAAGGTTAGCAAGGCCTGATTCGAGCCAAATGTCGCAAGTGCTTTTTTTTGCTCCATGCGGCCATTCGCGATCACGCAGGTCCGCAGTCTTTTTTTACTCCGCGACCATTCGCGATCACGCAGGTCTGCAGTTTCAGCGTCAAGATACGAGATGGAAAAAATAGCCGAGGAATCGCAAATCAACAGCGGGAGAAAAACGACCAAAATAGAAACAACAAACGCGACAAAACAACCACACAATTCCTCGGCTCATGTGACCAATACCCTCAATTTTATATGCTTTTCGGTTTGGGCGTAAGAGTGCACCAGCTGCGGGGGAGTTCGTTTTGACCGACTTGGGCATCTGATTCGCTCGCATCGCTCAGGGTGGCGCTGACAGTGAAGTTTGAAGAGAAGAACTTCCCGCTGCCAGGGGCACTGATGCCCGCCCCCCGCCGATTTCAGCAGAAACGCCATGAAACGCCGTCTGGATGCGGAAACTAAGCAAGGCGTTTTGCCCCTCATTCGGACAGTTTTTTTTTTTTTTTTTTTCCGGTGATGCAGCTTCACTTGGTTGTGCCGCGTCAAGCCTTGAGTGGAAGTATTTCATCAGCTACTGTTGATTTGGCCTCAGGTGCTGGGCACGATGTGCTTCATCCTGTGTGGATTTGCGCCGTTTGCGCACTTCAACGCACTGCTTAGCTTCTCTCCCATCGTCTATATTGGATTCCTGGATGCAGAAAGCATGTTTGGAAACCCAGCCTCAGATGTTCAATTTGGCTGCACAAGGCAGGATATCGTACTGCATCTATTTGTGACTTGGCTTACTTGTAGCGCAATGCTAACGGACACCATTCGCAGCAGGGCGGTGTGCTCATCCGACAAACGTTGTTTGCTTTCACACCTCAGGTGGCATGTTCCTGTCTTGGCTCTTTGTCGATGGCTTACCCTCGGCTCCTCGGGCCAGCATTCATAATGTGTCGATGCCGGGATGGCACGGGTCACTTTGCCTTTTGCTTTGTTCCAATGAAGCAGTTGAGCGTTTTAAGACGTCGCGGCCCAGCCGGCACCCGCTCAGGATCTGAAATGCCCACCTCGTTGCGGCTCTTCTCGTTGATACCAACGTTCATCCTCTCCATCGCGACGCATCACATCATTGAGACTCCCTTGCGAAAGTTGAGCCTTGGCTTTTCCAAAAGTTGTCAGGAAGAAGCCGCAGTTTAGAAGGGACTATTCAGGCAATACAAGATGGGAGGGTTTGGGACACACGGCCTGAGCCGCTACAGTGCCAGGGACGTGCAGACTGGAGCAGCGCTGCTATGCGGATTTTTGGCATCTGTAGCGGCCGCGCTGCTCTTGTGCCTGGACACAAAGCTGCCGAGAGGTCAGGCCTGAAGAATTCACCCTGTTGCACTTGAGAGATGCGTTGGACAGTTGGAACTTTCTTTGGGTCATTGTAAAGCAAGTCGATGTCACGCTGGCAGGTCATGAGGCGCAGTTGAATCGGCTTTGTTGGTCCTCCAATTCAAGTCGCTGTCTTTTAGAAGAAGGCTTTTGCGGACCGATCCAAGGACTCTGCTGGTAGTGATTCGGCACATCGCAGGCAACAGTGCTCCGGCTTCACACCTGGAGATGCCTTGAACGCAGTTTGGGCGCGTGTGGTCGTAGGGCAAACCATGCGATGTCTTTTGTTGAGCGCGAACAAGGCACGACAACGCGAGAGTCGAGAAGCTAAGGCTACTTTGTTTGGCTCGGTTGCACCGCGCTGCTTCTGCTGGTGCTGCTTTTCGTGCTCTTTGCGTGTCAACGCGAGGAGCGACCAGGTACCAGAGGCCAGACCCTCAGTTGGGTCATTGCGGCTCATTTCTGCTAGGCGTATGGCAGCAGCGGTGCGCAACAGACAGGTGCAGAGGAAATGCCCTGTCAGAATATTGAATAGCGAGGCTGCCGTTCGTGACACTCCCGGTTCTTGTTGCCACTATTTGCATGGCGAGCGCAGTGATTGTGAAAGGTGCAAAAACTGTGGATGGAGAAGTCCTCACCACATCTCATGTCACGGGCGGTGCTCTTGCTGGATGCTTGCAAACGCATTGTTCACCCGCGTCATGGCGTGTTCACACCGCATGGTTTCTTATAGTCAGACGCCTGGAAGACTAAGATTCTGCAACAGGCACAACATTGCTGTGGAATAGCAGTATGCCAGTGCTGTCAGTGGCTGTCATGGAATTTTGCTCAGCTATTTGTGGCGAGTCCTGCTCAAGTTTGACCCGTCGATTCCCAAAAGATACACGGTGACCCTAAGGCAACCCTTGGATCTTCGGTTCGAAGAGTATGCAAGGTCGGTCAATCCTTTGTTTGCACACTGTTTGGGACTGTTTGCTGGCAGTGAATTTGCTTTACAATCCCTCTTGCCTAAATACTATGTGAGAAAAGAAAGAGATGTCACTTGAGGCAAGGCTAGAAGATGGATGTTCTCAGGTCAATTCCTCTTTGCCTGCGTCCTTGTGTGTTCGGCCTTTGGCTTGACGCTCTCTGGCTGCACGAAGGTTGTTGTGAGGGGAGAAGCTCAGAGACCATGGCCTTGTCAGGGTTCGTGAGGGGACTATCTCGCCCCAAGAGCAGCTGTGTCTTTGCAATGTTTGCTATGAGAGGATGTGGCAGCCCCTGTTTCGACAGGTCGAGAAACGTGGTTTGAGAAGAATCGGAACTTAAGTCTCAATTTGCCTTGATGGCATTAACGGGGTGCCACTTAATGATTGCGAAGCGTCGTTTCCAAAGCGTTGACGTGCTAGGTACAACATCTACCACGATAACATGGGATTGAACAGAGCGCAGCAGGTCATTGTCAATCCTCGGGCCGCCCGTTTGCACACGAGCACTTTGTGGGCGCTGGAGAATCCAACAGAAAGCATTGCTTGGTGTGTATGCTTGGAGTGTCCAAGTGTGCCTCGAAAGCCAATGCCATGCCCGGAGATTTCTTGTTTAGTTTTTGCTGGGAGTTCCCACATGATAGGGTTTCTTAGAGCGTGCCTCCGTGAAAGAAAGGTGACTCTCTCTCTCTCTCTCTGTGTTTGTGTGTCTGTGTGTCTGTGTGTCTGTATGTCTGTGTGTTTGTGCTTGTGTTTGTGTTGGTGCTTGTGTTTGTGTTTGTGCTTGTGCTTGTGTTTGTGCTTGTGTTTTCTGTTTGTGTGTGTGTGTTTGTGCGTGCGTGCGTGCGTGCGTGCGTGTGTGTGTGTGTGTGCGGAGTGACAGAATACCCTGTCACCACCTTGGGCCGTTTTCGGAAGCAGGGGGCACGGCAGCTCATTCTCTAGCCGTGCCAACGAAGCTGTGAGAATGAGCCGGAAGGGAGTTTGGACGCAAACTCCTGTACCTGCAAGTGATTCTGAAAGTCCTTTTGGCTCCCTTGGTTGCGGCGCTGTGTGTGCTTCTTGCTCTTTCGGGTAACGTGTTCGCTGCTAGACGGAAGCCAAGTGACTGCAAGCCGAACCCACTCGAGACTCATCAGTTGTACTCGAGACTCATCAGTTGTACTCGAAAGATTAGCACTCTCCATTTGGAGTTCAAGTGTGTACACCCCATTCGTGGGGAATCCCCATTGTGTGACCCCGGGCCGGCTCTGTCGGAAAATTTGACCTCAACGTGCTTATCATAGCGGTTGAAGCCTTTCTTGCTTGATTTGACCTTGCTGTGTGTTCAGTTGCCATGCAGTTGTCAGTCGAGTTTGTGAACAACCTGGTGGGCGGTATTAAATGTCCTTGCGTCCCAAGCCTTACTACGTTGGTGCTTTCCATTCGTTGGATTTGTTGCTCTCACCACAGAACCAGGACAGACAACGCCTACGACACCTGACTCGGATTCTGATGGTTCAGTCCGTCCACATCCAGGTGCATCGTCGTTCCGCCCGTCTCCTACGGTGGTTCATGGACCTCGGGAACTTCTACAAGAATTCACCATTGCCCTTCGCAATGCGCACCTTGAACCTTTCATGGCATGGACACAGGGTGAGCTGGATGAGATGGTTCGACGGAAGAAAGGCAAGGATTCCAGGCCCACCTACAAAACCATTGCTCGGTTCCTTCAGAAGCCCATTGAGGAAGTCAAGCAGGCCTGGAAGGTCTATCAGCAACTTGAGGCTCGCGGCTAGGAAGCCGTGCATCAAACGAGCCATTACCACTGGAGGACTCGCAGGGCGTGGCGGTGCGGTCGGGGAGCGCTGCAGGTTGTTGTGATGGTTGGGATTGTAGTCATGGCTGATCACATGAATTTTGCTTGCTTGCACTTGCCTGACATTTTGACCAGTGAAATACTGTTTGCTGTTGTGGGTGTTGCTGCTGACTTGGACTGAATGCATGGCTGAGCTGCTCAAATCATGTCGGAACAAGACGTGCAGACATACATTACTTGGACCCATGGAGCGCAGCCGACGTGGTTACAGTTGCACGGACCTGGTACCTTGCTTGACAGACCAATTCGGCAGACTACGTCACCGATGGGGACTTCGATGGACGGGTGGCTCCACGGTGAAGGGTCGCCGAGATCCCCGCGGTGCAGAGGCGGATGCTGTTCGAGAGCGTTTCGAGGAACGCCCAGGACTGCGTAGATCTTCATCACGGGAATGGTCAGTGCTGTAAATCGAGCGGCGTGTGCGCTGCGATTTCGATGTGGCAGGGCAGGATTGTCCTCGAGGAGCTGAGTTCGAGGGAGTGCGCACTGAGGGCATAAACTGTGGGTGTAGAATCACCGGTGGTGGTGGCGGTGGGGGAGGCGGAGGTGGAAGAAGTATTGGAAATCTTGGTGGGGGCATGCCTTCCTACGCCATGGTCGGAAATGTCTTTCTCCATGTGCTCGTAGACGACCAGGACATTATCATTGCAGGTGTGTACGGCATCAGCGGCGGTGAAGCATAGGTGTCGTATATTACAAACCTCGCTGCTGTGTCTCACTTTCAGTTTGAAAAGTTGCCTTGCATTGCCTCGGTTAACACTCTAGCTGTGTGTGGTTGGTTTACACAAATGCTTTCGACGACGACTACATCCGGATCTTCAACGGCAATTACGACCCGACATGTTGGATGACATTCAAGCACATTACTCTATTCTCTATCAGCTGGGATCCAATACAGGCGCATCGTTCCAAGCCATGCATGACCTACTGTCGGCGGCTTTTCCTCCCACTCAGCTTTACTACTTTCCGCGACTCTCCGTCTTTGTCAACGAGCCCTTTCGCTCCAAGGCACAGAAACTCCTCGCCCAGGTGTTGCGCAAACGACAGCTACAATCACCCAGCACTTTGACACAACTACTTCTACCGCCTCTACATGTCCGGAATTGGAAAGCTCAACTTGGCACATGGTTACAAAGCTGGATTGCTTCTCATCGTGACTTGTTTCCCTCCCGATTCCTTCCAAAGATCCGAGTGGTGGAAACTCGCAGCGCCACGTTGGGCGACAGGATCTACAACTACCGCACATGGCAACGCAGATGGACTCCTGAAACATCTTTTCCGTGTCGCTGTTTGGACATTGATGATCACCACCTACACCGTGCACATGAACATGCTGTAATGGTAGATGAGTTCTCACGCATCAATGCGGACATTGACATGGAGATCATGGCCGCGTCTTTGAAGGATCAGTATTTCGGTGATGTTGACTTGTTGCATCAGCGTTTCACTACGCAACTTCGCAAACTAGCTCGTCGGTGGCATGTACAGGGCTCCAGTCTTCTTGCTGACCTACAGCCGGTTTTGACTCAATTGATGGACACCCATCGATCCAACCTTCAAGTCATTGCTTTAGTGTCTTCGCCGCAGATTTTCAAGCGCGTTCAGCCACAACCTGTCTTGACGCTATGAATCCTCACTATTTCGAGTACCAGATCGTGAGAGGCGGTTGATTGCTGCTGACTTGACCGTGCATTGCCTTTCATTTGTCAGATTCATTTCTTGCACCAATGCTGATGATGGACGCTGACATCAACTTGCATCGACTTACCTTTTGTCGGATCCATTTCTTCAACCATCGCAGCTGCGGATCATTTCCCTTCTCGTGCACATGTGATTTGCCCTTCATTGTTTGCCATACTGATGCGTAAGACCTTTTGCTCGGGAGATGTCTTTTCGCTATGTCGTGAATCCGCAGCATCTTTTCGCTCTGAAGTGGTCACTACGGTACCTTCCCTCCTACTTCAACGATATGCATGGGGACTTCGACTTCAAGCACCATTGCCCACAGCTCGCATCCTTCCAAAGCCGACCAAGGACTGGCAGAAAGCACGACCCATCATTTCATTCTTTCGCACGTGGGCAGCTCCTTTCCTCACGGTCTTCGGCGCCCTCATATTTGAACTTACCAACGTTACTTTTCCCGACATTGCAGGCCAACTTTCAGTACAAGAACTTGTCCAGCAGCTGTGGGAGTCACTGTCAAAGGCTGATCCCGACGAATACATCCACCTGGTGTCTCAAGACCTGTCCGGCTTCTTCACGTCTATTCCTACGGAACGCTTCCACCAGGCACTACAGGTGCTTCTCCATCGTTACGATCAAGTTGTTGGCCTTCGCCGATCCTCCCAATGGTCAGTGTACGAAGTAAAGTCTGACCATCGACGCCGTATGTTCAAAGGAAAATGGCGCCGTCAAACAAAGGTCCCTCGAACTTTTCGTGAACAAGACCTCCGGTACCTCCTGGACTTTGTCATTGACAACAGTCACTTCGAGATCAACGGATACTTGTTCCGCCAAGAACGTGGAGTCGCTATGGGATCACCAGCGCCACCGCTCTGCAATCTGGTTGCCACGGTTGAGGACTTCTTCTGGCACCAAACAATGTGTTCTCTGCGTTTTCGCATGTCCGATATCGGTGTGATCTGGCATGAGCGCTATGTCGACAATCGTTTCATTCTGCTACGTGATTCTGCCCCACACTCGCCCGTGCTCATGAATTTTCTTTCCCTCGAATTTTATCGCCCACCAGTGATGCTTGAGGTTCAGCATGATGACAAAGTACTGGGTTACCGATGTGATTCTTCTTCCAGAACCATTACACCACAGCTACCTGATCATCCTTCTCAAATCAAAGGAACTCGGAGTGCCAATGATCAGATGTTTACTTATTCTTCTTGGTCTTCTCGCTCCTGGCTCATCATACGTGGTGCACAACCTGCGGTTCAGCAACAACAAGGACTTAATGCTCTCAAGCGCCTTTATGAGGCCAAAAGTTTCGATCCCCATCTCCTTCGTGATGTCCGGCGTCGACTCGGGACAAAATCTGCACGCGGTCTTGTTGCTCGGTTACGTCTTGTGTGCGCTTGTGATTGTTGTTGTTGATGTGTTGCGTTGTGTCTGCATGCAGCTGGCTCAAAACCATGGCGGAGTACACGGTCACGAGTCTATTACGCTCAGATGGATCCGTTCAAACCACGAGCCGGGTGACGCTGGAGCACCTTCCAAACTTCATCAACGGCAATGAGATGCAAATGTTCGTCCTACACACGGACTAGTACACCAACACAGTGTACAATCCCACGGCTCATCCCGTGACACTCCAGCACTCGGATCCGAGGCCAACGTCAGGGCGGTGCGCAATCACACAGGAAGGACACGATCGCGCTCACCCAGGTCCCGTCATTCTCGGATCAAGCTGACCCCAGGTCCACAGGGAAAGTCAGATGATGAGGAGGACTGGGGAGAAAGGAAAAGTGATGGGAGACGTGCTCATGATGACCAAAGGAGACCCCGCTCGCCTACGATGCCTCCCACTCAAGTTAGAGCACCCGAGAACCACATTGAGCTACTTCCTCTCGCAGTTCGCCAGCAGTCAGCAGGTGCCCGACTTTGGCAGTCACCGCTTCAAGCTACGCACTGGCTGCCGGATCAAGGAAATTGCCATCCTGGTGAACGATGTCCTTTACTATACCTTGCCCTCGATTGCCGCCTTAGTGTTTCCTGAGCCTGAGCAGTGGAAGAAATTCTGGGAGACGGTCTACAGGAGCCTCATGCCGCACCGCCGCAGCATCATCGAAGATGAGCAGCGGGTAAAGTCCATTTTGGAGTTTCAATTTTCTCCGCCACCCCATGGTGTCCCGGGACCCTGGACGGATCAAGTGGTCAGGGAGATTTCCAACTACTTCCAGATCTCCCCGAAATCCCTGCCGCAGCAACTCATCGTCCAGCTTGGTATTTGCGAAGACAGATGGCCATATATCCGCAGGACTACACGCACATATCACCACCTCTCGCCTGACAAAAAGAACGCCCAGAAGAACCTCTTTGGGATCATCTTCTCGTTTGTGCCGCGCCGATTGCTGCCGGATAAGCATCGCACACAGTCACAGTCGACGTTTTTCTGGTCCCACAATACCAATATGCAGGCAGCCATGAGCATCCTGCGTGAGGAAGAGCTGATCAGACCCTCAAAATGGCAAATGCAACCTCCCCCAACCGCGAGTGCACGAATTGGAACAAAGTGTGGTTGCCTCCGATGGGATTTTACTGCAGGGGCAGCCTTCAGTCTCAGGAAGCGGCAGTCAAATCGGCAGCGCAGTTCGCGGGAATACACACTGATCGCCCCGTGTGCATTTGCGGAACAGCAAGACTCCGGCAGCATCATTGTACCATACCCCGTGGCGGAGTATACGCTGACATAGCTGCTTCCCATTACTATGACTGCATTCACGCCAAAGATGGCAGGTGGAAACTCCGCTCATCAATTGCGGTGCCCAGCTACATGGGAATGTTTTGGTGAATGACTACGACAATGCAGTCTGACACCTCCTTTTGCACCAGCCCACCGTGGTTTGTGCCCAGACTTTCGTGGTGTACATCATGACGCTCCTCTTCCGGAAAAAGCGTGTAGGGTTGCTTGAGGCTCATGTCTTGGTGCGGTTTGTTGCATGTGTGTTGTATTGCTTGTTGACGGGGGCCGATGACTTGAAGAAGTTGTCAAGTACTACACATGGACCAGTGACCAGCCACGCTTGTATCTCAAGCAATCGCCCACAACCACAACTTTGACGTCACTGGTCAAGTGGGCCAATCACCCGTCCCGGCTCAACGGCAACAAGTCATTGGATTCCATGGCAACGCAACTCCTCCAAAAGGCGACGCACCCACTCTCAGGGCGATGGCGGCTTCGTGGGGACTGGAGCCCGGCTATCTCACCAAGCTCACTGAGAAGGCGCTGAGTCACCTCATTGTGACCGCTCGCTTACTCAGCGGATGAGCAGGCACCTTGACGAACTTCGTTCACTTATGAGCCCGGAGCGGCAGCCGTGTCACGGATGAGTCAAGGTTTAAAACTCGTCCGTCATCTTCTTGCGTTGCATTAGTTTGATCTTGTGCTTGACTGTGCTTGCATTGTCTTGTGCGTGATATTCTGTGCAGCTTGTATTCATGTCGCCGCCTCACGGTAGATTTCATTGGTTGCATGTTCACCATGTTGGCTGAGGGCCCTGCCACACTACTTGACTACGACATCGTCAATGGCCCCGCGAACACAAGCGTTGAGTGGATTCGGATCTATGTACCGGGTCCGTGGCATCCAGTCGCCGAAAACACCTTGGGGCCTGCCCCGGAGGACTCAACCACCTATCGGGAGTGGCGCAAAGTAAACCACTTCGAAGTGCATTGGCCGAGGGAGAGCACGGGCACCAATATGGGTGCTGTTTCTCAGCCGGTCTCTTATGCATCCTTCTATACTTGGCATTATCGGGACTGGGTCACCAGAGGATATCAACGGCTGGGTCGTCCACACCCTAGCATTGCGCGTCCAGTTTTCGCTTCGAGAGCCGTGCATTGCTGCAAAAGTGATTGCTTGCGTGGTTGTTGTTGTGTCTCTTGCAGTAATTGTTGTTTGCAGCCGTACACCTATCAATCTGTCTTCCCGTTGGGCAGAATACAAAAAAGGGGTGGTTTTCATACTTGCACTACCTTGCTTGGTTGATGCTTGTACTTCGACATGGACATCGAGGATGCGAAGCTGCACCCATGGCTCGAATACTCGGTCTGGCAGGATCAGGAGTGGGTGTGGATCTATACTCCAGGACAGCCTCAGCGGTGGCACCACGGAGACACTGTACCTGATCTACCAGACAATTCTTTTCGGGAGTGGCAGCGGGTAACTGATCCCAGTGGGCGTACTGGTGAACACGGTCAGGCATGGACCATTCGCGACTGGCAGCATCAAGGATACCAACGCATTCTGTCTCGAAGGGAGTCCTTCACTACACATCATTCCCATGATCAATCACTTGGAGACGTTCAGAATTCCGATGCCATTCCTGTTGAGGAAACGTTCACCTATGCCACTCCTATTTCTGATGGTGATCGCTCGACTGCTTCGCAATTCGCTTCAGTCCTCTATGGCGACACTCGCAATGCTCATCGTGGTGATCTCTCGTTCCCGTCTTCTGAGCGGTTTAGGGCTGTTTCGCGTTCCCCTCGCCGCGGTGGATATTTTGGTCAACGATAGGAACACGAAGTTGAGCATGTGATCTTCCTGCAGAAAAGGAGACTCCTCGCCCCTCATTGAGGGGCGTGTGTGTGCGGAGTGACAGAATACCCTGTCACCACCTTGGGCCGTTTTCGGAAGCAGGGGGCACGGCAGCTCATTCTCTAGCCGTGCCAACGAAGCTGTGAGAATGAGCCGGAAGGGAGTTTGGACGCAAACTCCTGTACCTGCAAGTGCTTCTGAAAGTCCTTTTGGCCCCCTTGGTTGCGGCGCTGTTTGTGCTTCTTGTTCTTTCGGGTAACGTGTTCGCTGCCAGACGGAAGCCAAGTGACTGCAAGCCGAACCCACTCGAGACTCATCAGTTGTACTCGAGACTCATCAGTTGTACTCGAAAGATTAGCACTCTCCATTTGGAGTTCAAGTGTGTGTGTGTGTGTGTGTCTGTGTGTCTGTGTGTCTGTGTGTCTGTGTGTGTGTCTGTGTGTGTGTGTCTGTGTGTGTGTCTGTGTGTGTGTCTGTGTGTGTGTGTCTGTGTGTGTGTGTGTGTCTGTGTGTGTGCTGTGTGTGTGTCTGTGTGTGTGTCTGTGTGTGTGTCTGTGTGTGTGTCTGTGTGTGTGTCTGTGTGTGTGTCTGTGTGTGTGTCTGTGTGTGTGTGTGTGTGTGTGTCTGTGTGTGTGTTGTGTGTGTGTGTGTGTGTGTGTGTGTGTCTGTGTGTGTGTGAGTGTGTGTCTGTGTGTGTGTCTGTGTGTGTGTCTGTGTGTGTGTCTGTGTGTGTGTCTGTGTGTGTGTCTGTGTGTGTGTCTGTGTGTGTGTCTGTGTGTGTGTCTGTGTGTGTGTCTGTGTGTGTGTCTGTGTGTGTGTGTGTGTCTGTGTGTGTGTGTGTCTGTGTGTGTGTGTCTGTGTGTGTGTGTGTGTGTCTGTGTGTGTGTCTGTGTGTGTGTCTGTGTGTGTGTCTGTGTGTGTGTCTGTGTGTGTGTCTGTGTGTGTGTGTGTGTCTGTGTGTGTGTCTGTGTGTGTGTCTGTGTGTGTGTCTGTGTGTGTGTCTGTGTGTGTGTCTGTGTGTGTGTCTGTGTGTGTGTCTGTGTGTGTCTGTGTGTGTGTCTGTGTGTGTGTCTGTGTGTGTGTCTGTGTGTGTGTCTGTGTGTGTGTCTGTGTGTGTGTCTGTGTGTGTGTCTGTGTGTGTGTCTGTGTGTGTGTCTGTGTGTGTGTCTGTGTGTGTGTCTGTGTGTGTGTCTGTGTGTGTGTGTCTGTGTCTGTGTCTGTGTCTGTGTCTGTGTGTGTGTGTGTGCGCGTGTGTGTGTGTGTGTGTGTGTGTGTGTGTGTGTGTGTGTTTGTGCGTGTTTGTGCGTGTGTTTTGCGTGTTTGTTGTTGTGCTTGTGTTTTCATTGCTCTCAAGAAAGCATGCGCCGCAGCATCTACGCCAGATGCAGCTGTCGTCTTATCATGTTCAAGCACCCCTTGTGCAATTTGGAAATGGGTGTCCAGCTTGTGGTATGGACATTGGATTAAATTGGCGCGTAAGCTCTGCTTAAGAAGTGCCGAAGGTTTGGAAAAGGGACCCTGGGACGTTTCAGCACTGGCCGACCCCCTTTGTATTCTGTCAGACTCAACGGATCATGACATCCAAGACAGCGCAGCAAAAGCAGCACAAAGTGGTAAGAAGATGTCAAAAGCCTCAAACGAGCCAAAAGCAAGCGTGTGTGTTCCCGTGCGCCACGCCAAAAAACCTTAAAGCAGGACAGGTGGCACCAAATGTATCAGAGTTTACGGGTCTCACTCTGGCTGTCGGCTCAGCGCGCCAGGAAGATTCTCGTCGCTTGGCTGATTCGATAGGTGTGCGATGGTGTGAGGCACACTTGTCAAAAGTATGTGTTTTTTTCAAAGCATCAACCAGAAAAACACGTGGTCACTCTGCACTCACATTGAACACGGTAAGTCTGGGGCTCAGGTCCTGATTCTCATCAGCCTGCCACATCTAAATGCAGCTTGGACATGCAAGACATCCATGGGAAGATAGGCATCTGCAACATGAATGAAGGGAGTTTTGTAGCACTGCGTCTCAAGCTCGACACTCGCGCAAAACAGATCCTGCTATGCAAATGCCTGGGGCCCGCTGAGTGTAGACATTCAGTCAGACTGCAGGTAGCGTCTGCAGTTGTGCCAGTGAGGCCGGCTGGCGCATGCTGGGAAGGGGTGACACAGGGCCCGCACGCGCAGGAAAACCTGGCTTTGCTGGCTCTCAAAGCGTCCACTAACAGCAACCAGCCAAACCGCGAGGTACTCACGCGACCTCACATGCCTTTGCGCCTTAAGCCGTGGGCCCTTGGAGCCTTGGGGCCTTGGGGCCTTGGCCTTGGACAGGTGTCGACCTACCACCTGCCGCCGGAAAGTTGCCGGGCTGAAGACTGGTCCTGTTCGCAGCCAGCCAAGCCTTGCTTCGAAGGCGCATGTCATCGCTTATCAGCTGAAGAGGTCAGGTTTTGGGAGGTTGTAGGTTGTAGTTGGGTTCGATGGAGAAGTGGCTGAAGGATGGGGTTTCTGAGGGTTCCAGATCTGGAGGCTTCGTGGATGGGTCCGAAGTACTGCAGAGTTTCGGAAGGGTTCCAGGTTGCTGTTGAGGGCGAGAGGACCGGACACGTTTGACACGTTTGCAGTCTTGGATTGGGTAGATCAGGAAGAGGGTGCCCCTAGCGGACAAAAATTGCGGTTCTGACACGACAAGAACAGTTCTCACAGTATGGCCGGTGTGTGTGTGTGTGTGTGTGTGTGTGATTCCGGACGGCGTCGCAGCGCACAGGAAAGAATGATACTTGACAGGCTTGCGTCAAACAGGCCAAGCGAAGGCTAGCTTGGCCATCTCCGTAGTGTGAAGTGAGCCGCGCGCAGGCACTCCACTCAGTCCAGCAGATTTTCAGCCTCATGTTCCTTGGCATTCGGATGCGTTCGGTTGAGCCCGGAATTAATTTGTCCTGTTGCTTTGGTTCCGGCACGAGGTACCCTGGGGCCACGAGAACTGCATGGGGGTGGCGATGGAGCGCTCGGACATCCTGGCCCGGTGCTTGGCGCCCAGGGAGGAGGACCTCCAAAAGCGCCGCCCGGAGAATCGACGTTCCCGATTCATTCCGCCGATTTTGGGGCAAGGGCAAGTGAAATGGACACCTATTTAGTGTTCTGGGCTTGGACAAAGGACAGGAGCTGGAACTGGCCGGTTTTGCTTCAATACTTGTGAAGTTGAGAAAGCGTGGTTCTGGGAGAATGAGGCAAGAGGCGATCAGGCTAGTTTGCAGACGGTCAGAGTCACAAGCTCAACTTGTCGGACATGTAGCAGGCAAGGGATGGGCAGGATTTGGCAACCTATCCCGAGTTGTTTTGTGATTGTAGATGGGAGACTAAAAAGCTGTGAGGTATATTCACTTTCTGACGGGGTTACTATCGTCATGTAATTATCATGCTTAGATATTTCCGCGCAATTTGAATGGAACGCGGATACACCTGCACATATTCCTGGACAGCCTGAAGGGATTCACTAAGAATACGGTGCACACATGTTTTGGCCTAGTTGTGACCGTGGCTCGTATGAACAGTTGTCCGAACCAAATGAATCATTTTGGCAATTGGAGGCAAGAAGTAATGATCCAAATGCTATGCGTCAGTTGGCTGCCATTCAGGTGTCGCTTCGTAGCGAGCCTGCGAATCAAGGCGCCATTTGGGTGGTCGGCGACTCCCACTCATTTGCATTGGTGCCTTGCATCTCAATGACTGCAGCGGCTCTTGATATGCCCGTGTCTTGACTTGCAGAGAGTGGGAATGCTCATTTGCTGGTTTGTTTGTTTCTTTGTTTGTTTGCCGGTTTGCTAGAGAGAGAGAGAGAGAGCTGGCAAAGTGGCGCACAACTGTGACATGGCAATTGAATGACTCCACAGCTTAGGTCTACAACTACAGCTGGCCAGCGCAAAAGGCGTGCTTAGCTTAGGGTCAATGCTGCTATTTCGCGGCACCTGTCGCCTCCGGAGCTCTTGTAAAGCACTGGGTTTTTGGCCCGCACGGAACTGTTTGAGGTGTGACTTCAGCTGGGCAAAGCTGATGGAAGTTCTGGATGCCAGAGTCAAGGAGGGGGACATTGTGGCCTTTTCCGCTTGCTTCTACTGCATGCAATGGTGTGCCAGCCTCGGCATGCCTAGAGAGGATCTTTTTCCCGGCATGCTCGCCTGGGAAATATATGTTTGCCTAAGTCCAAGTTGCCTTTGTCAGAATTGTCAAAGGCAAACTCGGGGTCTAAATTCAAATATGCAGCGAGAACTAATCCTCCGAGGCCTATCACACTTTGAGAACTTGATCCAGCGATTGGTTGCATTCACCGAGTCCAAGTCGGCACCTGGGCACACGAAAAGCGGAACAGCGACAACAATTCTTTCAGCAGTTGACCGTTGGACATCTCGTGTTAATTTGAGCATCCACCGAAATCGCCCAAGGGGCGAAATTTTCAACATGTTTGGAGTAAGACATAATATTGTGTGTGGCTCGGCTGTCATACGTCGCAGGATGCGCTAAGTGCGTTTCAGCTGCGCGAGAGCGTCCCTTTCCAAAAGGCCCTGCTTCGCGTCCGTA
Source organism: Effrenium voratum (assembly GCA_963377175.1). Lineage (NCBI taxonomy): Eukaryota > Dinophyceae > Suessiales > Symbiodiniaceae > Effrenium > Effrenium voratum. The sequence continues at coordinate 47,080 of CAUJNA010000753.1, forward strand.
AGGCGTCGCTCTTGCTGTTCAGAGATGTGCCGCTGCTGAACCACAACTCCCTGAATTGTGGCCTGGTCGGACTCGCTGCATTTCTCCCGAGAGAGCACACCCATTCTTGAAGCTCATTGGTGCACACATCTCGATACGTCATGTCGGAATCATAACGGCCCCCTCGCAACCCGACCTTTTGAACTTAGTTCACGTGTGAGATGTAGACATGGAGCTTGCTCGAGACACGAAACGATTTTGTTCTGCTGCGGCCCCGGCAAGTCATCTCAGCGAATGTATCAGGTGCCAACTCCGATCCCTCGCAGTTCACCGGGTGTTCCATCAGCATGGAGCAGGCAACCGTGGATGTGAACGATACTCGCCAGATGCTGGCAACGCCGCTTTGCCAGAGACGAAGCATACCTGACAAGTTCTTGACAGTTCCTGTACTGCCCCACAAGAGCATGACCACTCCATCAGCTGAGCTGAAGCTCTGACAATGTCAGGATTTTAGAAGCGATGCCACCGGCTTGGCTCAAACTTTGCATGCCTGCCTGGCAAGGTACTCCAAGAACTTCGGCATGAGCCTTGGAATTTGTCCACTTGAGATCACTTGAGTTTGTGTTGAACAATTGAGGCGTTGAGCGTTGAAAATGAGACCAGGCCATTTTGCACACGAATGAAGTTGCATGGTAAGCTGGCCTGCTTGGATTGATTGCCCCCGAGGATTGATCTCTTTACTCCAATGTGCTTGAAGGGCAGATGCGACATTTTTGTCCCTGGTACCTCTGCTGTTGCCTATGTCGACAAGACACATATCAACATGATGCTTGGCATAGCAAAGTTACACTTTAAACAAGAGAGTGGCGGCTCATCGGGGTGGGTTTAGCATTGTTTTTTTTTCGTGTTTTTGCGTGATTGCTTGGCATTTATTTTGTACAAGTTACACTTTCTATTTCTAGCGATAGCGCAGAGTGAAAGTGAGCAGATGCAATGGATAGCGGAGAAGCTATGCACTATTCTGACAAACAAGTTGCGCTTTCTTGCATTGTAGTGCTTGACTGATTTGTGCAGACATCAAATCGCACAGTTTGCGCCGCGTTTAGCGTTGGATGCCACTACAGGAATGGCTGTCACTACCTGGCTCCCTTCATTTGCTCGGGCATGCGCTCCTTGGGCTACATTTGAGCACGGGGCGCTGGGGCAGTCGCAAAAGCGATCTGTCCTCGGGTCTTTGCGCAGCGACGCTCGGTTTCAAACTTTGGCGCTTGGTTGTTTGTTTAAACAGTCGGATGTGCGACTGGGACCGAGCGGGCTGAATCAACCTCTGGGAAGTGCATGGACCCATCTGGAAGCCTCCCTTAGCCGTAAAAGGTCACTTGGAGATGGTTGAATTCAGCCGAAAGAGGAGCTCGTCCAAGAAGCTCACCTAGGCCCTCTGGAGCTGCCTCCAGATGGAGGGCACGTTTAATAGCTCACAAAGTGGCACATTAAGCTTGCCCGAAACACTCTAGAGCGTTTCCATTTCGAAAAACAGCGTTGGCAGCGTTGGCCAAGATGCCCAACGTGGCAAGAGCTGCGCAGGCAGCGACATGCCTTGGAACTGCGGCTGCCTGGCGAGCGAAATGCTTGATGAGGCTGCGGCACAAAGCACGCCCGCCGCAGATTCATGAGTGGCAAAACGGGGTTTGTGCTTGTGGTTTGCTATTGTTCACATTCTTTTACCGCAAAGTGACAAAAGGTAAAGATGAATCTGTCGCCGGGAAGAACCCCTTGGCTATAAGTTGTTTGGGGGAGAACCAAGACGCCACGAGTGAGATGATCAAACGCTCAAGTTGCGCACGTCAGCCGTATGGCTTCACCTCCAACAACCACCGGCTTTATTCGTGGAAGTCGCCCTTCTCCCAACAATCCCACGTTCTTCTCTGCTGGCTTTGCCTGCGACTTCAGAGGCCACCCTGTAGCACTCCGCCAGCCACCCACCAAAAACCTAGTTGACTTTGCGGTTCCTACGACGTGGAGGTCCTCCTTCACGAATGGAAGCGCTCCCAAATCCAAATCGGCGTGAATCTCCCGCCTTCTTTGTCTGGGCCTTCCGCGTTCTCCTTTCCAGCGAAGTACTCCTGCCGCTGCCGGGTTGCCTCCCCAATCTCAGCAGCATGTTGCGTCCACGACCAGCTGACCCGTGGTCTTCCTCCTCATCACCATAAGGACTCAGAAACTGCTGACCTTTTGCATTTGATCGATTTTAGGCGATTTTCGGCCCCAACCGCTGGCTCTCAAAACGGGTTGAATGCAAACGTAGTAACAATGTAGTAACACAGGAGTAAGAAAGCAAAGAAGGCGAAGAAGAAGAAGAACAAGAAGAAGAAGAAGCGGACAAAGAGAAAGGAGGAGCACGAGGAGGAGCACGAGGAGGAGGAGGAGGAGAAGAAGAAGAAGAAGCAGAAGCCGGAAACCTTGCAAACCTGCAAGCGCGTTGACGAATTGAAGGAACTGCCTCCCGTTCCAAGCAGCCGTAAGTGGGAATGCTGCAGCTTTTGGCTTGGTCACTTGTAGTCCTGAAAGCGCCTGAGTCTTTTTTGAATTGCCGCAGGCGGGGATGTCGCACACATGTTTGTTGCAAGAGGTGCCTGGAAGAAAGGACGTGCTCTCACAGTGTTCTGCAATGTGAGACTTTGAGCGACTGCCGCGTGGCGGATAGCGTTCCCAGTCAGGCTTTCCTCGGATTTCGGGTGGGTTTGCAACGGGCTGAGTCACAGATCATGACATCACGAGCGGGCAGGCGCGGCGGACGATGCTGCAAACTAAGACATTCAAAGTGTCTCGGCTGGAACTAAGATAATCACACTCGCTTGAGGAGGGCGATAGCTTGTTCCGAAGTTATTGAGCAATATTATGTGCTGCCCGAGGTGAGAATCCCAGAGACATTGAAGAAGTGCGATGGCAGCTTGCCCGTCTACACCTTTCCAGTCATGGCGGATGCAAATTTGGATCCTTTGCAGGAGTATAAGGAGACAACAGCGGGCAGCTCAGCTCACTCGCATGCTTCGTGTTTTCTTGAATGTGGCCGGAGTGCGCGGTTGCATCTTCTGCGCTTGCCTTGGCTGGGCGAAAGTCACTCTCTTGTGGTGCACACTCGCACGGATTTGGCTGTGGCTGATCTCACACGCTTGCAATGCGTTTGTTGCTGCGAGGAAGTTTTGCATCATGGGAGCCACGCGACAACTCATTGATATTTTTTGATCGAAATGGATTGGATCAACTCGGGCTTCACCGCAACTTTGTTGCTTGGGCGCCCACAACCTTCCGACGTCCGTTGTGGTTCGCCTGGGAAGGGAGGCAGCTAGCTTGTGTCAAAGCAAGGCTGAATGATTTGTTCTTGCTTCCATTAGGTTTGAATCAGGCCTGGCAGGTTGGGTGTTCAGGCAATGATCGTTCCAAGTTTGGCTCAAGCTTGAATCAAATTGGCTGGTTGAGTTGTACAGCTTTATACAGCTGGAACTCATGCTGCCATTCGTGACGATGGAGTAAAAGACGAGGCCGTCGCCGCCTGCGCATTGCAATCCCACAGGCTCAAGCTTGGGTGTTGCACCGGGGCAGCGCTTCCTGATTTTCAGCAGATGCACGCTGCATCGCGGAGATTTCTCTAAAAAATCGCCCAAGCCCGCGCGAGCGCAAAAGTTCTCCAGCCTGGCATCGTTTCAGAGAAAGCTTTGAAAAAACGTGACTGGGCCGAAGCCAGCGAGCTACCTTCAGGTTAAAGCGCCGCCGACCAGTTTCCGAACGAAAAATTGGACAGCGCCACCAGTTCCTGAGCAAACAGTTAAACAACCGGGCAACGCCAATGCCAGTTGGACAAAGCCGCAGTTCCGAACCACTGTCAAAGCTCCTACCAGCCCCCGGGCGAACCGCTGGTTAAAGCGTTGAGATAGTATTGTTTGAGAGACTGCCGCGGCGTTCCGCTGATATGGTTCTGATTTATGGCCTTGATGCTGGAATCTCCAAAACACTTGCAACTCGACGCTTTCTTTGGGACTGCTCCTGGGTTGCCTGGGTTGGGGTTGAGCTTCGCAGCTGATGCTCGCGACACTGCAACTCGCCGGAACACGCGCTGTCAATGATGAAACGAGTGCACCTGCTCAACGCAAAAACTGGAAACAAAATGAAACATAGCCACAGCCAAGGCATTCTCCTGCCGTCTTATGCTATCGTTAGCCTTTTGATGCGTGTGGGGCTGGCATTGAAGCAGTTGTTGTCGCAGCCCAAGCTCCAAGGGGCAGAAGTTGGCCGGACCACTGGGTCTTTCCACCTTTGCAAATAAACCGTGCGACCGGGCGCATGTCATATAGGCTGAGGTCCGCGCCCCACCCTTGTGACACGCTGGCTCTAATTGTCACCCTCACTCGCACTCTCACTCTCACTCTCACTCTCACTCTCACGCACCTCCACCCGCCCACTCACTCTCACTCACACTCAGGGCTAACGTTTTCTGCTTCTTGGTATCCTCGTGCGCATCGCAGGCATCCTAAAGCTCTCTGTTTGTGCTTACGTGTCTCCCAAGATAGGTCAACGCAGCTAGCTCAATTAGCTCTAGTGCTACGGAAGTTTCTGTTCGACTTCCTTTGACAATCAAGACAATAAATTCCGAGAATGAAGAAGAGCAACATTAGCATCGCCAACATCACCACCGGCAGGGTGGAGTTGAGTCTGAGGAACTTCCGAGTTACGGACAATTTTACGCTCACGAAACCGACCTAGCCAACTAATCCCATACCAAAACACGACTTAGCCAAGAAACAACACACCGAACTGGCCTGGTCTTTGGTGACCCGTCCTTTTTCTTGCGAAAACCGAGCCCTCCGCTGAGGTCACTGGTTTTTTACATGAGGATGGCCGCTTTGTTCGCATGAGGGAGAACTACTTCCTTCCGGTGCAGTTGGAAGGTGAGCAGGTTCTTTTCGAGATGCCGTGTGCTGAGACAGCTGTTGCTGCCGCTGAGCCGATTGCTTCTGCGGCAGCTCCGGCTGCTGAGCCAATCCCAGAGTCAAAGTGGCTGCTGCGAGTGGAGGGTCCCGTTAGATGTCGTGGCCTCCGGCTGCGTGCGGACCCGGAAATGGCGAGCGTGCTTGGAGAGGAATATGTGGTGCCATGGGGGTGCGTAGTGCAGGGTACCCAAGTGAATGAAGGTTGGGTACAGGTGGGGCAGTACTACTTGCCAGTATACCTGCGACAGCATGGCCGAGTGCTGTGGCCTCAACTTGAGGCTGCACCCTCAACAATCCCGATGAGTTCCGCCAAAACCATACGTTTGTGTCTAGTGGCTCCTGACCTTGACAAGTCTGGTCACTACCGAGTGGAAGGGACACTGCTCGGTGGCTGGGAGTGCCACGCGAAGCTCGATGTCGACGTCGCTTCCGGCAACCAATCGATACTCCGCAGACTCAACAAGCGCCTGCATTGCTGTGAGATTTCAGTACCCAACTTTTCCTTGAATTCTGCCATGTTCAAGTTCAGACGTTTCTGTAAGTCATCTTACTGGTCCAGGTGGGATAGACTGGACTGGGAGTACGGCGAATGCAACAACCGCAAGATTACGAGCACGTCTTCACCTCTCGATGCCACCACATGTTGGATGTCCTATGGAAAACCAGAGGCCTCTGAGGAGGATTTGATTGAGTTCATGAAAATCGCTCTGTGTGACGCAGCCTTGAAAGATTTGAACGCAGCCATGGCCAAGATAGAAGAGGTGTGGCAAAGTTCACTTCAGGTGACATGCGAGTTCCCATCACTTGCCAGACCGCACAAAGCACTGTGTGTTCGTCTCGCGCTTTCTGACATTGTCAGCTCTGTCAGGAATCCATGTGACGGGATGTATGTGTACGTTGCTGCACTGGAGTATGAAGCGACGGGCAATCTCAGACACATGAACACTTTGGCATTGACGCAACTGCTTCGTGTCATTGCAGCATGGAAGCCTGAAACAATGGCACATGCGAACCTGAGTCCGAACACTTCTGAAGCTGTTAAATGCGCTGTGCTGGAATATGCCAGAAAGGTTCCAACGCCGCCTCAGCTATGGCTGCTTGCAGCCGTGCAGGCCATTCTTCATTGTGATTGCTTGCAGGAGGAGGACGAGCGGGAGTTCCGTCGCCATGCTGCCCGGATTGAGGGGGCTGCCTCTCACCAGTGGCACGAGATGTTCTGTGCTGCCCCAGTTAAGCACGCCAAACATGCCTTCAAACTTGTGATTTCTCCTGCGAAAGATCTGACTACAGTGGTGCGCTTTGCTGAACCTGTGCTCCGTCAGATCAGAGACGCAGATTGCCGGAATTTATGTGCTCAAGCAGCTTTGCAAGAAGTCCTGGCACGAAACCAGGATGATCGCCACATGAACTGGGGCGCCATTGTCGGACCCCTGCAAAAGCTGTTGGACATACTTGGTGATGACAACTTTGATGAGCTACAGTCGGACTGGACCGCAATCATACAGAGGTGCTGGCAGCGCTTCTTAGATTTCGATGAACCTTCAGCAAGCATTCCGGACATGGAGTCTGGCGTTGCAAAAAGCTTCAAACTGCTTGGTAAAGCAATAACAGGGGATCCTGTCCGAGCCAGGCGTGTGCGATTTGAGGATCAGTCTGACATGGCTTGGCTGCGCTTGGCTGCTGCTCGTGCTGGCGAGCTTTGCGTGCCTCGGCTTCTGAGCGAATTTTGCAAATGTGAGGGAACCAACCATGCCGTTTCGTCATGAGCAAGCAAGTTCCTTCAGTTCCCAAGCCATCCCAAACCACCATACATATAATGCTTGTTTATCAAAGATCAGGAAACAAATCAAGGTTGGAGAGGGAGAGTCAAGAGGTGACAATGTAATTAAGTTTATTGTTCTGCTGATTCAACCAGCTCATGACAGGAAAAGTTGCACCCCATTGGTTACCATGTGCCCATGTTCGTGGGCCCGTGGACCCTTGACTCAGGGAGAGAGTGCTCAGATCGTCCCAGGCTCAACGCCTTGTGTTCCGGGAGTCCCCTTCCACTTGTGCAAAGGTGCCAAATCACACAACCCTTGGCCAAATCAAATTCGGCGTGCATGTGCTAGGCCGTAGGAAGCGTGTCTTTAGTTTGAACGTTTGTTCTGGCAAGCCAAGGATCAGCAGCCAGAGAAGGAGTGGGTAGATGCAGTCGTTGGCTTTGCAATGGACTCAGTCAGGCGGGCAAGGTCACCTGCAGCAGTCTTCCGAAAGGCTGTTCGAATCCTTTTCTCTTTGCGTGATTCGACTGCCTTGCAATTGGCTGCTTTCAAAAGGCTTTGGAGCCGATTTTGCAATGCAGAAGACGAGGCTCAGGCTTCACGCATCGAGACAATTCTTGCAGGGCACTCAGCTATCTCGCCAGAGGTATTTGCTGTAGAAGCTTGTCGGGCTTTCTGTGTTTTGCAGTTGCAGCATTCTTTGCAAAAGGCGAGCTCTTTGCAGGGCATTGTTGGGAATCAGCACTGGGCACAGGCAGAGCAGTGGCTACTTCAAGCAGTGTCTCATGAGCACAGTTGGTATGTGGAACTGGTCTTGCGCTATACCTTCAGCCATGCTTGTGAGCCTTCAGATGCTGGACTTGGCCACTATCCTGATTTCAATCCGCGGCTCAATATGGATTGGGGCGTGCCGCCCCTCCAGCAAGGTGTTCCGGGAGGTGTCAGGGCAAACCTGATTCTGCAGCACTTGCGCCTGTGGCAACGAGTCGACGAAGCAACTAGGAGGCACTCTGACGGGCTTCCAGAAACAATTCTGATGCCCCTAGATGTGACATTGAAGTCCTTGCAATCGCAAGTAATGAACCAGGAATTGACAGTGCAGCGCTTGCTGAGCCTTGCATCGTTGGACAAATGGGCCAGCCCTGGTTTGGTTGAGCTGCTAGGTCGGTTTGGCCCGCCCGCAGAGCTTGAACCCACACTGAAGCGCGTGGTCGCTGACGTGGGCTTCATGCTCCAGTTTGAGAGAGCCTGCACTGACTACTTGCCAGCGCTCGCCGACAGCCTGGGGCAATTTGCAGGCGAATTGCGGCGCCAGTTCGTGAAAGACAGCTGTCAGACGGCAGCGCGGGGGGAATTTCAGCAGAGCGTGTCAGAGCTTGCAGTTTGCGTGGCACAGTTGGATCCTGCAGCCTGGGACAAAGACTTGGGCTTGGGTGCCGATCCAGTCTGCTATCGAATTCTTGCAGCTGCCATCGAGACACTTCACCTGGCCAAGTATGGCAACCACAGGCCTTTGCAGTCCATGTTTGAAGAGTGCAGTGCCGGGCAACAAAAGAACAATGGGCTGGAGTTGGTGCTCACGTGGTACCACAAGTTCATGGGTGTTTTGCAGCAATTCATTCAGCTGGGGAGCAAGGAGGCAGGATTGCCGGCAAAGCTCTTGTGCGCCATCGAAAAGCACTGGCACGGAGTCGCCCCGCAGAGCGTTCCCAGGATCCTGAACGATCTCCAGCGTGTCAACCCAGACTTGTCAGGCAACTTTTCCGTTGTCGGAGATGGCTTTGTTGGAGATCGTTTGGGACAGGTGCTCAAAGGCAGGCAGACAGCAGAGTTCTGGGACTCTCTTGGCAAGGTCCTGGCCTTCTTGTGTGGAGATGAGGTGGAGAGAGGCTTTTCAGAAGCCACCTGCCGTCAAGAGAAGTCCCTGCAAGCATTGCACGCTGCGTTGAAGACCCCCGACACGCAAGAGGCTTTAAGCGTGGAGGACTTGGAGAATGTGGGCACCGCCACTGAAAGGACTCTCTCGCTGTTCACCTTCTTGGATGCTGGAAGCGCTGGAAGTGGCCTTGATCAAGTGCGTCGTCTTGTGAGTTCCATGGCAGACGTCCCGGGCTTGACGTTTCTGAAGGTTCTGCTTGACAGCGCCGGGCGCGGACAAAATTTGGCTACCAGGCTGGCTGAGCTTGTGGAAGGTGCGCTGACACAGGAGACATTGGCAAGTGTCGAGATGTCGTCAGCCATGTTCATGCCTTTCTGCGTGGGGATTCTGTCAGCCATGAGAATTGACGTGGATCCACGCAAGTTTTCAGCAGCTGTTGGGGGTTCCTGGTCAGCAGATCTTCAGGCGCATGCGCTTCACGCGCGATCCCAGAACGATGTAGCAGAGTTGCTACTAAGCATGCTGAGGGAAAGCAGTGAGATCATGGGTCACAGATTCAGCGATGTCATTGACAGCCTACGGTCTGCCTTGCGTCAGGGGCAAGTGATCCAGCAGAAGATTGAAGAAAACTCAGATGATGCAACTGCAGTCAGCAACACCGTGCATGGCATGGTGAGCAGCGGCTACTTGAAGCTAGCCTTGAGCAGTGACACAATGCGTTTTGAGGTGAATGGAGCCTTTGTGTTCGAAAGGGATCAAGTCAAAGTGACAGAGACTCGAGATATGCAGCAGCTCACCGAATGCTCCGACAAAGCAGGTCTTGCGGTGCCCAAAGGTGAGGCTGACAACTCTACGGCTTTGACCCGAGAGAAAGTGCAGATATTCACAGGTTGCGTGGAGGGTATGATTGGGCTCCGCCAGCAGCTTACCGAGCTGCTCCAGCTTGGCCACCCCTGTGTCTGGGAAGCAGGCGAGCTCAAGTTTCCACAAGAAGAAGAGGGCCTGTCTGCTTCAACTCTCCAGGAGCTGAACGACTGGCTGAAGTGGGCTCAGGATGCAGTGCAGCAATGGCGTGCGGCCTTGGACACGGTCCGCGCCAGGTGTGCCATCATGAGTTGCATTCCTGCGCGGAATGTCATGAAAGTTGCAGATGCCATCCTGAAGCAAGATACTGGCACAATGTCCCGACTCATGTCCCTTGACGTGGACCACAGGCTGAGTTACCTGGAACTTGATGCGCTCACAGACCTGGAAGGACTGTTTACAGCATGTCAAAGGCTCAGCGCTGGGGAGGGAGTTCAAGCAGAGTTTCTGGATACACTGGCGGAGCTGCTGCGGCAGGTGGTCCCAGAGGCATGCTTGGACAGCTTTTCACCCTTGCACGATGTTGCAAAGCAGTATCCCAGGAAACGCGTGCCAGAGGATAACACGATGAAAAGCAGAGTGCAGCGGCGGGGAGAGCCCAAGCTTTCTCCCAGGCGAGTCCTCTTGATCCAGGAGGAGCAGTCTCACGAGGCAAGTTGCCTAACTGAATCATTGAGACACCTCTTTCCATGTGGGCTGTCCAAACCATGGTCGGGGTTTTGGGGAATGTGGGCATTGCCAAAGCATTGGAAGGGCAGGCTGTTGGGTGTTGAACTGTTGAACACCTGCAGGCAGGGAGCCCGTCACTGCAGAGTACTGCGGCCATCACCGTGCTGTCAGTGCTTTTCCAGCTGGGAGTTGGCCCGCGCCCTGACAACGTCCTGCTCTGTGACGCCAGCACCACCACCGATGAAGTTTCGCGCTTCTTGCACAGAGCCACGCACCTGGCGTGCACCAGAGCCCCAGACCAACACACAAAAGCGCTGTGCGTCTTTGTTCATGTGGATTGCCTGCAGCTTGATGTGTTGCAGGCGCTGCTGAGCAGGGTAGATGCTTTGCAAGCAGCTGTTGGGAAGCGCCAGGCAACTGGTGGCGCGCATGTGGGGATCGAGGTGCCCTTGGTATTCACTGTGACCAGGCATGCCCCCCAGCTGATGATTGACAGCCTAGCGAAGGATATTTGTCAGCAGCAGCAGATCAGGATACTCACGCTTCAATGTATCAAGCGTGAACTGCAAGATGCAGACAAGGCGAAAGCACTAGGACTGCATTCTGTGGTGACCTCCGACTTCGCCGGAGACGGGAAGACGCACGCCATTTGCAACCATGAACGGTGGCACAAGGACAGCCATGCCATCCTTGTTTGGGGAGGTGCGCAGACGCGTGGGCAAGCCGCTCGTGCTTTGCGGGATGTAGGCAATCGGTCTTCCGTGCGCCTGGAACTGCACAGCTTCGAGGAAGGCCGGTCGTAGGCTTTCTTGATTGATAAATCCCTGAGCCTAGCTGGATCCCTTGAGGCTTCATGCAATCTTTCCTTCCTGTGTCCCTTGTTTCTTGTTTGTTTGGTTCAGTTTCCCATTCTATTGTGCCATGATTGTTCGGCCGGGGGAAACCTTGAAGGTGGCGGTGTTGATGCCGACATGCTGCTTATGGAGCTGCTACTCTTCCGCAGTGTCTTTGATCCAGAGACTTCCGAGTGGGTGCGCCTGCTCTCGGGCACTGCCTTGTTTATTGAGGTGGCGAACAGCATCAAGTTTAAGCAGCACGCCTCTGAAGCCTTGATGCTCCTGTCTGCGCCCATTCTGAAGTGCATGCCTGGCAACCTCAAGATTGATGCAGACACGCCTTTTTGCTTTGTCGCTGATGATCTGCATCCCGAGACCGCGCAAGAAACCGCACTTGCGTTTGGCCTGGCGGGTGAAGCCTTGCTGCTGAACTATGAGCAGCGAAGGCTTGTCGGAGCTCGTGAAGACGAAGGGGTTGTTTCCAAAAGGAGTGGTTGCTTCCTGCCGCCATGCTGACTTGTTGGAAGACTCGAATGAAGTAACCGCTGCTGCTCGAGAAGCTTTACAGGAGGCATGGCTTCTGAGTACGACGGGCAGCGGTGACCAGCAAGAGCTGCCATCACCATCAAAGGTGACCATCATGACCTACCTGCGCTTTCTTGCATACTGGACAGCAAAATGGGCGAATCAAGTGCTCTTGTTTGAGCAAACCTTCCCGGATCAAAGCTGTGTTGGCGAAATATTCGTGCCAGTTCTCAAGGAGATGATCGTCATGGCCGCCGCCATGTCCTTGCGCTCTTCCGCAGCCGAGGCACAGGACAAGCAGACCTGCACAGACCCACAAGACCAGGATGCTTCTGCTGCCTTGCAAGAGGCCATGGCCGGGCGAGTGCTGGACGCGCGCATCAGTGCCACCACGGCCTGGGCCTTCAACCATGGCGACTCCCTGCGCTTCATCGGTGACCAAGGACAGCTGCCCGCAGCTGTGCAGCGCTTGTGGAACACCTGGAACGTAGCAGCAGGACACCTGGCACTGGGCAAGGGCATGATGATCCCGTCTTTGCCGCAAAGTCTTGGCGAAGCACGCCAACCAGAGCTGCGAGAGGCTCTCCTTGAGGTCATGTCTGGTCATGGTATGAATGACGAAAGGCCAGGCTTTTTTTCGTTGTTTTTAGGATGGAAAAAACACCACTTGCGCCGGAAAAGGGTATGTTGAGGTTCGGCCCAAAAGTTGACCAAAGACCACAGGTTGGATCATGCCTTTCGTGGGTTCGTCCTCACACGTGACAACATGGTAAAGCTTGTGGATGTTGCTGAGCGTCTTCGGGCTGGGCTGCTTTGCATCCTCATGGGCGAGGCTGGGTGCGGAAAGACGGTGCCTTGCTTGAACCATCTGGCCGCTTTTTGCCCTGCCGTTTTGGTGAGTGGAGCAGCTTCGGAAGCTCTCTCTCTCGAGGGTGTCATGTCTTGTTGTTTAAGCGAATAGATCTCGTGTTTGTTTTTATATTGTCTCGAGCCTTGCGCAGCTTGCCTTGCTTTGGCGCGCTAATACTAGCTAAGGTGCTGCTGCGACTTACTTCCCAGTTACTTGGAGCTGGCAAGCTTGACGAGCAGCAGGTGCATGCAGGCACCACCGAACAGCAGATTTGCCAAGCGCTTGAAAGCGCGGAGGAACAAGCCAGGGAAAATCAGAGGGCTCAGAAGGATGGGAATGTTGAGAAGCTCGTCATTCAATTCTGGGACGAGCTGAACACCTGCCCTCACCAGCCGCTCTTCAAGCAGATCCTGGTTGATCGCATCAACCCCTGGACAGGCGAGCCGATTCACCAATCGGTGCGATTTGTGGCCGCTTGTAACCCTTGGCGCCGTTCGTCGGGAGGTGCATCTTTCGGCTTCGAAAGCCCGTCCATGGGGGATCGCTTGGCTGGTCTGGCCTATCGGGTTCATCCGCTCCCTGAGAGTCTCTTTGGATACCTGTCTTCATTCGGCCAGCTTGATTCTGAGACCGAAGCACAGTACGTGGAGAAGATGGCAGCTCAAGAGCCGCAGGTGCTGAACGTCGACGATCAGCCGCCCAACCTGAGCGAAGATATGTGCAAGACTGCAGCCGCTTGTGTACGCACTGCTCATGAGTACTTTAGGAATCTCGGCTCATGTGTGTCCTTACGCGACCCCAGCCGATTGTTCAAGCTTTGGTGCTTCATTCGCTGGGAACGACAAGCGAGAGGCATCCCGTTGGGTCCTGGGAGCGATGCTGTCTCCTTGGTGTTGGCCCTCCACCTGACCTACGAGTTGAGGCTTCCTGAAATGGACAAGCGAGAGCAGATGCTGGCAACAATTTTGCAAGAGTCACATCTTGGTGAGCTTCTTCGAAGCCACTGCATTTCTTGGAGTGAAAGGGGTGATCACAATCGAGTCAGTACGTGGAAGCGTTTGGTCAAGCAGGAAGAAGACTATTGGCTTTCCGCCATTGATGTGCCTGACAACATTGCAAGGATTCGAGCTTTGAGGGAGAACATGCACGCAGCCTTGATGTGTTCCATGACGCGCACCCCCATCTTTATATTGGGAAAGCCTGGGTGCTCAAAGTCTTTGACGGTGTCTCTCCTCATCAGTGCCCTTACTGATCCATACTCGCCAAAGTTGACGCACTTGGGTGTAAGCTTTAGTGTGCAACCTTACCAGGGCAGTCGGCAGTCCACATCCGTGTCTTTGCTTCAAGTCTTTGAGAAAGCGCTGGATCGGCAGAACAAGTTGGGCCAGCTGAATCGTAGGACACGGCCGTTGGCACTGGTCTTACTGGATGAGGTGGGTTTGGCAGAGCAAAGCCCTCACAATCCCTTGAAGGTACTTCACGCGCGGTTGGAGCCTCGCCGACCAGAAGAGGCTGTTGCTGTCATTGCAATCAGCAACTGGGAATTGGACCGAAGCAAGATGAGTCGTGGTTTGTTGCTTGCATGTCCTCCCCCATCATTGCTTGACCTGCAGGAAATAGCGCTGGCCATCATCCGTGCATACCTGGCTCATGAGACAGACATTCGAAGCCAACTCGAGGCAAGCATAAAGCACATAGCTGCAGCATTCATGGACATTCTACGCAACCAGGACCCGCGCGACTTTCATGGCCTCCGTGACTGGTATGGGATGTGTTCGTATGCTGCCCGCTTGCTTTTGGCGGCAGATGTTAAGATGGATTTGCGCTCAGAAGATGCGAAGCAGGGGGGTTCAATGAAGGCAGTGTCTCACGCCCTCGTCGAAGAAGCACGGCGCTTGGTTGAGCACTGCAGGGCGACAGAGTTGAAATTTGTGCCCGCGCAGTGGGCTCTGCAGATGGCAGTTCTGAACAACGTTAGCGGAAACAGCCGGCTGTCCCGCGACGGTTCAAGTGCGCTTGCCAAGCTCATTGGCAGTTTGCGCATGGATGATCAGAATCTGCCAGTCCCACCGCTGGAGCTAATCTACCCTGGGGTTCAAGCCGTTTCGAATCGTCTGGACAGCTTGTTGGGTGATGTGGGCGGCCGCCATATCATGGTGATCACTGACTCACCTGTCCCTGTCATAGCCTGGGTTGAACATCGAGCCCGCGTGGTGTCGAATTGGAACCCCGAGAGCCTCGTGGGCAGCCCGTTGCAGCAGGACCAGGTGAGCACTGACATGTACGCTCAAAGCATGATCCAGGCTGCAATCGTCAGCATGGCGCAAGAGCGACGCCTGCTTATTTTGGAGAACTTGTCTATCATCTATGCGGCGCTCTATGACGTGTTCAACTCCAACTACAGCAGAGCAGGTGGACCAGATAGCCAAAGATACTGCCGCATCGCCAGAGAGGGCTTTTGCAATCCTCGCTGCGCGGTGGCTGACCAGTTTAAGGCTGTGCTTGTGGTGACCAGGGCAAAGGCTGCCAGCTACGAGCCAGCTCTCCTGAACCGCTTCGCCAAACTCGAGGCGCTGGGGCGGTTGACGCCACTGTGTTTGTTTGAAAAAGCTGACGCGTCACTTCCTGGAGCAGAGGGACAGTCCCAACACAGAGCCAAGCCCCCGCATCTCACTTGCCAACATCTGCCCTCAGGTGGAGCCATTTGACCTTCTGGACAAGGACAGAGCCGCCCTTGTTGCACTTCCTCCAAAAAAGAGAAAGAAACCATGTTGGACGTAAGGGGGGTGGCTGCCGAGCACATGACCTACAACGTCCTGCAACAGCCGCCCCTTTTCGAAGACAACAGCGAGTTGACTGGCGGCAACACATTGCAAATTGTTCAAACCCTCCTGGCCCCGTGCCTATATTGGGGAGCCGTTCTGAGGTCCATGTTCTCTTTGGTTGAAGTGTTCCGATGGATGCCACAATTTGGCTCAAGACTTGAGTAGGGCGTTTGGTCTTGCATGGACTTGCATATACCTGTGTTCGATCCGAGTGAGAGGAAACAGGTGCGATCGCGCTGCTGATCTCGAGCTTGTGTGGTTATTGAAGAACACCCTTACATATTTCCCACTGGTTTGGCTGTATCGGTTTAGCCGTATATCTTCACCACGTGATGATTGAGTACCATTCAGCTGGAAGCTTGGTGGACAGCGTCCCACGGGACGTCATCTCGCCTTCTCGACAGGTTGTCAGCCGTAAACAAGCTCTACGCTGGGCGAGGAGGCAGCTGGTTTCTTGCGTGCGGGTACAGAAGAACAATAACCTACACAGTGCAATGGAGTCTTCAACGACTCAGCGAGCCCAAGTACTGCAACTTGTGGGAACGACAGTTCAGAGGGATCCAACGGATTGATGGCTCTTCCTGCAGTCATGGACATGGTTGCCGATTCACAGGGTGAATCCGGAAGCGGTGGTTCAGTGCTATTCAACGACATATCCACATCTGCAAGGTCATGGAAACAAGTTGGTACTCGTCAGGAGTCAGAACAGAAAGATTCTTCACCGAGGAGATCGTCATCTTCACCTGCGACACCCAGGGCGTCCCAGAAGAGCGTGAGGTCGTCATCGAAAGGGGGGAGATCCAAATCGCCCACAAGTGCCGAGTTTCGCGCCATCATCAAGGAGAAGAACAAGATGGAATCGGAGATCGGAGAATATCAAAGGACTCTGGATGAGATGTCGGCGGCAATGGCAAACCTTCATCAGGAAGATTATGGAAGTACCATCCGGATCCAGGAACTGGAGAGATTGCCAGCAAACAGTCGGGGCATCTCGTGAGTCATCACCAACACCACATGGCAGAGGCCTGGCGCAAATTTGAGGCAGAGGCCCAACAGATGCGCGAGGCGGAGATGAACGCATATCAATATGGGGAAAAGAAGGACATGGAATCGAACGCTATGATACAGCAGATGCGACAAGCTGAGGGAATTCTCATGGAGCAGAAGCGAGAGATTGCAATGATGAGATCCTACGTAGCAAGCGAGAAGACGGCTGCTCAGGAGTCTACAACACAAGCAGTTCAAGTTCATCGTGAAGCTTCGAAGCAAATTTCCGCGTATCAACAACAGATCATGGGGATTGAATCGTCGACATCAATCGAGAAGTTCAACGAGGAAGAGATGGTTCAAAGCCTGAGGTCAAAGCTGGAGCATGCACTGGTCAAGCGTCCCGAAGTATACTCCATGGAAGACACCAGAGAACAATTAATGACGAGATTGAATGACGCAACGGCATTTGCAGAACAGGAATCGACAAGAGCAGAACGCCTCCTCCGAGAAGGAGGAAATCGTCAAGCAATACGAACTCGTCGTGTCCAAGAAGGATCAGATGATTGCTATAGAAGGTGGTCAACGTCAGGATGCGATTCTCGAGATGGCCCAAATTAATGAGGCGACACAAGAAGAGCGGCGCACGATGGGCGAGAAATCAAAGGAGGCTGAATTCTGGAGATCAACCGCTAAAGGAATGTATGATGAGTACCTCGAGGAGATGCGCAAGCTCCATGAACATCTGAAGAATCGGGAGGCGATGCTCAAGCAGGAAGAGAGTTTCGTTCGTCAACTCGACGCAGATAATGAGGAACTCAGGGCATCCAAGAAGCTGGAACTACTGGAGGCCTCGAGCAAGAAAGACGAACGTCGTGGACAAGGAGTAGTGAAGCGCCCAGAGAAAGGACCCCAACTTGATTCGACTAGGGAAGACAAGAGGAAGACTCTTGCCGTTCGGGACGAGATCCACATGGGTGCGTGGAAGGCTGCGTACATGTTCGATGATTACACGATAGTGTATCATCGGGCTTGGGACTACGGTGACTTCACTCCCGATAGGGGGATTCACAAGCGGACGCGTACGGAAGTCAGGTTGAATGTGACTGGCACCTTCTGTCTGAGGTGCGCGGAGATAACGCCATCTGGGATGCACTTGTGCCCTGGATGTGCACTCCCGGTCTTCTACCCGAACTTCATCCCCAACGCGGACGAAGGGGACTTCGCGGGGAGCTACATCGTCCCAAACTGGGTGAAGAGCATGGGACAGTTCAAGCCCAAGAGGATCGCCTCCGATGTGGTCGGGGTTATCAAGAGGAATTTGATTTCCTACTCGATGGCATCTGACCTGAGGATGACGGTTCAGAGCGGCACCCGGTTGCCTCCTTATCTCGGGGAGGATAAGGGAGGAGTTGATGCGGCGTGGGATGAACTGGCAAAGGTGCTCTTTCAGTTTTCCTACGTGTCGGGGATTTCGGCCTCGGATGCATTCGTGGAGAAGTGGTCAAAACCAACCAAGTCGATAGATTTGAGTCGGTGACTGAGTACTTCCGAGCGAATCCGGTGCATGCGGCCCAGCGGGGAAGACGTATGACGACTTCCGTTAGGAAGTTCGCCCGTCATGACACGTATTTGTCCTTCTATATCCCGATGGCGTACGTGATTGGTGCTGCAGCGGGTCACCTGACTCCCATGTATCCGACCCACAGGAATGACGTAGACATCCTGGCTAGCCATGCATTGATGGCGGATCTCAGGAAGTACATGGTCACAGCGACGGGGTACGATGAGAAGAAGAGATTGAGGGAGGCGGTAGCCAAAGTGCAGAAGGCAATCAATGCTGGGCAATCCGAGCCTCCTGCCCCTTTCCGCGACCCATTCGTCTACGTTAGTGACGATAGGGTGAGGACGGTTCTTGATGGTTGCCAACCGGAACCGTTGACTGTGAACATCGACGAAGCAGGAGCCGATCGTCAAGGGCGGGAAAGGAAAAGGAAAGAAGGGTGAAAAGGGTGGTAAGGGCGATAGTCCTTCCGACCCACAGCCGAAGTCGAGCGATGCGTCAGGAAAAGGATCTGGTAAGGGCGAGAGTCCTGCTGTTCCGAAGGCGAAAGCTAAGGCCAATGCTGGGCCGGCTCCAATGGAGGTTGATCCACCTGTGGCTCAACCGAAGAAGACTTGGGCCGCGATGGCGGTTGAAGGAGCTCGGCCAAGTGCAAAGGCTAAGATGACTCCAGTCCCGAAGGCCGAGCCGAAGGGAAAGGCAGCTTCAGCTCCTGAGAGGCGAAGAGTGCTCAGGCTCCGAAGGCTGAGTCCAAGGAGATTAAGCAAGCCGACCCGAAGGTTGAAGTCAAGAAGGATCTAGGCGGAGACGACGCTCCCGGCGGTATAGGGGATCGGCTGAAGGGCAGAAGAGAGAAAGAAAGTCCCGTTGGGATCCAGCTGAGCCTGTGAAGGAGTCGACAAAGCGGGAGGCATCAAAGAGACCTGATGATGTCGACAGCCGGCCAGGTGCGGCGTGGAGACGCGCTTGGTAGGTCTTCGGCAAAGGACGCGGTAGCACCTCTGATGGCCTCCAAGGCGATGGCGAAGAAGCCTGAAGGGAATGAGGTCAGATTGCAGTCGGCGGAGCGAGCTGCTGCGAGCTTGGTGGAGGGTCATTTCCTGGTGTTGCCGGAGAGTTCGGTGGTGGACGCCTTCCTGACGATGTCATCCAATAGGGTGCTAAATAGGCAGGTCAGGGATTTCATCAGGAATGGTGAGAATGCTTCTGCACTGGAGGTTTTCAACCAGATCGTGACGAACTCCCGCCTCGGGAGAGGACGTCGGGATTCGGATGTTTCCCGTACTCCTTCTCGGAGGTCCGTTAGGACTCTGGACACCAGGGATTCCCGAGAAACGAGAAGGCGCAGATATCGACCGCGACGTGCGAAGATCGAGACCGAAGGAGGGACGATGTTCGAGATCGTCGTGGTGATGATTCGCTCGATCGAGAGCGAGATCGAAGGCGAGATGATCGCAGGAGATCCGAGAGGGATCGTGACAGGGACCGTGCGCGGGGCGGACGTGACCGGAGGAGACGTGACGATAGCCGATGGCTGAGTCACGGGGATTGCGGCCGATAGGCTTGCGTCCATTCTCCGATGGTAGGCGCGGTGCGGAGGTGATGATGTTCCTTCCGAACCGCTGAGGCGCGGAGATCATGTCTCTCCCGCACCGCTGCTCGGCTGCTGGTCGTGCTCATCATGAAGTAGTGTGAGTGAGAGGGGATGCAAGCTGGTGGAGGGTACTCCCAGGTCTGCGGATTTCAGATATTTTTCAGACACGCATGGTCAGGGGTACCTCTTGCCGATAGGCGAGGGTACTGATGAACATTTGGCTTCTGATAAGAATTGAACTACTTGCATTGTCGATGCAAACAGTTGTGGCCTAGTGTCGTCATGTGGACTCTTCCACGAGGTATGTTGGGCAGCGTTACCCCGATTAATCCGGGGTGGTGGCGGGATTTTAATGCCCGGGATGTCGCGCAACTGCCTTTGTGGGTTTGCTCCACCGCTGACGGCGGTAGTGTCCAGCTGTTTGCGGACGCATGCGAGCAGTTAAATCCTATCAGTAAATGGCACGCTCCACCCGTCATATGACGGGCTCCGTGTGAGGGGGGTGTGATTAGCCATGACTTAAACCATCACCAGGGATGTCGCGATAGTGACTGACCGGTGGTGTTTGGCTCAAGTTTTACGGGTTCCGTCGCGCCTCGGATGGGCGTCGCCGAACCCCTGCGTCGACCGACGGCATCTCGGGGGAGAAAGAGACCTCGGGCCGCCGCCAGGTTGGTAGGGACCATTCGTGCGGCCTGTCGTCGATCAAGGTTGCGGGTTAACCCTTTTCTCTTTTGGTTGTTGTTCTCTGGTGTGTGGGAAACCCTGATCTTTGGGACCGGGGATTGGTTTGCTTTTGGGGGACCTTTCTTTTGTGGCTTGTTTACCCCAACTTACCCATTGCCTGGGCACAGGCTCGTGCCCGAATCACACAAACTGTGAATTATATAGATATGTTAGTGCTTTTTCATCTTATGATATGAGAAATACCGATGCTAATTCTTCAATTAGATTTATTTGTGGAGACCCCGCTGTTCAATCTAACATAGTTGGAGCAGTTAATATTACTAGCGGATGGACTTTTAATACTGCTACTGCTGACGTAATGGGTAATTTATTTGCTGATGATATTTTAGTGCCTCCGGCTCAGGCCGCCAACATTACAGGCCTGCTATCTTAGTTGCGTCCCTTTGGAATGCCCCCCTTTCTTTGTTGAGATCCATTCCCCCTGTTAAAACCCTCCTGGCCCCGTGCCTAAATTGGGAAGCAGTTCTGAGGTCCGTGTTTGTGTTGCTTACAAGGTTCCATTGATTGCCATTTGGCTCAAGTCACAAGTGAGGTTCAAGATCTTATGCGAAGCTGCGTTCATACGTGATCGGCAATTGAGAGCGGAAAACACTTCGCTTGCGCTGCATTTGTCAGGACCACTGTTGTAACTATTATTCCTTCTCCCTTACAACATTTGCACGGGTTCGGCTATAACGGTTTGACCGTATACACCTTTCTACGTGGTTGGTATTTACAGCTGGAGGGTTCGGTGGACAGCGTCCCACGGGACGTCACCTTGCCGTCTCTTGACAGGTTATCAGCCGTAACGACAAGCTCTACACTGGACGGAGAGACAGCTGGTTTATTGCGGGTGCAGGGACAATAAAGGGACAATAACCTACACGGTACAATGGCATCTTCAGCGAGCCCAAGTACTGCAACTTTTGGGAACAGCAGCTCAGAGGGATCCAATGGATTGATGGCTCTTCCTCTTCCTGCGGTGATGGATTTGATCGCAGATTCACAGGATGAACCTGGGAGCGGAGGATCCGCGCTATTCAGCGACATATCCACTCCTACAAGATCATGGAAGCAGATCGATGTTCGTCAGGAGTCGAAGCAAAGGGAATCCCCGCCGAGAAGATCATCATCTTCGCCTGCGACACCACGGACGTCGCAGAAGGGCGTGAGGTCAACATCAAAAGGTGGGAGGTCTAAATCACCCACAGTGCGGAGTTTCGCGCCGCAATTAAAGAAAAGAACAAGATGGAGATGGAGATCGGGGAATACCAAAAGACACTTGATGAAATGTCGGCAGCAACGGCGAATCTTCATCAAGAAGACTATGGGAGCACCATCCGGATCCAGGAGCTGGAGAGACGATGCGAGATTGCCAGCAAGCAGTCGGGACATCTTGTGAGTTACCACCAACACCACATGGCTGAGGCATGGCGCAAGTTTGAGGAGGAAGCCCAACAGATGCGCAAGGTGGAAATGAACGCATATCAGTACGGGGAAACGAAAGACATGGAGTCGAATGTTATAATACAACAGATGAGACAAGCTGAAGGAACTATTATGGAGCAGAAGCGGGAGATTGCAGTGATGAAATCCTACATGGCAAGCGAGAAGTCGGCCGCGCAGGAATCAGCTACACGTGCAAATCAGATACACCGTGAGGCTTCACAACAAATATCAGTTTATCAGCAACAGATCAGAGGTATCGAATCGTCTACATCTATCGAGAAGTTCAACGAGGAGGAGATGGTCCAAAGTCTAAAATCACAGTTGGAACATGCACTCGTCAAACGCCCCGAGACGTACTCTATGGAGGACTCCAGGGAGCAGCTGATGGCGAGACTGAACGACGTTACAACATTCGCGGAGCAAGAAACGAAGAGAGCAGAGTGTTTACTTCGCGAGAAAGAAGAGGTCGTCAAGCAGTACGAACCCGACGTGTTGAAGAAGGACCAGACGATTGCAATCGAGGGTAGTCATCGTCAAGATGCGATCTTGGAGTTAGCCCAGGTCAGAGAAGCAAAACAAGAAGAGCGGTGCACGATGGACGAGAAGTCGAAGGAGGCCGAGTACTGGAGATTGACAGCTAAAGGAGTGTATGATGAGTACCTCGAGGAGATGCGTGAACTTCAGGGACAACTGAAGGATCGGGAGGCGACGCTCAAGCAAGAAGAGAGTTTTGTTCGTCAACTCGATGCTGACAATGAGGAACTACGAGCACTCAAGAAGCTGGAGACACAGGAAGCCTCCAGCAGTAAAGATGGACATCGTGAACGAGCAGTAGTGAAACGCGCTGAGGGAGGACCCCAAGCTAATTCGACTAGGGTAGACAAGAGGGTGACTGGGTTATTCCCGTCATCATCATCGAATCTGATCCCTAATTCGTCACTAATGCCAGGTTCGATTCTCTTTCCGTCTTTTGGTGATCCAATGATCGATGTACACCTATCCCAGATGCAGGGGGTTGTTGGGCATGTCCCACAATCCGCTACTACAACTGGTGGTAATGGTGATGGAGGGGGAAACAACGGTACTACACCCCCATTGGATTACGGTGGATTCTCGCCCAATGGAAATAGACAAGGGGCAGGTCGATCAGTTGAGCCTCACAGGTGGCGGAGGAGGACCTCCGGATGATCCACCCGGTGATGAGGACGAGGATGACGACGACGAAGAGGACGAAGAGGACGAGGAAGAAGAAGAGGAAGAAGATGACAATCGGACACGGAGGAGGCGCAGAAGATCGAGGGATGATCGAGAAATCAAGAACGAAAGACCGAGGATTTCGAGGAAAGAAGCCGAGAGGGTGTCTGTTCCTGCTTGGCCAAAGATCCATCAACTCGATACCTGGAAGATGCAATTGCTGATGAATGTTCTGAGCGCATGCGCAGATCCAGATACTGACACATGGACGAAATGGTTGGAACAGGCTCTTGGGTTAAACCCAGACCTAAATCTGCTGAGCGACTCCGGCGGCGACAGATTCGCTACGATAGATATCAAAATGGCCATGGGCATGCAGAACATGTTGAAACAAGCACCTGACGAAGCCAAAGACGTGTACCTCGACGCTACGCGACACTCGGAACTACGACATCAACAAGGGGTGATCGTCAAGGGACGAGAGTTGGTGGTATTGGTTATGCAATCATTCAGGACGTCTGATCGAACGGATCTTGTCTACCACATCGAGCACCTATTCAACCTTGACTTTCCTGGAGACAAGAATTTGGTTATATTCAGGAACAAGTGGTATGATGTGTTGCTAAAGATGAGGAGCGAAGACAGACCCAGCAAGTTGGCTCTCAGAGATATTCTCTACAGGAAGATCAAAGGGAGCAAGAAGATGGAGTTCGGCCTCAACGCCTACCATAGATTGCCGGACAAGCATCCTCAACAGACGTACGAATTCTTGTTGGCATTGATCGACCATCAGATTAAGGCGGATCGGGAGGACCTGATGCTTGACATGAAGGAGAAATCGGTCAAGTCAATGATGAAGTCGGGCGGCAGAGATGCAGCCCCGGCTACTGGCAAACAGGAGAACCAGGGTGGCAAAGGCAGGAAGGGGAAACCCAGTGGACCTGACGCTGCTCCTGTACTTCCAAAGGCCAAAGCAAAGGGTCACGCTGGCAAGAACGGCAAGTCCGACGGTGCCAGCGACAGGGGCAAGAGTCCGGGCGGAAGTAAAGATAACCCATGTTGGTATCACTTCAAGTCAGCGAAGGGATGCGTAAAAGGGAATGAATGCACATTTTCCCACAGCAAGAAGACGGAGCACAAGCTGGAGAACATGTCCAAAGGGAAAGGAAAAGGTAAGTCCAAATCCAGATCATCGTCACCAAAGAGGGATGATGGAGCATGCTTCGCGTTTCAGAAGGGAAAATGCGACAAGGGAGTGCTTGCAAGTACAGGCACGAGCTCATCAAGAACAATTCAGCTCCGGCAACGTCAAGCGACAAGGCGCAAGCCAAGTCGAAGGCTGCCGCCAAGGCCGCAGCGCCAGCTATTGCAAGAAGGGCCATCGCGATGCCTGCGATAGTCTTGAAGCAATCGGCTCCTGCGGGAAAGGTCAGCTTCAAGAAGGACGTTGACCAGGTCGAACCGGATGAAGCCGAGACTGTCTACCACGAGCATGATGACGACGCAATGAGCGTTCAAGGAAGTACTTGATGTCGACGAGAATGGGGAGATCACCTATCTCGAAGACGAGAGAAGGCAATGGGAACGAAAAGGGGAGTGGTACGGCTATGAGGACAATGAGAATGAGCCTTATCAGTACGTGCACGTCGACGAGAAGAAGTTTAAGAGCAGTGATCATCGAGAATTATCAGCCTATCAAGTCCAACGATCATTGATAAGAGCGAGAATACTGAGAGAGGTGGTAGACGACGTATACAAGAAACACTACTTCCCAGTAACCAAGGAGAGCAGCATAATGTTCGAATATGATCGGAACAAGGACGAGATCAAGGAATCGGCCGTCGACTGGAAGAAACAGCATGGTTTGCCGAAGAATGTGCTCGCAATGTCAACGTGCATCAGCAAACGGGTGAAATGGTTGATGGATACTGGATGTGGTCATGACCTCATTGGACGAGCCAAGGCAAAGAGTCTGGGTGTCGATATTGTGAAGGATGATGATGAGATTGTGTTCCAGACCGCAAATGGTTCCACTTCCACATCCGACGTGGCCAAGATAGTTGTGGACGAGTTGGACGAGACTGTCGAGCCGCACGTGTTGGACGAGACACCCACGGTGTTGTCAATAGGGAGGAGATGCATGAAGATGGGTTATGCATTTCACTGGATGCCTGGTAAACTACCTTTCATGGTTACACCAAAGCAGGGATTCGTGCACTTACAAGTCAAGGACGACATCCCATACCTCGTGAGTGATGGTAAACTTCGGAGTAACAGGCATCGCCCTACGGTAGACGACCTCAAGGAGCACTTTTCGGGAGTATTGGCAATGGTAACGAACGATGAGGCAAATCAGGATGGCGACGATGACAACGAGGTCACACCCGCCGCTGTCGGTGAATCCGCAGAGGTCGAGGGCGAGCGCCATGATGGTGCGTTTGACTTCGGACCACCCGGAGGAGCCGGTCCGGTACGTCCGCCTCCCGTAGCTGAGGAAATACCTGTAGACGTTGGGCCAGTCCCATGTCGACATGGTGATGCCGAAGCTAACGAGGAAGAGGTTGATGAGGATGATCCAGATGCCGGAATTGAAGTTGATGTGTACGAAGGGTCATCAATAAAGAGGAAAGTGGGAGTCCTCAAGAGGGACGCCAACTCCATTGCTCATTTGCTTACACACAGGTATCGAAACCCTTTCTGCGAATCATGCGTCAAGGCAAAGATGAGACACTTCAGATCACGAACAGGGGCCTTCAAGAGGGAGGTAAAGATGTTTGGGGACCTGGTGACGTTCGACTTTGTGACGGCATCAGGAGATCATGAAGTGGAAGGCAGGTATGCGCTCATTATTCGGGACATATATACCGGAAGTATCATGGCTTATCCAACTGCGAGAAGAGACACTGACTCCGTCGTCAGGGCCATCAAGCACTTCTGCGGGAGGAGGAAGATCAAGCAGGTATACTCGGATGATGGCCCGGAACTGATCAATGCATGCGTGGAGCTGAAACTGAACCACGACCTGTCGCTACCTGGACGACCGCAGAATAATTCCCTTGCTGAGAGAACAAACCAATTCATCATTGACCAGACTTCGGCTTGTCTTGCACATGCCGGTCTACCCACGTGCTACTGGGTGCAGGCCATCACCACGCTGTGCCATCTTATGAACATTGAAGAAGTAAATGGATCGAGCGCTTGGATGAGGCTGCATGGCGAGGAGTTCAAAGGCGAGAAGATACCTTTTGGTGCGCTAGTAGACTTCAAGCCGAGTGAAGCACGAGGGGAGAAGAGGGAGAAATTCGAACCAAGAGGGGAAACTGGTATATTTGCTGGATACGTGTTGAGCACCGGGATGCATTGGGCGAACAAGTATCGGGCTTGGGCCCTCACTGCGTTTGCGGGTGCAGAGTTGAACATCAAGAAAGCAAAGGTTCCACCTCGATTGAGAATGCCGCATCAAACGGAGAGGATGATTCTCAAATCACGTCTGACATTCCCAATGCAACAGAAGTACAAGGCTGCCAGCGAGACTCTGGAGGGGATTGAGATGTCTGTCGATGCAATCGGTCTGGATGCACGTGACCGCCTCCTGGTCGAAGATGAGGACTACGAGCCCGAGTTATTGCAGAGTGACGAGAAGCGACTGCTCGACGATGAGGTCGATCAGATCGCTGGTCTGCTGCTTGACGATGGTCCGGAAGTACTTGTCGGAGATCGGGGGGACCATGTAGAAGAAGAGGATGCTAGACCGAGCTCATCAAAAGGGAAAGGGGATGGACACGCCAAGGGCGACGACGAAATTACGAAGCCCGACCTTCCACATGTGTCAGCTGGACTACCTGGGGACGGCATAACATACATCAACGATGATGGCAAGGAGGTTAAGATCGATAAGGCCGGAAGACCATATCCTGTCGGGAAAGATGGCTTCAGGTTAGTGAAGACGACGAGACCTCCAGAGTACACTCCCGATGAATGGGCAATGATGAGGAAATACTACACCGAGGAAGAAAAGGCCGAGGTGAAGGGTGGTGGCAAGAAGAAGAAAGACGGCCCCAAAAGTAAGGAATCTGAGATTTCTGCGCCGGCTGAGGCACAGACATTGCAGATGCCCGGTGGTAAGAGAATTCGAGCTATGCTTCGAAACCGCTGGGGTGGAATTGAATGGCAGTACAATTGGGGATTGCGGAAGAACATATCAAAGATCAAGAACCCACTGGATGGGAAACACTTGGCTGAGCTTGATTGGGTCAGGATAGTTGTAAATCCTGTTGACGGAGTGGTTGTCCTCATGGATTCCAAGCAATCCCAAGACGTCTTGAGACGAAATGTCCAGCTTGAGAAAGAATTTGCGTGTCTGGTGGTAATTTACGCCTGGAAGTTCAAATCTGAGGAGCGGTCGAGGTCGACTCCAAATTGGATGAAGGCAGTTGCATCAGTCATAGAGCGTCAGAAAGACGAAGCTGAGACGACATCGGGGACAGATCCTACGGTCGATGCATTGACGGATTTTACCTGGTATGAATGGGAGGAGTCTGCTGAGGTAGTTTCTGGAAAAGTGCCACTCGCGTTGCCCGCAATAGGAGAAAACGGTGAAGCCAAGAAATACCCATCGATGCCGTGCGTGACTTCTGAGCGAATACAGCACAGAGAGAAAGCCGTAAAAGTTGTACGATTCTTCGACGCTTTAGTGTCCAGACCGGTTGGCCGGAAAGAAATGCTGACCAACCCTGATGCGTTGGCGTCAATGAAGAAAGAATGGTCGGGATTAATCGACCAGGGCGTCTTCGACCTTGGCGCAGTGCGGGAATATGACGCTGTAGCCAAGGAGGCAAAAGCGAAAGGGGAAGAGATACACATGGCTCGCGCACATGGTATTTGTGTTGAAAAGCACTCACAGTTGCCTGTTGGTGATCCTAAGAGGAAGTTCAAGGGTAGAGGCGTGTTGCTGGGGAACCAAGTGAAGAATCAAAGCTTTGAAGCTGCGATGTTTCAAGATTTGGGGAACTCTCCTGCTTCGTTTGAGACCTCGCGTTGGGCGGATTTTTTGGGTTGTCATGATGGTTGGGATGCGCAGATGGCCGACGCTGTTCAAGCGTACATCCAGGCCACACTGAGAGGCACGCCATGTTGGATTGAATTGCCACCAGAGGCTGTGCCGAGTGAATGCAATTGGGGTAAGTACAGGAGACCAGTCGTCCCATTGAGGAAGGCGCTGTACGGACACCCAGATGCGGGAACATTCTGGGAGCAGCACTGTGATGAATCGGTGCGCGCCGTTGGTTTTGAACCCATCGGTGAGGAATGGCCGTCAGTGTACATTCATGAAAAGCTCCAGCTTGTTCTGGTTGTGTATGTCGACGACTTCAAAATGGCAGGGCCGCAAAAGAACCTTGCCCAGGGATGGAGCATGTTACGTACACGTTTGAAGATTGAGCCCGAGACTGGACTTGACATGTACCTTGGTTGTAACCAAAGCAAGGGAAACGTCACTCTCGGGAACGGACACCGCGTCACAACGGTGACCTATGACATGGAACAGTTCCTACGTTCCTGTGTCGACCGCTATCTTGAGGTGGCGGGCGACGTAAAGTTGAATAAGGTTGTCACCCCTGAGTTGCATGAAGAAACAAAGAATCACGTCTCACGGAAGCCTGCCAAAGAGGGGCCGTCAGTCGTGTGCAATTGGTGTAACAATCTTGTGCCCACCGACGGTTCTGCCACAGCGCCGGACCAGCGGGGAGGGACTCCTGAGTTGGCCAGAAGGAGCCCGTGCGTGGACACCTTGCTCCGCATGCCGCTAGCGTACTAATGAAGTTGCTGTACGGTGCGCGGATTGCCCGCTTCGATTTGTTGCGGCAAGCGAATCGCCTGGCACGGAATGTGCACAGGTGGACTGACTCCGATGATCGGGGTTTGCATCATTTGATGTGCTATGTACATCATACAAACATTGGCGCATGGTCGGTTGGGTCGGAGACTCCATGGATGATGTGCACTTGGCCTTGTATGCGGACGCTGACTTTGCAGGATGTGTCGACTCGCTACGTTCCACCTCTGGTGGACACTTGAATATACAAGGGCCTAATACTCGGTTTCCGTTGTCTGGCAGCTCAAAAAGACAGGGTTGTGTGAGTCACTCAACTCCTGAGGCCGAAATAGTTGCGGCCGATGTTGCCATGAGAGCCATGGGTATGCCTGCTCTGAAGTTGTTGCAGCGGATTCTCAAGAAGTCACCGAACTTTGTGTTCTATGACGATAACAAGGCTATGATCGGTGTCGTGCAATCGGGGAGAAACCCCACGATGCGCCACCTTGAGAGAAGCCATGGTGTTTGCATTTCGTGGACGCATGAGATGTTCACACGTGATTACATGTATTTGGCGTATGAGGTCACCGACAGAATGGCGGCTGACATCTACACCAAGGCGTTCAATGATGGACGCAAATGGAAACATGCATGTTTGCAGATTGGTCTACTTGACCCGAGCTTGCTGTCTGACCCGGATACCCTCAAGGCGCTCACACCTACGTGTGATCCCATAAAAGGGACCATGCAGACTGCTTCGGGAACGGTTGACGGAGTTCCCACATTTCCGTACACACACATTCCGATCATGCCCCCGGACCTGTGGTGGTCCGGATTGACATCCAAAGAAGGATTGCATGAGCATGAAGGACATGATCCGGTTGTCGTTGCTAAAGGACCCAGATTGATGCGTGTGAAACCTCCACTCGCGGTTGTGACACCATTCGGGAGCAAGTGGCTTCGTTCCACTTGGTTTCTGAGGAACGGGTCATGGCTCAAAGTTGAGGACAGGGTTGACCCTGGGTTACAGTGTGAGCGGATTGATGGGTGGGTTGAACGCGCAGTTTGGCAGTTTCATCCCGTACCGGTTGCTGTACCGGCGCGGGAGCGATCTCCACGACCACGACCAATTCACGTCGGGTCCGGGGATGTTGACATGCAGTCCGTGCTGGCCACATTCGTTGAAGAGCTGTTGAACGAGCGCATTGAATTAAAATGTGTCAATGACCTTGCTTTGGAAACTTTGCTCCGGTTGAAGCTGCTTATGCGTTGTCTGCATACCAGTCATGAGCAACTTGTTCCTGGTCGTTGTTTTGTTCTATATCGCATTGCGGTGAAGCACAAACCACAGTTAGCGCCGGGTATTGAGCTCGCGATGGTTAAACATGACGGTGGTGTGCTTCGCGCTCCGGTGCATGTCTCGCTTCCTGGTATGAGAACTCGCACAGTCGTCACTTTGTACAGTGTTGACTTGGCTCGGCCTATTGTGCTGATGGCATGTTCCGAACCGCGCAACTGGTTCACTGCCCTTGCCCGACATAACGGGCCGCAGGTCGTGACCATCACTTTGGTCGATGACTTACTGAGCAAGTACGGGGGGAGAATCGCTAGACATGTGCTTACTAAACCTTCCGATTTGTTGTTCTTCGCCGGGCCTTGCACGGGGGGATCATCATGGGCACGCCTCAACAAGACTCGCGGAGTTGACACCGCAGAGAAAATCGAGGCCAAACAGAAGGAATTTTGGAAATTGTTTGAACGGTTCGTTGAAATCAAACGGCATGCCATGACGAAATGCGCTGCGATTTTGTTTGAGTTGCCTGGAAGTTGCGATTATTGGAAGGATGAGAGACTGCATGAGGTTGTTCATGATGGCATTAGTCATGAGTTTGATGGGTGTAGCTATGGCTTGAAGCAAAGGTATGCGAAGAAACCCATGCCAATCAAGAAACCATGGAGAGTTGTTTCGTGG
Organism: Effrenium voratum; assembly: GCA_963377175.1. Taxonomy (NCBI): domain Eukaryota; class Dinophyceae; order Suessiales; family Symbiodiniaceae; genus Effrenium; species Effrenium voratum. Next base: position 77,556 of record CAUJNA010000753.1, read on the forward strand.
AACTTTGATCTTGGCAGCTCGTTGTCTAAGAAGTGTAATGGAAACCATGAGCATGGACCTTGTGCCGGTCGGGAAACCAAGGAAACCCAGTTGTACACGTCGTTAATTGTGTGTGTGATCCTCCGTCGTTTTCGTGCTCGAGCAAAGTGCCTTCAGCCGGCACCATTGAAACTCGCTCTTGCTTGCATTACGCGAGGGAATTCGCGGAAGCATCAAGCTGCTGCGTGTGAGATTCGCACCGCCCCGACTGTACCAACGAGGAGCTGGGCTAGTCCCGAACCTCAGGTTCCAACGGGGGACTGGGCTAGTCCCGAACCTCAAGTTTCGACGAGGAGTTGGGCCAGTCCCGCACCTCAATTAGAAGCTGGGCACATATTGGGACTATTCTGTGGCTTTATTTGCAGCTGCCTATTTTGGGTTTTCCCGGTTCTGGAGAATATCATCAAGATGACTGCCAATGCGACCGTCGTCAATACAAATGAATTCTTCTGCGTGCCTGTTGGGAGGCAAGCGGCAATATTCTTGGGGAACCTCGTGAAGAACGCCATCGAGGAGGGTAAAAGAATCCCCAAGAGAATGGAAACGGGCAGCGACCTGGGTACATGCATAAAGTGGATCGAGGACATTGGCGTCCCCGTCATCTACGCCTACTCAGCGTACTACTCTGCCAAGTGCCGCGGAATGATGAAAGGAGAAGGGCAATCCATGAGGGTTGCATTGGAGTTTATCAGTAAGATTTTCGGACAACTTTCTGCTGACGAATGCATGCTTGGTTGGAGGGAATTCTGCAGCAAGGGGAAGAAGATTGTGGCGGCGCTGAACCAGCTTTGCGGTGAGGCATCACTACTAGCAAAGAATCCTGAACTGCTCAACGTCACCAAGTATTGCGTCGAGGGGGCAGATATGTTGAGATCCATCGCAGATATTTGGGATCTCGCATCAGGTGTGGCCGAGAACAATGAAGAACGGTCTTTCACAGCTGCGTTCCACCAAGACACTCCGGTCGGGGAAGTCTACAAAGAGCTCATCAGTGATGCACCAACCAGAACCTCGTCGTCAAGAAGGTGGAGGAGCTCCGAGGAGTTTCTGACAACTGCAGAGTTCGAAAGGCATGATCGAAGAATTGCGAAATTCAGAGATCGAAGCTGGGGGAAGGTATTCACGTTGAGCGTGATCAAGGCTCCCAAGGTTGACTTCTACGGTCATGGCACAAAAGCCGACTACCAGAAGAATTGGGACCTTGGGCTGACCTACCAGAATGAGCTGCGCGCGTCGATGAAGAACCTCGCGTACGCAATGAGAAGAGATGAAAGAGCTCACCAGCACAACCTTTTGCGCTGGATGATCCGTGGGTCAACCCCCAGCGACATCTCTGACGCATGCATCGGGGCAATCAACTCACTTATGTGCGTTTCCTTCATCATGAGGAGGTTGCAGCCATTGGTCGGGGAAAGGCATGCCGGATCATTCGTACACAGTTTATTTCCGTCAGGACAAGTCCGAGCTAAGGGACCTCTATCGGGAGATCGAGGTCGCCAGGAACTTCCTGTGGTGCATCGACATGATCTACAAATCAACGCTGCCTGCGATGAACATCAACTCCATCAGCTTGGCGCCACACGCGGCTGACAGGGCCGCTGAGCGCCAAGATCGGCGCAAGTGGGTAAACTGGCTGAAGGAGATTGAAGGACAACATGATCGACTTCGACCAGAACACCTACTGCACCGTTAACGAAGCCGACAGGGAACTGGAGAGGTACCCCGAGGACTTTGCGATTGGAGAGGAGCCGACGTGGTGGGTAATGGGTTCATCGAAGACGGAACCGCCGAAGAAGACGGAGCGACAGCAGAAATCAGCGTCGAGCTCCGGGCAAAGGAAACAAACCTCTGGTGGGCCAGTCCCCCAGCAGGGAGCTTCAAGTGGGGGGTCGTATGCAAGCGATGCCGTCAAGATCGACAACGAGATCATCGACTCCATATTCCGCATGAACTCCGGTGGTGATGATGACAGATGGACGATCATCAACCCAACTGCTGGGCTCGACACATACACCTCATTCGAAGGGGGTATTACTCTGAGTGGCGCAACTGTCAACGTGAAGTTCAACATAGACGCCAACACAGGGTACCCAATCATACAAACTGTATTTGGGCCGTGTCTCGCAGACGGGAAGAACGCAACATATTGGGAGTGTATGCTGAGATGCCTGACTTCTTCGCTGTTACATTTCGAGGAGAAGACCAGCGCAGAGAAGATCATTCTTTCCTATGTTGGAAAAGGGAATGCGGCATGGCTTCAGCTGTATGCTTTCATGTGTGCCCAAACAGGATGCTTGATTACTGGACGCCTTCCGGGCGCCAAAGCCATCAACGCGTTGATCCAGGCAGAGCCCAGACAACGCACCTGGACGGTTGATCCGGATCATCAAGGAGCAGCAAAGGGGGCCCCATTGGTGGGGCAACGATTCGCGACATGATGATTCAGAAGAAGAGCTTCTTGGTCCTGGATTGGCCCCTGAGGGCTGTCAATGCGAAAGGGAGCACGAAGACCTTCCAGATGATGGTCAACGAACAGGGATGGACAAACATCGAGGAGAGATCGTACTACGGTTCGAGTGAACAAGTCTCCTCGTCCGCAGATACGATGAGCATCATCTCCCGATTGCAGAAACTGGAAAAGCTCATCGTCGAACGACGGAGGCGAGACATGGATGACTCACCTGTGTCGGTGCACATTTGGATGTCGCTCTATGATTGGGTGTGCAAGAGGGGGTGTGGGTGGCAGGTGACCGCCAACCCCATCATTGACTCCTTGCAAAAGGCGATATCCGACCTCGTCAACACGTGCAAGGGCTTGGTTGTGGTGTGCGTGAATCGCGACGTAGCTTTCCATGGAGGAAGAGGGGACTTGGGGACGATCGCCAACAAGGTGAGCGAGATCTGCAAGGCGGCAGGCGTATTGGTGACCGAGAACGATCGCCTGTGGCGCGTTGCCCACGCGCTCACAGGTAAGAACTACAAGATCCCTGGAAGCTCGAATCTGCAACATTTCCTCTTGAAGCGATTGTTGGTGGAGAAATCCATCGATGTGATCGCGCCAAGCAACGCATTCGTGCGTGAGCTGGAGGAGACATGCATAAACGAGCCCGACCTTCGCTTCAATATCCCGAAGAACATGGAGGAGTCGAAGGTGAAGTTCGAGTACAAACCGACCTTCACTGCTCAATCGAAACGGAGGCAAGAACGGCAGGATGAAGGACACGGCGGACAAGATGCGTTTGGGAACATCGATGTCAGCGATCAACGTCTTCGATGGTATGCGGTCACCGAGCTCAGTGAGTTAATCTGCGAACTTTGTGTGAAAGAGATGCAGATGAACAAGTCGAAGGTGCTCGGGTCAAACTCAAAATACAATCCCACTTCTTGCGTGAACTGTTGCGCGAACTGGAATGCGGACACGAACGGTGTTGTGAGATCAACCGAAGGGAGGAAGCTGTATACGCGACTTTTCGCAGAGTGCGTGGTTGCAATCCCAGATCTTCAACATCTCATGGTGGACGTCAACAATGTTCAGGCCATGACCACGATTATACGGGAGCTTGCATATTCCAAGCTGAAGAAGGAGCTATCCCACGTGGGTTTCGTGAGCAGGACAATGGATCAGGCAGCACAGTTCTACAATAACGGTCACGGGAAGCAATTGTGTGCATCCCGGGATGTGATCACGTGCAAGAATTCCGAGGGAGTTGAGGAGAGGACCTCCATCTTTGTGATAGACAGAGATCTTGGCAACGTGGCCTATTCATCCTGGATCAAGAGCGTGCTTGATCAGGGGACGATGTATGACCTCCTGGGACAGACTACGAATGAGGAGTCCTTGGGAGACGTCGTCGAGATGATATTGGGATTCTTTGAGGTGATGTCGTACTTTCAGCACGAACTTCCATTGTGGAAAGATGCATGGAAGATCAAGAGGGAGTTTGAGCATAGAGGAAGGCAACAGAGAGTGAAGGTGACGGTCTTGGTCAAGTGCCAGCCCGAGCCGAAGCTCTCAGCCCAACGTTGAGAAAGAAGAGAAGAAGCAGCGAGTGATTGATGGGCGGAGAGCGGCACTCGGATTCCTGGTCTCAATGGAAAAGTGCATGGGAGAGATGGGAATTTGCATGAGATGCGCGAACCTGGCCCACGACGGCGACTGCAAGAACTGTGAGGAGGCTGCTGGGAATGAGAAGGCGATGAAGAAGATCCGTGAGCTTCTCAGCAGCGATCATGTTTCCTCGGATGAAGAAATGGGGGATACGGACGAGCCGTCCTCATCGACGTCCAAGGAACGCAAGAAAGGAGGACAAGAAGGGAAAGAGACAATAGAAATGTATAGCTATACCATCAACCTGGTGGAGATGGCTGACACGGCTGAGGGAGGAGAGCTACAATGCGGTGGCGTGGACCTCACCTACAATCCGTGCGGGGACAGCAGAACGTTCAAGACGACACTAGAGCGAGGGTGTGACACCATCCCATGTTACATCCCGAAGTTCGGCGACGTGAGCGATGTGCATATGCCATGGGCGTACGCATCTATTGTTGACCCCAAGTACTTTCCCAAGGGTGCCAACCTTGAGCAGGTGGATGTGATGCAGCTTGGCAAGAGCGTCAATTTCTGCGTTACTCCTTTTGACGGTGCTCCACTATGCAAGATTGGCGACGATCGCTCGGTATTTGCTACGAAAGATCAAGCAAACCAGCTATCTCATAACATATGCAGAGTCCTTCGACACAAGATCGGCAATTGCCGAGGAAGTATTTTCAGATGCGATGAAGGTGGATGGGTCGACATCGACGCAGTCATTGACGACCGCAACAACGACATATTCCCACCTACAACTTCGAGAGCAAAACGATACATGGGCATCATGGAGGTGATCAAGTGGCAGGAGTCCGGACACAAGAAATCGAGGTTTCAGGTCCTGGCAGCAAGATTTCCAAGCATCATGAACCCGAATGACATGAGGGCGGCCAGGGAGGAGATGAACTATGCTGGCCTGGATCGGGATGACATCGACAGGATGTTCAACAGATGCGATGGATGGTACAGACCTTGGTGCATCCGGATCACAACTGGTCACAGTGATTTTGGATTCATGAGCTCATCCGCGCTGGCAAATAGGTATTCCGCAAGAATGGGTGATTCTCTCGGAGGAGCATTCCATGTGACGTATGTGGAGAACCTGCCGAGCATCGTACGCTGTGGGCTAGTCCCCGGCGGGATCGATGGCGGAAACAGGCTAGCATTGCACTTCGGAGCATTTGCTCCATGGGATGAGATGAACGTAGCAACGAAGGTGACGCTACGAAACGTAAGGGCGGGGGACCCGATTGCGATCATCTACATTCCCAGTGCAACCCTCGCGCGGTATGGAGCTGGAGTCGCGGCAAATGGAACATTCATGGTCTTTGACGTGATCCCGTTCTATGAGGTCAAGTCCATTTGGATTGGCAAAAGCAACGGAGGGAAACGCCTGGAGTACGGGGACACCAAGCGAGCGTACTCAAAATGTGTGGAGAACGAGATCTGTCCGGGTTTCGTCAACTCATCCCAGGAGTCGGCTGCAATGTTCCTCCAGAACGTCGCGAAGATCAACGAGAGGATGCCTGAGACCGGGTGCCGACAATCTGCACTACATCAAAGACATGGTTGATCGTGCATGCAAACTGTTTCGGGAAAACAAGTTGGAGGAGTTTGATGCGCAGACCAACGAGATCAGGGACGAGATCAGCAAAGTTGTCATCCTGAATGACGAGACATGGGAAGGACTAAGATGCCGGATATGTCCGTCATGTGCGACCGCGATTCCTACATGCTTCTGTGTGTGCCTGGAATGTGGGGCGCAATTGATCTCTACCGGGAGATTCTACATCCACATCAGTTCCGACGATGACGGGGACAACCAAAGGCCCAATGTCTCGGGTGATGCCAGGCGCGCACAAGACGAAGCCAACCATGATGCGGCAGCACAGGAAGAGGATGATGAGGCGGAGAACGTTCCTGAAGAAGACGACATGGACACGCAAGGATACACGTCCAGCTACATGTCTGAGGAAGAAGATGGCGGTTGGCAATACCGCGACAATGACTTGACATCGCGGGATATCATAAATACCCAGCGGATGGCGATTTGCCTTGATGAGCCGCGCGAAGCTCAATACATGGCGGGATTCATCGCACTGCAGATGTCAAAGATGTGGGGGATGTTCGAAGGTGGTGAAAAGAGAACGGTTGATGCCGCGCTCGAAGGGAAGCTAGGCTGCCCATACCACAACGACTTCGCGAAGTACCCCAACGTGACTGAGCACGATCAGGAAGGGATCCTGTTGCCGTCAACGATAGTGAAGATTAGCCAATCTCAGAATGTTCGAACAAGGACCTTCCGGTCGGCTGAGGAGCGTGATGAATACATTCGTCTGATGGTATGCAAGTGCGAGGGGCTATACATCTTTTACAAGCTGTGGATTGCAGCGAGAATCCTCGACGTCACCAAGGACGAAATGAAGCTCCTGGTCAAGGATCGCGTGCGCCCGGTGGGTGATATCATTTACAGATGCTTCTCCCTGGCTTTCAACTGTAAATATTTATCGTTCGTAAGGGAAGGCTTGAACCTTGGCAAATATGGTTATTCGGTCAATGTGAGCGCCATTATTGCAGCCACCGACCCGAATAAATGCGACACACCTCTGCTGGATTGGTGCCTCAGAATGGGGCATTGGATACCAGAAGATCATCACAAGAAGTGTGTCCGGGCGCGAGAAGCCCAAAAGAATTTGGACGAAGAGTTCCGTCGACGTACCCGCAGACTGTCCATTGGGGACAGGTATGCGTAATGCAGATGTTGATTGCGGCACGATGTGGGCTACTCCCCATCTATTGCTTGCGTCTCATCAATGTCATTGCGATGGAACGACTCTACATCATGATATGATTTTTCATGCGTCCAAGATGAATGGATATGTATACATTTACATATTCCGACGGCTATGACATTCCGGATATTCATGGATGGAACTATTACCTCATGGATGATTTCCTTTTCATTATATACATATATTATTCATGGTACCTGGAATGGCTATGTTTTGCATTGATTGCTCACCGATATTTCTTTGCCGGTGATATGCAGATCGCTTACGATCAGGCGCTGCTGTTGAACTTCTATGGCCAACCCATTTCTGTGGATGACGGCTGCGCGATGCGCAAATGCGGCAGCTGGGATGTTCAATGGTTGTAAAATGACGTGAGGATAGTGTATACATTGCACCTGCGTATGGGAATGTGCTACGATTTGCGGATGCACGTTTCATTTTCAATCGAACCCGGCAGGTTTCACAACGAATGAACGGTGTAGCGATAGCGAGTGAAAGAGTGCTCGACACAATTTCGTAGCTGAAGCCGTGGCCAGTGGAACGTTTTGTGGTGTTTGGACCGCATGATGAACAATGCGACCCAAATGGGGGATGTTAAAACCCTCCTGGCCCCGTGCCTAAATTGGGAAGCAGTTCTGAGGTCCGTGTTTGTGTTGCTTACAAGGTTCCATTGATTGCCATTTGGCTCAAGTCACAAGTGAGGTTCAAGATCTTATGTGAAGCTGCGTTCATACGTGATCGGCAATTGAGAGCGGAAAACACTTCGCTTGCGCTGCATTTGTCAGGACCACTGTTGTAACTATTATTCCTTCTCCCTTACAACATTTGCACGGGTTCGGCTATAACGGTTTGACCGTATACACCTTTCTACGTGGTTGGTATTTACAGCTGGAGGGTTCGGTGGACAGCGTCCCACGAGACGTCACCTTGCCGTCTCTTGACACCCCCTGTCCGCCCTAAGGCCTTTTCTCCCTCTGTTTGTTTCCCTTTTCCTCCCTAAGATGTTTTCACCCCTCTCCGTGTTGAGATCCTTTCCCCCCTTTCCCCTGTAAGGCCTTTTCCCCCCTGAGATCTTCTCCCTTTTCCTCCCTTTCCCCCACTTTCCCCTCTACGGCCTTTTCCTCCCTGGGATCTTTTTCCTTTCCTCCCTGAGATCTTTCCCCCCCCTTTCCCTGTTGAGATCCTTTCCCCCCTTTCCCCCCTACGGCCTTTCCCCCCGCTGAGATCTTCTCCCTATTCCTCCTCAAGATCCTTTGCCCCCTTTCCCTGTTGAGATCCTTCCCACCCTTTCCCCCCTCAGGCCTTTCCCCCCCCTGAGAGCTTCTCCCTTTTCCTTCCTCAGATCTCCCCCCTTTCCTTGTTGGCTTTTTTTCCCCCAGATCTTCTCCCTTTCCTCCCTAAGATCTTTTCCACCCCTTTCCCTGTTGAGATCATTTCTCCCCTTTCCCCCCTACGGCCTTTGCCCCCAGATCTTCTCCTCCCTAAGATCTTTCCCCCCCTTTCCCTGCTCAGATCCTTTCCCCCCTTTCCCCCCTAAGGCCTTTCTCCCCCTGATATCTTCTCCCTTTTCCTCCCTAAGATATTTTGCCACCTTCCCCTGTTGAGATCCATTCCCCCTTTCCCCCCTAAGGCCCTTTCTCCCTCTGAGTTTTTCCCTTTTCCTCCCTACGATGTTTTTCTCCCCTCTCCCTGTTGAGATCCTTTCCGTCCTTTCCCCCCTAAGGCCTTTTTTCCTCCCGCGATCTTCCCCCTTTTCCTTCCTAAGATCTTTTCCCCCCTTTCCTTGTTGAGATCCTTTCCCGCCCTTTCCCCCCCAAGGCGTTTTCCCTCCCAAGATCTTCTCCCTTTTCCTTGATAAGATCCTTTGCCCCCTTTCCCTGTTGAGGTCCTTTCCCCTCTTTCCCCCCTAAGGCCTTTCCACCCCTGAGATCTTCTCCCTTGTCCTCCCCAAGATCTTTTCCCTTGGTTGAGATCCTTTCCCCCTTTCCCCCCTCCCGAAGATCCTTTGCCCCCTTTCCTTGTTGAGATCCTTTCTCCCCTTTCCCCCCTACGGTCTTTGCCCCCAGATCTTCTCCTCCCTAAGATCTTTCCCCCCCTTTCCCTGCTCAGATCCTTTCCCCCCTTTCCCCCCTAAGGCCTTTCCCCCCCTGAGATCTTCTCCCTTTTCCTCCCTAAGATGTTTTGCCACCTTCCCTGTTGAGATCCATTCCCCCTTTCCCTCCTAAGGCCCTTTCTCCCTCTGAGTTTTTCCTTTTTCCTCCCTACGATGTTTTCCCCCCTCTCCCTGTTGAGATCCTTTCCGTCCTTTCCCCCCTAAGGCCTTTTTTCCTCCCGCGATCTTCCTCCTTTTCCTTCCTAAGATCTTTTCCCCCCTTTCCTTGTTGAGATCCTTTCCCGCCCTTTCCCCCCTAAGGCGTTTTCCCCCCCAAGATCTTCCCCCTTTTCCTTTCTAAGATCCTTTGCCCCCTTTCGAGGTCCTTTCCCCTCTTTCCCCCTAAGGCCTTTCCACCCCTGAGATCTTCTCCCTTGTCCTCCCCAAGATCTTTTCTCTTGGTTGCCCTTTCCCCCCAAGATCTTCTCCCTTTTCCTCTTTAGGATCCTCTCCCACCTTTCCCTGTTGAGCTCCTTTCCCCCTTTTCCCTAAGGCCTTTTCAGATCTTCTCCCTTTTCCTCCCGAAGATCCTTTGCCCCCTTCCCCCTTTCCCCCCTAAGGCCTTTTCCCTGCCTGGGATCTTCTCCCTTTCCTCACTGAGATCTTTCCCTCCTTTCCTTCCTAAGGCATTTCCCCCCGCTGAGATCTTCTCCCTACTCCTCCTTAAGATCCTTTGCCTCCTTTCTTCGTTGAGATCCTTTCCCTTCTTCCCTTTAAGGCCTTTCCAGATCTTTTCCCTTTTCCTTCCTAAGATTGTTTCCCCCCTTTCCCTGTTGAGATCCTTCCCACCCTTTCCCGCCTAAGGCTTTTCCTCCCTGAGAGCTTCTCCCTTTTCCTTCCTTAGATCTTTCCGCCCTTTCCCTGTTGGCCTTTTTTCTCCCAGATCTTCTCCCTTTCCTCCTAAGATCTTTTCCACACCTTCCCTGTTGAGATCATTTCTCCCCTTTCCCCTCTAAGGCCTTTGTCCCCAGATCTTCTCCCTTTCCTCCCTAAGATCTTTCCCCCCCCCCTTCCCTGCTGAGATCCCTTTCCCCCTTTCCCCCCTAAGGCCTTTCCCCCCCCTGAGAGCTTCTCCCTTTTCCTTCCGAAGATCGTGTCCCCCCTTTCCCTGTTAGGCTTTCCCCCCTAAGTCCTTTTCCCAGATCCTCCCTTTCCTCCCTAAGATCTTCCCCCCCCTTTCCTCCTTAAGATCTTTCCCACCCTTTCCCTGTTGAGATCCTTTCCCCCCTTTCCCTCCCAAGGCCTTTCCCCCCTTCTCCCTGTTCCTTCCTAAGATCTTTTCCACCCTTCTAAGTCCCTTTCTCCCAGATCTTCTCCCTTTCCTCCCTAAGATCTTCCCCCCCCCTTTCCTTCCTAAGATTGTTTCCCCCCTTTCCCTGTTGAGATCCTTCCCACCCTTTTTTTCTGAGGCCTTTTCTCCCCTGAGAGCTTCTCCTTCCTTAGATCTTTCCCCCCTCTTTTTTCCCCCAGATCTTCTCCCTTTCCTCCCCAAGACCTTTTCCACCCCTTTCCCTGTTGAGATCATTTCTCCCCTTTCCCCCCTAAGGCCTTTGCCCCCAGATCTTCCCCCTTTCCTCCCTAAGATCTTTCCCCCCTTTCCCTGCTCAGATCCTTTCCCCCCTTTCCCCCCTTCCTGTCCCTAACATCTTTTGCCATTTTTCCTTGTTGAGATCCATTCCCCCTTTCCCCCCTAAGGCCCTTTCTCCCTCTGAGTTTTCCCTTTTCCTCCCTACAATGTTTTCCCCCCTCTCCCTGTTGAGACCCTAAGGCCTTTTTTCCCCCTGCGATCTTCCACCTTTTCCTTCCTAAGATCTTTTCCCCCCTTTCCTTGTTGAGATCCTTTCCCGTTTTCCCCCCCAAGATCTTCTCCCTTTTCCTCCCTAAGATCCTTTGCCCCCTTTCCCTGTTGAGATCCTTTCGCCCCTTTCCCCCCTAAGGCCTTCCCCCCCCTGAGATCTTCTCCCTTGTCCTCCCCAAGATCTTTTCCCCCGAGATCTTCTCCCTTTTCCTCCCTAGGATCTTGTCCCACCTTTGTCAGATCTTCTCCCTTTTCCTCCCTAAGATCCTTTGCCCCCTTTCCCTGTTCAGATCCTTTCCCCCTTTCCCCCCTAAGGCCTTTTCCCTGCCTGGGACCTTCTCCCTTTCCCCCCTTCCCTTTAAGGCCTTTCCAGATCTTCCCCCTTTCCTTCCTAAGATTGTTTCCCCCCTTTCCCTGTTGAGATCCTTCCCACCCTTTCCCCCCTCAGGCCTTTCCCCCCCCTGAGAGCTTCTCTCTTTTCCTTGCTCAGATCTTTCCCCCCTTTCCCTGTTGGCCTTTTTTCTCCCAGATCTTCTCCCTTTCCGCCCTAAGATCTTTTCCACCCCTTTCCCTGTTGAGATCATTTCTCCCCCTTCCCCCCTAAGGCCTTTCCCCCCCTGAGAGCTTCTCCCTTTTCCTTCCTAAATCTTTTCCCCCCTTTCCCTGTTGGGCTTTCCCCCCTAAGTGCTTTTCTCCCAGATCTTCTCCCTTTCCTCCCTAAGATCTTCCCCCCCCCTTTCCTCCCTAAGATCTTTCCCACCCTTTCCCTGTTGAGATCCTTTCCCCCCTTTCCCTCCCAAGGCCTGAGAGCTTCTCGCTTTTCCTTCCTAAGATCTTTTCCCCCCTTTCCCTGTTGGCATTTTTCCCCCAGATCTTCTCCCTTTCCTCCCTAAGATCTTTCCCACCCTTTCCCTTGTTGAGATCATTTTTCCCCTTTCCCCCCTAAGGCCTTTTTGCCCCAGATCTTCTGCCTTTCCTCCCTAAGACCTAAGGCCTTTTCCCCCCAAGATCTCCACCCTTCTCTTCCCAAAGTCTTTTTCCCCCTTTCCCGATTGAGATCCTGTCCCCCGATTGCCCCTTAGGGCCTGTTCCCCCCGAGAAAGATTTCCCTTTTCCTCCCAAAGATCTTTTCCCCCCTTTCCCCCTTAAGGCATTTTTTCCCCAGATCTTCTCCCTTTCCTCCCTGAGATCTTTCCCCCCCCTTTCGCTGTTGAGATCCTTTCCCCCTTTCCCCCCTTCATTTCCTGCACCAGCATGGGCATCCTTGGAAGGCGCTGATGCGGATGATGCAGGTGATGCTGGCGATGTGCCACTGGAACTGCTAAGGATGCGAAAGCGGACCTGGGGGGAATCGAACACCCCAATGTTTTTGACAAACTGAGTTGCGCAAGCCCGCGCAATGAACAGATTTAGTGAAGCGTCTTCGAATCACCGCGTGGTACGTGGACCCCCCCCCCCGCAACAGTCTGAAATGCTGCCCCTGGGGAGGGGTTAGGGGAGGGGTAACAGGTAAAGAGGTAAGGAGCATTTCTTATGTCCAACACGCCGTCTGTTGTCGGCGGATTTATGTTAGAACTAATGGAGCGTTAAGAAGCAATCATATAGCACCTAATGGTGGAACATTAGTAACTGTTGACACTAATTTAGCAGTTCAAAATGCATATCTAGCAACTAATACCATTCAATCATTTGATTTAACAACGGTTTCATTTTTGAAGAATATTTCAATGACTACTGGAACTGATATTTTAATGGGAACATCGGAAATATCAACTTATTACGATGGAACTAATTTATCCACAATTGATGTAATATTCAGAATATCAAACACAGCGTTTAGAGTTTCAGATAGTTCAACTACACCTTCAGTTTTATTATCTACTGATAAGACATTTGGAACAACAGTAAATACTGGAAGTTTTACAAATAATGCCTCATCAACTTTTAATGAAAATGTAACACTTTTAGGAACGAAGAAATTGCTATGTAATACACTTGAACCATCAACAGGAACTAACATAGATTTAACAGCAACGACAGTAACCATTAACGGAACGTTTGTTGATTCATCTGATTCGCGGTTGAAATATGACATAGACAATGTCAAATCTAACTGTATGAATATTATTAAAAAATTAAGCCAAAGAAGTTTAAGAGACACGATAGAAATGACGGCGGTAAAACTCATATAGGATATATCGCAGATGAAGTATTAAAAGCAATTCCTAAAGAGTTGGAAAATATTGTATGTAAAGATAAAGAGTATTTAGGATTGAACTATTTAGTTTTACCCGTGTTGGTTCATAAAGCAGTATTAGAATTAAATGATAAAATAGACAAACTTGAAAAAGAAATTAAGGAATTTAAAAAAGAAAAATCTAAATAATAATATATAATGGGTATTGGTCAAAGTAAAACGAAGAAAATAACAGTTTGGAAGACATTAAGAATTTAAGAGTAGATGAAAAAACAAGAGCGGATACTTTAATAATCAAATCTATTCAAGAATGTGTAACGAGAATAGAAAAGTTAGAAAATCAAAAATCGGACAAACTATTATATAAATTACCTGCGTTGAATTTATGCAACGCTTCATTGATTTAAATTAATATTGTTAATATGCTTTATTAATATTATGAATTGAAAACATATGAATAAAATTTACTAATAAAACTTTGTCTATCATCATTGATGACTTTAATAGTTATTTTTCACTTGTAATGAAATAAAATTAACCATATTACGGCTATACACTAATTTAGTTTCATGAAGGTCTTTATTAAGAAAATAATGAATATCGAATAAATTAGGTGATGTTAAAGTACGATTACGAACTTGATTCAAACATGTAAATGAGGTAGATGTAACAAATATCTCATATTCAATTAATAATTTTAATGGCTTATGTTTCTGATGTAATTTATCTAACTCACTTAAGCTAAAAATATATGATAAAACAATTTTTATATTGATATTACCAATTTCAAAATATTGTGTATTCTTTAGTTTGAAAGACTTATACACTGGTTTTAGATTTTTCAATATAATTTTTAATAATGTTATTATTTTTTATTTTTAATAATCTAACATCACCTAAATTATAAGATAATACAAGGTTTTTAATGTCTAATGGTAAATCATAAAATAACATAATATATTTAAATACTTATTTTTATTTTAAATGCTTTTTCAAATCTAACATATTTAATTTTTGTTTAATCATCTGGCACTCTTGTTGAACCACTATCACTATCAGTATCATTTTCTATACGAATATGTTCTTCTAATTCTTTCCTCATTTTTTTCTGCCTTAAAAGTAATATGACAATCACTTTCAATATGGTTATTAGCATCCTTCACTTTTAGGTGTGATAAAATCCACTGCATGTGCAAAGTTTCAATACTATATTAATATATTATATTAAAATAGAATATCTTTATTCATCATTTTGTAATTTGTTCTGGTGTCTCTTCTGGTTGTTGTATTGAGTTTAGATATGCTTGGTGTTTTCTCCTTGTTATATGTTTTGGTAGGTTATGGTTCAATAACTTTTGACCACATTCACATTCAATTTCTTCTTTCGTATTATTATACCAGTTTTTCATCATTAGCTTTACTTCTTCCTTATGTTCTTCTCTATATTTTGTACATTGTATTGAGTTTTTCTCCTTCCCTCCGTGATTATGATATTTGTCTTTCTTCGCTTCATTAATTTCCTCCTTTTTTAACCAGTATCTTGCATTTTCTTTCATTTTATCACTAAACGTTTCGTATTTTGCTTTGTCTCTTTCTTTGTATTTGTCAGGATTTTGTTTTCTGTCTTCCTTTTTCCATTCACTATACTTTTCTGCTTGCTCTAATCTGTCTTCATCTGTTGCTATTGGATTTATTCGATTTAAAGTCGCTTTTAGTTGTTCTTTATATTCTCTTTCTTTCATTGATGCTTCTAAACGGCTTTCACATTTCAAATTAGTTATTCAATCCATTTCAAAGTTAATCCATCCTCCATTTTCACGAATAATCGATATACATATTGATTGTAGTTTTTACCGTTTTCTTTCTCAATATTATTTTTATGAGCACAATTTTGTTTAACAAAAATTGTAGTATGTCCAACATAACAGTCTTTGATACCTAAATTTTTACAAACAATTTTATAAAAAATATATGTATTAGAATAGTCCATTACCTTTTTTGGCATTGTATAAGATTATATAAGATGTATCTTTAAATAGTATTTCTCAGATATTCGTAAATAATGTGAAAACTTCTTCATAAACATTTTATCGGGGTTCTTTTCTAAAAGGCTAATATATAAAAAAAACTATGTGGTTCATCAGTGGCGGTCTCATATATTTTATAAATTAGTTTCTTGCTTTCGTGTAAATTATCGCTTCTAACAATTGCTGATAATTCATCTTGTAATATTTCTATCTCTTTGAAGTTTCTAACTTTATAATAAAACAATGACTTATATTTACTCTAATAATTGGTGGCACGGTTGATGACTTTTGAAGACTGACAAGTGTTGATATTCCACTATGGCGACCTCTACAAAATAAAGAATTTACCAATTTGCTATTTCTTGTTATTGCTGGATTGTCAGATACATCATCCAATATAACTAATATATTAAATAACTTCTTCATTCCTTGTTTTTTTCTGATTTTGAATTATTTTTTTGAGTTCTATAACTCTTTCTAAATCTTCAACATTGAACTCATCCCACCAACACGGTTCTTTATCAGTATCTACTTTTAAACCTTCTTTAATGTATTTCTTAACAGGCAACCAATTACTATCTAAATTTACTGATGGCGGCCAGATAAAAATTCTTTCAAATGCTCCTATATAAATATCAAGTATCATTGATACAAGTAAAGTTGATTTTCCATTTCCAGATGGTCCGACAATCATCGCCCTCATCGGTAATTTAGGGACAACCGCGTGCTTACTTTGCTTAAAGTCGTATTTGATTTCATCAATTGGTTTTGCATCAGGCATACTAAAAGTAATAATAAAGAAGACATTTAGAAAATAATTTAATACTAATATTATTTAATGTATGAAAGCATTGCTATGATATGAATGGGGTCTATCGTAGTAGAACAGGCTCTTTCATCAACTTCAATCATAAGCGTTGAGACTAATTAGTTTGAATTAGTTTGAACCTCGCTTGTGTTTCCAGTGCAAAGAAAACTCCATTGTTGTGCCCTCCGAATATTCTACCGTGCATGAAATAATAAGTTCAAGTATTTTTAATAATTATTTCATCTAATTTTTTAATATGGATAGAAGTTATTCAGATTATATTGATATAATAAATGAAGTAGAGAATATAGAACAAGTTGTTATAACTGATAATAAAACCAAAAAATGATGTTATTATTCATTAGAATTAATTAAGTTTGTGCTACAATATATTACAAATATAAATATTATTATAGATGGGAAGAAAGAAAAGAATAAGACTGAACCAGTTGCTTCTTCAACTGATGAAGAAAAAGAAGAAATTGTTAAAGAAACATCAGTTATTAAGTTTGCTTGTCCATTGTGTACAAAAATGTTAGAAATGAAGAATGAACTAGAAATACAAAAGAAAGGAAACTGTAAATGTTCGTGTATTCCAACAAGTTTCAAAATAAGTAAGAATGATAAGAAAATTTAATATTGATAAAACTAAAGACAGTATAAACTTAGAAACAGATGTTCATAATATTGCTATCAAATGGGGAAGGCATGCGTCACCATCCGATAATGGTGATATGGAAATTCAGGAAACTATACGTGAAATGATGAAAAATTAGTATTTAAAGAGTAGATTTAACATAATTGCAACATTTAGTTTTAAAAGTTTAGGTGTATAATATAGTATAAATTTACATGGATGAAGGATTAGAAAAGATTGTTAAAAAACTGAACAAGGTTTTAGAACAGAATAAGAATATTTTAGAAATCTTGCAAGAAATGGAAAAGAAGAAACCATTAACAAACAGTTACCAAAGTAAAGAAGTAGATAGAACCAATGGCGAATATAAAAACAAGAAACAAGTGTATTTAAACAAACTCAACAACAAAGAGATAAAAGAGCCGAAGTCCTCCACTATGGCATTTTATCAAATTGACTCTGACGAGGAAACGCAACTTTATTCATAAAGTTGCATTTACTCATTGAAAACTAAACATAGTTTAGTTTTTAACGAGGACACAGTGATTTATTCATAGATATTATTATCTAAATATCTTTAATAATGAACTTATTAGAGATGTTTAGCGGAACAGGCAGTGTTGGACTTGTTGCAAAGTCGCTCGGTTTCAATGTTATTTCATTGGATTTGAAAAATGCTGATATAAATACTGAAAAATTGAAATGGGATTATAAACAGTTTGATAGGAACCACTTCTCATGTATTTGGGCATCTCCACCTTGCACTGAACACAGCAAAGCAAAAACAACAGGGGTCAGGAAAATTGAACATGCAAATGCTATTGTTTTGAGAACCCTTGAAATCATTGACTACTTCAACCCCGAATACTGGTTTCTTGAGAACCCTCAAACTGGTCTTTTGAAGGAACAGGAGTTCATGAAAGGACTACCTTTTTATGATGTGGACTATTGCAAATATGGAATGCCGTATAGGAAAAGAACCCGCATTTGGACTAACCTAACAACATGGAAACCCAGACCCCTATGTAAAAAGGATTGTGGCAACATCAGGAATAATAAACATATTGAAGCTGCGCAGAGACTGCCACAAAAAAGCAAGGCCGACTGGGGGGAAAACCCATCATTCATTCACAGAGTGATTTATATAGAATACCTAGCGAATTAATTTGTGAAATCTTGGCGAGTTTGGTTGGTTAAATCATTTTAGGCTGTCCACTACCGGAAAAAGCCCCCTTTTTAACATACACCGCTTTTGGTGTATGCGTACACCGCTTTTGGTGTATGCGCACACCGCTTTTTGTGTATGCGTACACCGCTTTTGGTGTATGGTTTTTGTCTCTTTTTGCACAGCCCCAAATGTAAGGTTTGTGCTCTTTCAGGGAGACAATCAGCAGATGTAGATTACATATTTGAAGATTTATTACTTGATTATTATTTTAATCCTTAATTCTTAAGCATAGTATAATAACAGCATGTAAAATCTTATATGTTATAATTATACTATACTTATGGTTTGTAAAGCTTGGGATTTTTATTTTTCCTTAATTTGCTTGACTCTTTCAAAGTGCGTTGTTTGAACTTGGTATGCTCTTTTGATTTTTTCGTGCTTTGGTTGTTTTGTATTTATTTTGTTTGATACTCTTCTGATATTCCCGAAAGCATGGCGAAGGGTTCTTCCGCTGGGTTCACTTGAGTTGTTCTCATGAGAGTCATTACAAGGTGTCATTGCAAGGAATCATCATCATGAAAGTCAATGCAATGAGTCATTGCAAGGAGTCATTGCAAGGAGTCATTGCAAGGAGTCATTGCAAGGAGTCATTGCAAGGAGTCATTGCAAGGAGTCAAGGAGTCATTGCAAGGAGTCATTGCAAGGAGTCATTGCAAGGAGTCATTGCAAGGAGTCATTGCAAGGAGTCATTGCAAGGAGTCATTGCAAGGAGTCATTGCAAGGAGTCATTGCAAGGAGTCATTGCAAGGAGTCATTGCAAGGTCATTGCAAGGAGTCATTGCAAGGAGTCATTGCAGGAGTCATTGCAAGGAGTCATTGCAAGGAGTCATTGCAAGGAGTCATTGCAAGGAGTCATTGCAAGGAGTCATTGCAAGGAGTCATTGCAAGGAGTCATGAGAGTCATTGCGAGCTGCGCATGGAGTCAAGTGCAAGTTGCAAGTGCAAGGAGTCAAGTGCAAGTTGCAAGTGCAAGGAGTCAGGCGCAAGTTGCAAGTGCATGGAGTCAAGTGCAAGTTGCAAGTGCATGGAGTCAAGTGCAAGTTGCAAGTGTAAGGAGTCGAGTGCAAGTTGCAAGTGCAAGGAGTCAAGTGCAATTGACTTGCGAGGAGTTAAAATCTCTTCTTAGGGCGGCGGGGTAGTGCCAACGACACTACACGAAAATCGACCCTCTGCGGGGATCGGCGTGGTCGAGGTGCAAAAACCCATGGTTTTTTGCGATTTCTAAAGTTCCCGCGCGACCCTCTGCGGGGATCGGCGTGGTCGAGGTGCAAAAACCCATGGTTTTTTGCGATTTCTGCGCTGCTCGCGCGACCCTCTGCGGGGATCGGCGTGGTCGAGGTGCAAAAACCCATGGTTTTTTGCGATTTCTGCGGTGCTCGCGCGACCCTCTGCGGGGATCGGCGTGGTCGAGGTGCAAAAACCGATGGTTTTATGCGATTTCTAACATGCTCGCGCGACCCTCTGCGGGGATCGGCGTGGTCGAGGTGCAAAAACTCGAGGTTTTTTTTGGATTTCTGCGGTGCTCGCGCAACCCTCTGCGGGGATCGGCGTGGTCGAGGTGCAAAAACCGATGGTTTTTTGCGATTTCTAAAGTTCCCGCGCGACCCTCTGCGGGGATCGGCGTGGTCGAGGTGCAAAAACTCGAGGTTTTTTGCGACTTTTGGTTGTTCGAACTGGTCCTCGGGAGTTGTCTCGTGGTTCGCGCGCCTGCTCCCGGGCCGGCCGGTCGCGGGTTCGATTCCTCCCTGGTCCGCGGGCGGGCGTCGCAAGACGCAACTTGCATTTTAAAGCAACTTGCGCAGACCAACTTGCACCGACCAGTTTGCGCAGAGCGCCTTGCCTAGAGCAACTTGCGCAGAGCAACTTACGCAGAGCAACTTGCACAGAGCAACTTGCACAGAGCAGCTTGCACAGAGCAACTTGCAGGGAGCGCAATTTGCACAACTTGCGCAGAGCAACTTACGCAGAGCAACTTGCACAGAGCAACTTACGAAGTCATGGAGCTCGAAGTAGCTAGGCTTCAGGCTGGCGCGGCCCAGCATGGCAAAGCGTGGCTGCAGCAAGAGATGGCGGCCAAAGCCCAACCCCAACTTCGCGCACTCGCCCGACGGCTGGATGTGCGCCAATGGGTCGCAGGCAGCAACGTGACCAAGGCAGACCTAGCTGCCGCTGTCGTGGAGAAGCTGTGCCCACAGGCCAGGCCACAGGCCAGGATCGAAATCTGGAGAGTTTTGCTGGTGTTTGTTTTGCTGTGCTGATTGTTGCCAGGAGAGCAGCTTGCGCAGAGCAGCTTGCGCAGAGCAACTTGCAGAGCAACTTCCGCAGCGTAACTCGCGCAGAGCAACTTGCACGGAGCACTTTGCGCAACTTGCGCAGAGCAAGTTGCACAAAGCACTTGTGCAGAGCAACTTGCGCGCAGGGCACGTGCCCAAGCAGCTGTTGCGTGCATATGTGCGTGCATGCGTGCGCGCGGTTGCATTTTTCTGTTGGTTTGTGTGTGTGTGTGTGTGTGCGTGTGTATGTGTGTGCGTTTGTGTTTGCGCTTCCTGCGGGTCTGTGCGTGCGTGCGTGAATGAGGAGCGAACTGTAATACTTGTTTTTTTGTCTGGCAAATCATGTTCTTTTTTCTGGCAAATGGGTGTGGGTGCGAGGACAGGTGCTGATGGCCAACATGGTCCAGCTGGTGGCACGAGCTCTGGTTCCTCGCAGTTTCCTCAACCTCCACGCGGAAGCCAAGGGCAGTCTGCGACTGCGCGCAGCACAGACGGATTGCGATCTCCTTGTGATCGGCAGCCACACTGCGCGAACTGGCGCCGTCACGAGAATGATTCGAAGCTCGGCTTGGAGAAGAAGCTGCAGTACCTCTTTCTCTACGCAGCGGAAGCCCGAAGTCTGACTTGCATGCGGCACTACGTAGAAGTAGCACACGTAGTCCTCGGGAGTTGTCTCCTTTTTTTTGCGTGTTTTTTGCTTGCGAATTTGTCTTTGGCAATTGTCTCGTGGTTTGCGCGGCTGCTCTTCGATGTCGCGCGGTCGCGGGTGCGCTCCCCGCCTGGTCCGCGGCAGCTCTGGCTGCACGCAGTTCCAGCTGAAAGTCGCAAATTTTAAGTGCAAAAGTAGTACGCGGAGTACATTCCCGCACCTCCAGCTCCAAAATCACAAGAGTAGTACGCGGAGTACATTCCCGCAGCTCCAGCTGCAAAACTTGCGCCGAGCAACTTGCGCCGAGCAACTTGCGCAGAGCAGCTTGCGCAGAGCAACTTGCAGAGCAACTTCCGCAGCGTAACTCGCGCAGAGCAACTTGCACAGAGCACTTTGCGCAGCGCAACTTGCACAGAGCAAGTTGCACAAAGCACTTGTGCAGAGCAACTTGCGCGCAGGGCACGTGCCCAAGCAGCTGTTGCGTGCATATGTGCGTGCATGCGTGCGCGCGGTTGCATTTTTCTGTTGGTTTGTGTGTGTGTGTGTGTGCGTGTGTGTGTGTGTGCGCTTCCTGCGGGTCTGTGCGTGCGTGCGTGAATGAGGAGCGAACTGTAATACTTGTTTTTTTGTCTGGCAAATCATGTTCTTTTTTCTGGCAAATGGGTGTGGGTGCGAGGACAGGTGCTGATGGCCAACATGGTCCAGCTGGTGGCACGAGCTCTGGTTCCTCGCAGTTTCCTCAACCTCCACGCGGAAGCCAAGGGCAGTCTGCGACTGCGCGCAGCACAGACGGATTGCGATCTCCTTGTGATCGGCAGCCACACTGCGCGAACTGGCGCCGTCACGAGAATGATTCGAAGCTCGGCTTGGAGAAGAAGCTGCAGTACCTCTTTCTCTACGCAGCGGAAGCCCGAAGTCTGACTTGCATGCGGCACTACGTAGAAGTAGCACACGTAGTCCTCGGGAGTTGTCTCCTTTTTTTTGCGTGCTTTTTGCTTGCGAATTTGTCTTTGGCAATTGTCTCGTGGTTTGCGCGGCTGCTCTCCGATGTCGCGCGGTCGCGGGTGCGATCCCCGCCTGGTCCGCGGCAGCTCTGGCTGCACGCAGTTCCAGCTGAAAGTCGCAAATTTTAAGTGCAAAAGTAGTACGCGGAGTACATTCCCGCACCTCCAGCTCCAAAATCACAAGAGTAGTACGCGGAGTACATTCCTGCAGCTCCAGCTGCAAAACTTGCGCCGAGCAACTTGCGCCGAGCAACTTGCGCAGAGCAGCTTGCGCAGAGCAACTTGCAGAGCAACTTCCGCGGCGTAACTCGCGCAGAGCAACTTGCACAGAGCACTTTGCGCAGCGCAACTTGCACAGAGCAAGTTGCACAAAGCACTTGTGCAGAGCAACTTGCGCGCAGGGCACGTGCCCAAGCAGCTGTTGCGTGCATATGTGCGTGCATGCGTGCGCGCGGTTGCATTTTTCTGTTGGTTTGTGTGTGTGTGTGTGCGTGTGTATGTGTGTGCGTTTGTGTTTGCGCTTCCTGCGGGTCTGTGCGTGCGTGCGTGAATGAGGAGCGAACTGTAATACTTGTTTTTTGTCTGGCAAATCATGTTCTTTTTTCTGGCAAATGGGTGTGGGTGCGAGGACAGGTGCTGATGGCCAACATGGTCCAGCTGGTGGCACGAGCTCTGGTTCCTCGCAGTTTCCTCAACCTCCACGCGGAAGCCAAGGGCAGTCTGCGACTGCGCGCAGCACAGACGGATTGCGATCTCCTTGTGATCGGCAGCCACACTGCGCGAACTGGCGCCGTCACGAGAATGATTCGAAGCTCGGCTTGGAGAAGAAGCTGCAGTACCTCTTTCTCTACGCAGCGGAAGCCCGAAGTCTGACTTGCATGCGGCACTACGTAGAAGTAGCACACGTAGACCCCGGATGTAGGTCGTGCCAAAAAACGGCGCGTGACTGGGCTGCGAAGACTAACAAGGTTTTGCCGCCCGGTTTCTTCCAGAGCCACGGGCTGTAGAGTTTTTGCTGCAGGAGGCAGTTGGATTTGACGCGGACTCTGCGGACAACCTCGCTTGCGATGTTCTGCTTTGGGGCCAACGGTGGTCTAGTTTTTTATTGGTATACTGCTTTGAAATTTGTTAGTGTGTGTTTTTGAGTTTGTGTTCTTTGATGGTGTTTATTTTTGCTGTTTTGTTGGTATGCTTGTTTGAATTATTTAATGTTGTATGCTGTGATTAAATATTTTGTTGTGGGTTGTTCTGGTTTTTGAGTTGCTTGGTGGTTCTTATCTTGTTTTCTGTGAATTTTGCAGATTTGTGTTTGTGCTGTTTGAATATTTGGTTTTAGTTCTACAATTGCCCTTTTGACTATTTTTGGGGTGCCACTTTGGAGCAGATCGATACACAACAATTGGGCAAAAACATCAATTTCTGCATATACCCTTTTGATGACGCTCCATTGGCGATGACTGTTCTGTATTCAACACGCGAGACCAAGCTAACCAGCTGTCTCACAACCTTTGCAGGATCCTTCGCCACAAAATCGGCACATGCCGAGGAAGCTCTTTCAAGTGTGATGAAGGTGGCTGGGTCGACATAGACGCGATCATCACGGACTATGAGGTGAACCTGTTCCCACCGAACACTTCGAAACGCGAGCGCTACATGGGCATCGTGGAGGTGATGAAGTGGCAGGATGCTGGATACAGGAAGTCAAGAGTTCAGATTCTAGCAGTAAAATTTCCGAGCATCATGAATCCGAACGAAGCGAGAACTGCCAGGCAGGAATTACTCAACACGGGTCGCACCCAGGATGAGGTCAACGAGATATTCAGCAGGTGTGCTGGATGGTACGGGCCCTGGTGTATTCGAGCTGCGACTGGCCACAGCGACTTTGGGTTCCTGAGCTCCTCCGCGCTTGCAAACCGGTATTCCGCGAGGATGGGGGACACGGAAAACCTGCCAAGCAACGTCCGCTGCGGCTGGTCCCCGGTGGAATTGGTGGCGGAAACCGGCTGGCGCTGCATTTCGGGACATTCGCTCCGTGGGATAGGAGGAACTTGGTGACAAAGACCTCGCTCCGCAATCTGCGAGACGGGGATCCAATCGCACGTTCCCAGTGCAACTCTCGCGAGGTACGGAGCTGGAGTCGCATTCAATGGGACGTTTATGGTATTCGACGTCATCCCGTTCTACGAAATCCGATCCATATGGATCGGGAAATGCAGCGATGGGAGATGCTTGGACATCGAGAACGTCATGCGGGCGTACTCGAAATGCGTTGAGAACGAAATCTGTCCTGGTTTCGTTGGTTCGTCCCAAGAATCGGCCCTGATGTTTCTCCGAAACGTCACTAGAGTCATCGAGGGGTCGCCGGAGACGGAGGCTGGCGCCGACAATCTCCACTACATCAAAGACATGGTGGATCGTGCCTGCACATTGTTTCAAGACGGCCAACATCAGGAATTGGAGGTCCTGACCAACGAGATCAGAGACGAGATCAGCAAAACCATCATCCTAAACGACGAGAATTGGGAAGGCTTGAGATGCCGGATCTGTCCATCCTGTGCGGCCACAATTCCGACGAGTTTCTGCATTTGTCTGGAATGTGACGCCCAACTGATTTCCACTGGAAGATTCTACGTCAACGTCAACTCTGACGACGACGATGATGATCACGAACCCAACGTGTCCGGGGATGCAAGGCGAGCGGAGGAGGAAGCAAAAGGTGATACGGCAGCACAAGAAGGAGACGGTGAGATGGATGAAGATCCCAACGATGACGAGATGGGCACGCAGGGGTACACGTCCGGATACGCATCCGAGGAAGAAGACATCGAGGAAGAGTACGTGACAATGACATGACTGCCCGCGACATCATCAATTCCCAGCAGATAGCAATCTGCATGGATGAGGCAAGGGAAGCTCAATATATGGCGGATTTATTGCGCTGCAGATATCAAGGTTGCGGGGGGTTTTTGAGGCTGGCGACAAACGAACAATTGACGCCGCAATCAGGGGGATTCCCGCATGCCCATACCACCATGACTTGGGGCGCTACTCCAACATCACTGAGTTTGATCGGGCTGGTATTGTCTTACCATCTACCGAGCAGAAAATTTCTCAATCTCAGAGTGTTCGGGCAAGGACTTTCAGGTCGATCGAGGAACGCAACCAATTTGTTCGCTTCTCAGCGCCCAAATGCAAGGGACTGTATCTCTTCTACAAGCTGTGGAATGCGGCAACTATCCTCGATGTTACCAAGGAAGAGATGAAATTGCTGGTCAGCGATCGCAAGCACCCGGTTGGGGACATCGTGTACCGGTGTTTCTCACTGGCGTTCAATTGCAAATACATATCATTCGCGAGGACCAGATTGAACCTTGGCAGACATGGGTATGAAGTGGATGTGAGTGCCATCATCGCTGCCACCAACCCGGGCAAGTGCGACGGGCCACTGCTTCACTGGTGCGTCCAGAAAGGGCATTGGCTCGCGGACGGGCGCTACAAGAAGTACGTCCGAGCCCGGGACGCTCAGCGCAACCTGGACGAAGAGTTCCGTCGTCGCATCAACAAGATGGCAATTGTGGATCGACCCACATGATGCTGAGGTGAATCATTGTTGCATTTATGGCATGGTGCGGGCTGGACCCCACCCTCTGCCAGCAACACATTGGTTTAACTACGATGGGACGGATTTCGATGTGATTACAATTTCGCATGTCCGAGGTACATACCTATGTGTATACATATTTCGACGACTATGGCTTCCCAGATATTCATGGATGGATACTATTATCTCATGGGTGCTTTCATTTCCTTATAATATTCATGGTATCTGGAATGGCCATCTTTTGCATATATTGTTCGCCAATTTCTTTTGCCGGTGATATACAAATGGCTTTCTGCCCTACGCAATGTGAGGTTCTTCGGCCAACCCATTTTGGTGGACGACAGCTGCGTGATGCGCAAATACGGCAGCTGGGATCTTCGCTAACTGCGTTGCGGTACGGGGTGTAATACCTCATGCCTCTGTATATAGGAGTGTGATGTGGTCTGCGAATGCACGTTTTTTTGTTTGATCGAACCCGGCTGAGTTTCACAATGAACAATTGGCGCTACAATTGAGCATGAAAGAACGTTTCGACACAGTTTCGTAGTCCGAGCCGTGGCCATTGGGATTTGTTGTGATGTTTGGACCGCGTGATGAACAGTGCGACCCAAATGGGGGATGTTAAAACCCTCCTGGCCCCGTGCCTGTATTGGGGAGCCGTTCTGAGGTCCATGTTCTCTTTGGTTGAAGTGTTCCGATGGATGCCGCGATTTGGCTCAAGACTTGAGTAGGGCTTTTGGTCTTGCATGGACTTGCATATACCTGTGTTCGATCCGAGTGAGAGGAAACAGGTGCGATCGCGCTGCTGATCTCGAGCTTGTGTGGTTATTGAAGAACACCCTTACATATTTCCCACTGGTTTGGCTGTATAGGTTTAGCCGTATATCTTCACCACGTGATTGAGTACCATTCAGCTGGAAGCTTGGTGGACAGCGTCCCACGGGACGTCATCTCGCCTTCTCGACACAAATCAAGTGCAAATCCCACTGGCAGACAGAGTTCACTGTTTCTTTGCATTTTCCAGAAGAGGTGAATGATGCTAAAACATTAGCAATCGTGATGGCAAAGCTTCTCGTTAAGGAAAACCTGGAAGTTAGCTCAAAAGCCATCTAGCGGACTGAGCAGCGAATCAGCGATTGATCTGGTATATTAGCGTGTTTTCTCATCATTTGGCAGTGATTGAAGTGCTAGTCCGAAGAAGCCCTTTTCAGGCGAATGCACCTAGCGCGCGCGCTCGCCATTCAAAAAGTGTGTGGAGCGCTAGATTGAAGAACCCCTTGAATGGGTGTGCCCCCTGCGTATTTTTGTTGTGTTTTTTGTTGTGTGCTTCCTTGTGAGTTGGTTAGTTTCTTTGTTTGTTTGTAGTTGCGTGTGTGTGTGTTTGTCATTTGTTTGCTCTAATTATTCAGGTTTGATGACCTAAACATGTGCACGGCGGTGGGAGAGCAGAATCCCTCTTGAATGAGGTTGCCCCCTTGCGTGTGCGCTTATCATTTTTATCATTTGGCGGTGGTTGAAGCACAGATCCGCAAAGACCGCGGAGTAAATGCGCGGCAACCCCCCCAAGTGATGGAAAGGTTGTGGGGAATCCCGCAGGATGCCTTTCTGGAGTGGGAAGAGGAGGTGACTGCGAGGTGCCCAGCAATGCGTGGAAGCAACAAAGCGACGCCCACGGATGCTGTGGCTGCTTGCCCAGTTGATCCTTTCCGCCCAGGCTTCACAAGTCTCCTTGAGACAGTTGCTTTATCAGCTGACATGCGAAATGCAGAGGCAAGCCTTCCAACTGCGGTCACAACAAAAGACCGCCTACTTTGGCCCCTATTTTCCCCGGAGTTTGCTCCACAAGCCCAGCATGCAGCCGCTGGTAGCTGGTGTGACAGCTCAAAATCCTATTTTGGAGAGCTACTGCAAGACCTTCATCACGCTCAACAAGGCATTGAAGAGCACGCAATTTGTCCCTTGCTTGTTCCAACATTCAGCGCTTCACACCAAAAGCTTGAACTTGATGCTGTGCCTGCAGCACATCGCGATCTAAAGCTGGTCTCCGAGATACAGATGCATGCCATGGCATCTCAAGCAATGCTCAGGGAGAGCATAAGGGCTCACATACAAAGAGTGCAAAACGCATTGGGCGAGGTTTCCGAGGTGCACCGTGGCGCAACATTCCTTTCTGCTCTACACGTGCATGTCAACATGAAGCAGGATGATGCTCAAGACATCGTGGATTATGTGCGCTTCCAAATTGAGTGGTGTGCTCGGCAAATCCAGGATGCGTTGATGAATGCCCCTGCCATGTCCGCAGTGCATTGCCTGGCGCTAGTTGTCCACGGAGTCCGAGGCTCTGACTCCGACCGAAGCATTCGACCATTTCTGCTGGCAGGGCCCCACACGGAGCCCAGCAACTGTCCTGTGAGCACTCGCACGTGGACTGGCATTGCTGTGGATCATTTCTCACATCTTTTGCCATGGGGCATGCGGCCAGAGAAACTGTCCAATGCAACGATCAAGGAGATGTTGGGCATTGAGGACGAGTCAACCGACACGTTCTGCCTGATTCTAGCTGATGCTCTACCCCATGTAGTTCCTCGCTTTCGCCAAGAATCGCAACACGTTGACTGCTTCATGGTGATCCGACAGCTCATGCAAGCCATTCATGGCAAGCCCGAGCTTGTCCGAGCTATTCGTGCTGTGCTTGCCGAAGAGCTTTCTCAAGAAGAGGCAGGCAGCAAAAGCGTTTTGAATCCCAATGTTGCGGTTTGCTCTCCAGCCCAGAGGGCTAGGCGCCAGGATGGTTGCAAGTTTTTTTTTATTCTTTACGGATGGAGTCTGCAGGTTCAAGAAGGCAAGCTTATGTTAAGCTTTGTGCAAACGATTGCGCAATGGCCTGGGATGTGTAGGTGTACCCAGCAAACATGACTGTTCAGGTCAACTGGCGCATGGAAGTTGCACAGGACATCGAGCTGTTGAGACGCACCGGCCCGTTTCAACTCGCGCTACTTTCTCATCTTCGACAAGACGACAAGATTTTGCCTGCAATGCAAGCTGTGTGGCAGCATAGCCTGCACACCAGTTGCCCCAGCGGACAAGAGACCGAACCTCCAAGTTTGGAGTTGCGAAAGCGATTCTGGCAGGGGGTAGCAAGAGCGCTGCTCAACGACTTCCTTGGACAGCAAACTCCACCGCAGCACATGCAACTGCTATGCCAGCTCCAGGAGAAGCAGATCCTGCTCATGCCTGGAAGCACTGTGGTGATGCAGCTTCTCTTGCCGCAGGTGGAGCTTTCCAACAACCTCAGACCGTGGGACCAGATTGATGTTTCCCCTCCCATATTTTCACAGTTCAACGTAAACCAAAAAGGATTGGACAAATAATAAAACCAATAACGCTTTATTGCCAGAAGCATGACGCATGACATTTCCGTCATCCTCCCCCCAGGTGCTCTCGAGCGGCGTGCTCCAGCGCGAAGACTTTGCGCACAGCTTGCTGGAGTGTAGTCATCGGCTCGGTGTAATGATGCAGCGGTGTTTGCCAGGCGCGCTTTGGGAAGCTTTGCAGCAAGATGGTGCTTCCATGTCGAAGATTGGCCTGCTCGGTGATGATGTGATCACGGAGATAGCTGCGCGTGCATGCGCTGCCATGCTTGAATGGCCAGGCAATGCCATTTTTGAGTCTGTCCGCTCACATCTTCACAAGCTTACAGCCATTGTGGTGAGCAACGTGACGCAGCAGGCGCCAGCAGCTGCGGTGCTTGCAGACGAAGATCTGCCACCAAGGGCGCTTTTGCCTGCAATTGCAGCTGCATCATTGCTGCCAGTCTCAGAATACGTGGCAAGTTTGCAGGTGCGGTTTGGGGTCCTCAAGGTTTGCTGGCGGGATTCCTTGGAAGGATTTCTTGCAAACTGGCCGGCCAGCGCTTCCTTTCAGATGATACGAGATTGTGGCATTCAAGCTGCATTCCGACTGCATGCGAAGGATTTGGAGACGAAACTGGAGGAGAACGATTCTTTCGTTGGAAAGCAGGCACTGGGCCAACTTGCAATAGCCATCGAAGACTTTTTGATGACAACGAAATCTCGAGACTCAGAGCTGGTGAGAGTGGCAGTGGTCAACCACATGCTTGCCGCACATGGGACGGAGGGCGAGACTGAGATCAGAAGGCACATGAGGCCGGTGGTTCCAACAAGATTGCGAAATACAACATGGTTGCTCGTGGGTTCCTACGTTTTATTGCTGTGGCTTTGTCAGCTCGCGGGAACTGGTTTGTCCCAAATGTGAGGCTTCCTAGGTAGTTTGCAAAACCTGCGCGGGTGGCGTGCTTCCCTTTGCCATGAATGCAGCCTCAACGAATTTCACGGGGTGATTTGACCTCGAGAAGATTGGGCTTGCGGGCCCTGCAGCTTCCGGGGTCATGTGCCAAACCAACCAAGCTCAACTACAAACTAGTCCAGCAAGCCAGTGGGAAACCTCTTTCTCTCCAACATCAGCTTCAGCTCATCCAATTACGTCCCTTGGTCTCTTGTGATCACGTCGCCTTGTTTGTCTTGGATTATTTCGCTGGCACGCGCTTTCACCCCTTCTGCCTTTCATCATGTCTCTCCTGTGGTTGCTGGCTGAACTCCAGAGGAAGACTTCTCACTGGCGATCAAACAGAAAGCCTTGAGCCGTGCTGCAAGACTGACGTGGGTTGCCTCCGTCAAAAGTCAACCAAGCTCAAACACTTGCTGAAGAGCTGCTGAGACGGTGTGGACCATTGGCTGGCTTGTTCTTGGGTCATAGTATTTGGCGCAGCATGTCAGCTCTGACCCCAACGTGCTGATGCAGATTTAGATTGTAGCAAAGACAAACAACAGCTGAACTCTGAACTGTTGAACCAGGTCGACCATCGTGGTATTAGCAATCTATAGATCTCGCTGGGCTACACTTGTTCAAAGGGCATATATATGTTACCGCGAACTCTGTGAAATGATGCTGATAACGACAATGTCTGACAAATCATCTAACATAATTTTCGACATTCAGGAACGTGGAAGGAATAAAGTGAATGAATGTGTGAATGTGTGAAACTATTTTCTGGGCCTGCGGCCTCTAGCCGGCTACGCCTCTTTAAAGTTATACCATGTCATGTCATGTTTTTTGTATGAGAAACGTATCCTGTGCTATGATATGGCTGGTTAGGTTATGCATGTTGCCCACCCCAACCCCAGATGATGCAGGGGATGCCAGCTTTCTGGGCCCCAGCCGGGCCCCAACCCAGAAGGCTGACATGCAGCCCGCAAGCCAGCCCGGAAACGCAAATGCAACAAACCACCGTAAATAGCAGCGTTTTGTGGCTGGGGTCGCGCGCGCGCGCGCGCCAGAAGGCCCGAAAACCAACGGGAAAAAAGCAAGGACCGCGCAGCGCGCGAGCCAGCCACAGCAACAGCAAAACGGACAGAACAACAACAGACCGCTCAGCACAGCAGTTTTTGACGGTATTTACAGCGTTTTGTAGAGCGAGGGCCCAGCATCGCCGGCATGCCCGGCAGCGCTTGGCGCTAAAATGCGCGAAAATGAGCCTCACTTACTGGAGGGATTACCTTCTAAAAAACAGTGCTTCATGGGTTGAGAGGCTTTTTGGAAGGAAGTCTTGATGATGCAGACCAAGCCCCGCTGAAGCATCACCCAGGCCCAACCCCAGACCCTGATGGTGTCAGCCACATGGCTTAAACCCTGCATATACGCGATGTTTTGCAAGGGTTTCCCACAGGCAAGCAAAACCGCAAGCCCGAGCTGGTGATGCAGAGGTGCCGGATTTAGGCAGCGCATCACGACCAAGCGGCGAGGGTCGGCGGCGCCAGGGTGCAGCCCCTATAGCTAAAGCTAGCAGGCTACTTGCCTAGCGGCGACATGCTACCCCAGGAGGCGTAGCCGGATTCAGCAGGCTGACGCCTGATGCCGCCGACCCCCGTACAGCAAGAAACCTTGAGATGAGCTAGTGTCCGTGGGCAAAGCAGACAAGCAAGCATGCCCTTGGGTCAGAACTGCTTCGTGTGATCTTTGGCCAGAGTCCTCGGCCAGCAACTTGAGCGAACACAACCCCCCCTAATTTTCCCAGCGGTCGTTCGATAGCAATGTTCATTGTACAGTGGGTTGAACTTACCTCCCGCAGAGGCCAACCTGGAAGCTCTAACGGAACAAGGTAGTCACGAGCAGTGGGAGCTTCCACAACAGGGAAGCAGTGAGAGATGATGACGACGCTGATGAGGATGATGATGATGATGATGACTTGACGATGATGATTATTCTGATGAATGATGCTGATGATCATTATCATAGCCATCATCATCAACCACCGTCATCATCAACACTATCATCATCATCATCCATCATCATCGGCATCATCACCTCCTCCATCGTCATCATCATCATCATCATCATTATCGGCATCGTCATCATCACCATCATCTTTAATCATTATCACTATCGTCTTCGTCATCATCAGGGTTGGAGGTTAGGGTTAGAGGACCGTTTTTACCGTTTCTACCGCCCCAAGTCTTCCCGTCATCTTCCCGTAGTCTTCCGTCATCTTCGTGTAGTCTTCCGTCATCTTCCCGTAGTCTTCCGTCATCTTCCCGTAGTCTTCCGTCATCTTGCCGTAGGTTAGAGGTTAGGGTTAGAGGTTAGGGTTAGAGGTTCGGGTTAGAGGTTAGGGTTAGAGGTTAGAGGTTAGGGTTAGAGGCGGTAGAGGTTAGGCGTGTCAGAAATGCGGGGCCCCCCCTCCCCCCCTCAGACTCCCCCTAACCACCACTTAGAACACGCCTTGCCCCTTTGCAGAGACTAACTTGGGTTTTTCAAAGGGGTCGGCGGATTTGAATGAATGAATCAATGAATGAATGACTGCATGAAGGATGTTAATAGGTAAATGAACGCACGAATGAGAAAGAGTGAATGAGAAGATGCGTGAAAGGTTGAACCAATGAAGGAATGAAAGAATGAATGAGTGAATGAATGAATGGATGGACGGATGGATGGATGAGTGAGTCAGTGAATACATGAATGAGTGAGCGAATACACGAAATGAGTGCGTGAATGAAATGAAATGAAGTGAAATGAAATGAATGAAATGAATGAAATGAATGGAACGAGTGAAATGAATGAAATGAATGAAATGAATGAAATGAATGAAATGAAATGAATGAATGAATGAAATGAAATAATGAAATGAATGAATGAATGAATGAATGAATGAATGAATGAATGAATGAATGAATGACTGAATGAATGAATGAATGAATGAATGAATGAATGAATGAATCAATGAATGAATGAATGAATGAATGAATGAACGGATGAATGAATGAATGAACGAATGAATGAATGAATGAACGAAAGAAATGAACGAATGAATGAATGAATGAATGAATGAATGAATGAAATGAATGAATGAATGAATGGAATGGAATGGAATGGAATGGAATGGAATGGAATGGAATGGAATGGATGAATGATTGAATGAATGAAACAATGAATGAAACAATGAATGAATGTATGAAAGAATGAATGAAACAATGAATGAATGTATGAAAGAATGAATGAATGAATGGAATGGAATGGAATGGAATGGAATGGAATGGAATGGAATGGAATGGAATGGAATGGAATGGATGAATGATTGAATGAATGAATGAATGAATGAATGAATGAATGAATTGAAATGAACGAAATGAAATGAAACAGTGTGGGCGCAATCCACGTCTGAAAAACAGACGCGCAGCGATTCACCGATACACCGACACACAGACCTCCAGGCAGAGACACCGACGCACCGACACGCCGACGCACCGATACACCGTTGCACTGACACACCGGCGCACTGCAAACTGGCACCGATACACCGACACACGCCTTTCAGTGTGTTGCCTTTAGGCTTGGTTGCCCTTGGCTTTTGCCACACCGCTACGCAGACACAGCGCTCATGCTCCTTCCATCTTTTACAAGATGTAAGCGAGCTGGCGGGGGTGCCAGTGTTGGGCACAGCTTTTTTGCCTTTGCCAAGGCCGCTACGCATTACCTTGGCGCGCTTGCCTCTGCACCGCAGCCGCCCGGCTCTCAGATGCAGCTGCCTCTGCTTGCAAAGCCCCTCGGGTCTTGCCAGCGCAGTTGGGCCTGCTTCGCATCTGCCGGTCTTGCCCTCCACGCCCAGTGTGGTCTGAGCAGTCCCGACTTAATAAGACAAGCAGGCTTGTCGGGCTGCCGGCTTGCTTCAGATTTGCAGCGCTTGAATGGGCTGATTTGTTCAGGCTTGGAGCTTGCCGCTCGGCGGCTTGCAGTGGGCAAGATGCCCCGCGCCTCATTCGAACGGCGGCATCTTTTGCTACGAGCGGACAAGATGGGCCGGGAAACTGCAGCAGATCCCAAGTGTCACGATGGACTGCAACCCTTTTCTGCAGCACTTTGTGGACCTGTCAGTTGCGAATCCGGCGCCTTGTCGCGGACTTACGCCCGACATGGTCGGGGAGGAAGGCTCTCGCGCCATGTTCATCTTGGACACTTTTCTGAGGCGGCGCGCGCTTCATGCACACTGTGGGCTCGTGAGCCCAGTGTCTGGTAGCACAGCGTGTTCAACCTCGGCAGGTTGCAGACGCTGCCGGCCTCCCTGCTGACCAAACGTGCGCCTGGAGTATGTTGCTGTTCAAGTTGCTGTTCGAGTCACTCGTGCTGCCGTTCTCCTGAGGCGCTTCCAGTACAGAGTTGCTGTTTTTAAGGTAGCGTGGCCCGACACCTGAGCTTGTCATTGCCTCGAACCCTTTTGAATGCTAGTGATAGCCCTACAATGTGTCTCACCTAGTGCGATACATTGCACGGGTTCTTGATACACAGTAAGCTTCCTGACTGACGCCTGCGGCTTTCTTGCAATATCAGGCTTGATTGCCCCTCAGCTTTTGCCAGGGCCAATATAGAAAGTGAAATTTTCCACGTCCGATTTCGCCCGAGGAATGTTGTGGGTGCCTGTTTGGCGAGTTGGATGTTTCAAACCTGTTGCCTCGCATGTTCTGTGCAAACTGTAGAGGCTAGTTCATCGCACTTGCTCGTCAGGATGCAGTGTAGGTTGTTGCTCAGCTGCACCCATTGCTCTGCTACTGCTTGTGAGGGTGCTGCTGTCTCAGGTTTTTGTGACAGCCAGTTGCGTTGCTCTGCCTGTCTCAGCAGTCTGCGTATGAAGGGTCTTGTACCCAAAGTAATATGCTGTCATCTTCCATTCTTCTAACGCGTTGTGCTCTCCTGTGAACCGTGTTGGTGCTATCTTGTACTTGCTGTTCCTGTTGTTGCTGGGCTGGAAAGGCCGCCAGATTTTTCCCAGGTGTAGCTGTGTCCACTGCTCGGCCGCCGTGTTAAACTTGGAGCAACTTGTAACCCGTTTACCTGAAGTCAAAAGACTTGACGGTGAATCGGCAAAGAATTTTTGCGGCGCGCTTGTGTCTCCAAACTGTAGGCTCAAGGCTTGTGAGAAGGGCTGTGTGTCATGAATGAATGAAAGAAAGAATGAATGAATGACTGAATGAATGAATGAGTGGATGAATGAATGAATGAATGAAAAAATGAATGAACGAATGAACGAATGAACGAATGAAGGAATGAAGGAATGAAGGAATGAAGGAATGAAGGAATGAAGGAATGAAGGAATGAAGGAATGAATGAATGAATGAATGAATGAATGAATGAATGAATGAATGAATGAATGAATGAATGAATGAATGAATGAATGAATGAAATGAATGAACGAATGAATGAATGAAATGAAATGAAATGAAATGAAATGAAATGAAATGAAACGAATGAACGATCGAATGAATGAATGATTGATTAAATAAAAGAATGAACGGATGAATCAATGAAACGAATGAATGAAACGAATGAGATGAATGAATGAATGAATGAAACGAATGAGATGAATGAATGAATGAATGAATGAATGAATGAATGACATGAATGAATGAATGCATGAATGAATGAATGAATGAATGAATGAATGAATGAATGAATGAAATGAAATGAAATGAATGAAATGAATGAAGTGAATGAAATGAATGAATGAATGGATGAATGAATGAATGAATGAATGAATGAATGAATGAATGAATGAATGAATGAATGAATGAATGAAATGAATGAGTGAATGAATGAATGAATGAATGAATGAATGATTGAATGAAAGAATGAATGAATGAATGAATGAATGAATGAAATGAACTAACGAATGAACTACAAAGTCGCGATTTTCTAGCTAGAGCTAGAACCCTGTACTTCGCGTACTAGACTTGTGCTACAAAGTCGCGACTTTTTTCTGACTGGTACTACAAAGTTGCGATTTTCCAGCTGGAGCTGGAAACCCGTACTTCGTGTACTAGACTTCAAAGTTGTGATTTTCCAGAAACCTATACTTCGCGCGCTACACTTGTGCTACAAAGTTGCGATTTTCCAGCTAGAGCTCGAAACCTGTACTCCGCGCACTAGACTTGCGCTACAAAGTTGCGATTTTCCAGCGCATACTAGACTTCTGAGCGACACGTCTGAGCACAACTTCTGATTGACACTTCTGAGCGACACTTTTGAGCGACACCTGATCAACACTTCTGAACCACACTTTTTCTGATCGAGACTTCTGAGCAACACTTCTGAGCGACACTTTTTCTGATCGACACTTTTGATCCGCACTTCTGATTGACACTTCTGATCGACAGTTTGAGCAACACTGCTGAACCACACTTCTAATTGACACTGACGAGCAACACTTCTGATCCAAATTTCTCATCGACAGTTCTGAGCAACACTTCTGACCAACACTTCTGATCCACACTGCTCATCGACACTTCTGAACGACACTTCTGCACTTCTGATCGACACTTCTGAGTGAGCAACACTTCTGGCCGACACTGCTGATTGACGCTTCTGAGCGACACTTTTGAGCGACAAATCTGAGCAACACTTCTGAACCACACCTTTTCTGATCAACACTTCTGAACACCAATTCTGAGCGACACGTTTTCTGATCTTTTTTTCTGAGCAACACTTCTGATCGACACTTCTGATCGACACTTCTGAGCATTACTTTTGAGCAACACTTTTGATCCGCACTTCTGGTTGACACTTCTGATCGACAGTTTGAGCAACACTGTGCTGAACCACACTTCTAATTGACACTGACGAGCAACACTTCTGATCCAAATTTCTCATCGACAGTTCTGAGCAACACTTCTGACCAACACTTCTGATCCACACTGCTCATCGACACTTCTGAACGACACTTCCGAGCAACACTGCTGAAGTGACACTTCTGAGCGACACTTCTGAGCAACACTTCTGATCAACACTTCTGAACGACACTTTTGAGGAACCCTTCTCATCAACACTTCTGAGCAACAGTTGACACTTCTGAGCGAACTTTTTGAGCGACACCTGATCACCACACTCTTTCTCATCGACGCTTCTGAGCAACACTTCTGACAGAGACTTTTTCTGATCGACTTTTCTGAGCAACACTTCTGAGTGACACTTCTGAGCGACACCTTTGAGCGACACCTGACCAACACTTCTGAACCACACTCTTTCTGATCGACACTTCTGAGCAACACTTCTGAGCGACACTTTTTCTGATCGACTGTTCTGAGCGACACCTGATCAATACTTCTGAACCACATTTTTTCTGATCGACACTTCTGAGCAACATTTCTGTTTTTCTGATCGACTTTTCTGAGCAACACTCCTGATCGACACTTTTGAGCAACACTTTTGATCTTGTGCTCGACACTTCTGATCGACAGTTTGACCAACACTGCCGAACCACACTTCTGATTGACACTGATGAGCAACACTTCTGACCCACACTTCTCATCGACAGTTCTGAGAAACACTTCTGACCAACACTTCTGATCCACACTGCTCATCCGACACTTCTGAACGACACTTCTGAGCAACACTGCTGAATTGACGCTTCTGAGCGACACTTCTGAGCAACACTTCTGATCGACACTTCTGAGTGAGCAACACTTCTGACCCACACTTCTGATTGACACTTCTGAGCGACACTTTTGAGCGACACCTGATCAACACTTCTGAACTACACTTCTTCTGATCGACACTTCTGAGCAACTCTTCTGAGCGACACTTTTTCTG